>CM053624.1:207015792-207032797 GCA_028646595.1 Phalanger gymnotis
AACTTGAACCAGCCTCCCCATTCCAACATCTTGACAAAAAGACTCCAGGCCCAGAAAGCCCATTTCACAAGGGCAACTAGGAGGCCACAGAAAAGCAAGAGAGTATTTAGCCAAATCATGTTCACTGGCCTCACGTTCCTGCTCGCACTCGGGTAAGCCCCACTTCCGCAGCTTCCTGCCTCCGCAGCTTCTGGCTTCCGCAGCTTCTGGCTTCCACACCTTCCGCTGCTGCCGCCGCCGCTGAAGTTGTCTCCCGGCTCACCCCTCCTCACAGACAAGCTTCCGGCATTCTCAAGCCCCGCCTCAATGACCAGAGACCATTGGTTCCCGAGCTGGCCCCTCCTAAGTCACAAATCCACACCCACACAGGTTTCACACCTGACAGGGCCCTGGGCCTGGGGCTTAGCACTTAACAGCTGAAAGTACTTACACTCAAAAGAAACAAAAGCCATGCTAATGAGACAATTTTGCTTAACAACACAGATCTGAAAAGTATGCTTTGACTACTTCTGCCTTTCTGCAGCGGATTGTGAGGTCTTTATGCCCTGGTACATGGTAAATTTTTGTCTATGTGCCATGTACCGCTGACAAGAAAGAATATTCCTTTTTATCTCCATTCAATTTTCTCCAGAGGTCTATCAACCTGCTTTTTCTAAATTTCTGTTTACCTCTTTAGATTTATCAAGTTCAGAGAGGGGTAGGTTGAGGTCTCCCAATATTGCAGTTTTGCTGTCTATTTCTTCCTGTAACTTCCTTAACTTCTCTAAGAATCTGCATGCCATACCACTTGGTGCATATATGTTAAACCATGATATTGCTTCATTGTTTATGGTGCCTTTTAGCAGGATGTAGTGTCCTTCCTTATCTCTTTTAAATAAATCTATCTTTACTTTTGCTTTGTCTGAGATTAGGATTGCTACGCTTTTTTGGGGGGGGTATTTTTACTTTAGCTGAAGCACAATATATTTTACTCCAGCCTTTTACCTTTAACCTGTGTGTATCCCCTTGTTTTAAATGTGTTTCTTGTAAACAGCATATTGTAGGATTGTGGTTTTTAATCCATTCTCTTATCTGCTTCTGTTTTACGGGAAAGTTCATCCCATTCATCTTTTTCTCCATCCTATTTACCCCTGTTTATGCTTTTATTTCCCCCTTTCCCCTTCCCCTCCTAAACAAAGTTTTGCTTTTCACTGCTGCCTTACTCAGTTTACCCTCCCTCTTGATTCCCCTCCCTTATCCTCTCGTTTTCCACTTTCGATTTCTTCCCTCCCTTACCACCCCTGTCCCTTTTTTCCCTCTTTCACCTCTTACTACCTGTAGGACAAGTTAAATTTCTATACTTATCAGGGTATGTTATTTCCTTTTTGAACCAGATCGAATGACAGTAAAGCTCAAATACTGCTCTTCTCCCTCCCTTCTTTCCCTCTACTAAAATGTGTTTTTGTGCCTCTTCATTTGATGTAATTTACCCTTTTCTACTACCTCCTTACCTCTTCTCCCATAACCCTCCATTTACATCTCTTAATTATGTTTTTTATCCTTATATCAGTTATTTTATACAGAAATTCACAGTCTATGTGTATCCCTTTCAATTGTCATAATAGCTGTACTATTCTCAAGACTGACATATATATGTGTGTATACGTATACACACATATATATGTGTATATATATGCATATATATACATAAAACATTCATAAAATGATACAATCCTATATAATGATGCAAATAATTTGCCCTTTTTGATTAATAAAGTTTATGGGGGTTTATTCCCCGTGTTTACCTTTTTATCTCTCTCTTGAGTTTTGTATTTGAAGATGAAATTTTCTTTCTTCTTTTTTTTTTATTTGACTTTTTTATTAACACATATAGATTTACTTGTCTTCTGGCTTGTTGAAGCTGTAGGTTAGACAGCATTTGCCACAATAATGTCTGTCAAAATGGCTAGCCATAATGACTCCAGCACCACATTCATCAGAAGGGCACTCTCGTAGAAGGTGGCTAATCTTGCCATTCTCATCAACCTTATACTACTTCAGAACAGCAAGCTTAACCTTCTTTCTCTTGTGCTTGTTCTTTTTTGAGTGGTGTAAGACTTCTTTCTCTTCTTGCCACCACCACAAAGTCTCAGAACAAGATGAAGGGTCGACTCCTTCTGAATGTTATAGTCAGACAAAGTACGCCCATCTTCCAGTTGCTTTGTAACGGGGCGAGTTAGAGCCGACCCCTGCCCTCACTGGACCTCTGTGCCCAGGGCCTGCTGAGGTAAACTCAGGGCTCTGAGGTACGGGTAGGACAAGATGGCTCTAGAAGGGTCTTGCCCTTGTTGGCAATGTGGCAGTTCCGGGTCTTTGTCTGGACTTCCCTGAGCAAAAGGGAATCATGGAGACAACACAGGAAGGAAAGGGGAGGAGAGTACGAGGAACCAAGGCAGCCCTAGTGCCTATATAACCAAAGCTATAAAAGTTTTGCTACTAACCTGAATAAACGGAGTTGCTCACCATCTTGCCTCCCACCTTATTCATTGCCCACGAGATCAGGCCTTTGTTGGACAAAGGCCTGGGATTTGGGGTGGTAGGGATCCCCGACATTGATTACCCTCAAAAATAAATCTTTGTTGATCAGAGGGAATACCTTCCTTATCTTGTATCTTGGCCTTGACATTTTCAATAGTATCGGATGGCTCAAACTCAAGGGTGATCAAAGTCTTCACGAAAATCTGCAATGTGGCACTGGGTCCACCCGCTGATGGTGGATCCCGAAGATCAAATTTTCAATTGAGTTCTGGCCTTTTCATCAGGAAGGTCTGGAATTCTCTTATTTTGTTGAATGTCCATCTATTTGCCTGAAAAATTATGCTTAATTTTGCTGGGCAGTTCATCCTTGGCTGTAGTCCAAGCTCCTTTGCCCTTTGGAATAACATATTCCAATTTCTCCTGTAATTTAATGTAGAAGCTGAGAGATCCTGCATGATCCTGACTGAAGTTCCACAATATTTGAATTGTTTCTTTTTGGCTGCTTGCAGTATTTTCTCCTTGACTTTGTAATTCTGAAAATTGGCTATAATATTTCGTGGTGTTTTTAATTTGGGATCTCTTTCAGGGGTGATTGGTGGATTCTTTCAATGACTATTTTACCCTCTGTTTCTAGGACCACTGGGCAGTTATCTTTGATAATTTCTTCGTAGATACTGTCAAGGATCTTTTTTTTCATTTTGGATTTCTGGTAGACTAATAATGCTTAAATTGTCTCTCCTGGATCTATTTCCAAGGTCAGTTGTTTTTCCAATCAGATATTTCACATTTTTTTCTATTTTTTCATTCTTTACATTTTGTTTGACTATTTCTTGATGACTCATAGAATCATTAGCTTCCAGTATTTCAATTCTAATTTTTAATGAGTTGCTATCTTCATTTTGCTTTTGAGTCTCCTTTTTCAATTTGTTGATTTTATCTCTTGGAGTGTCATTTTCTCTATTTAGATTCTGAATCTCTATAGCCATTTCACTAATCTTATTTTTTAAGGACTTGTTTCATCAGTTTTTTTTTCCATTTTTTCCATTTTTTTCTTTTATCTCCCTAATTTGGCTTTTAAAATCCTCCTTTAGCTCTTCCAGTAATGCTTTTGGTGCTTGAGAACAGTTCACATTCCCTTTTGATGTATCAAATGTGGGTATACTGTCATCGTTATCCTCTTGCAAATTAGTATTTTGATCCTGCCTATCTCCATAAAAAGAATCAATGGTCCTTGGATTTTTTGTGTTCTTCTTCATGTTGGTTAGCCTTTTCCTGGCTTTACAATGAATTTCTGCTTTTGGGGCTCAGGGCTCTCTGTCCCAGGTTTCTTATTCTGGGGATTGTGAGTCTAGTTACTGGCTTTGTGAATTATTATCTTCTGTTTCCTGAGGTGTGAGGGAGGAGTCTTCCCCTGGGGTTGCTCTCCATCAGTCTTGCTCTTCAGCAACGGTCTCAGCTGTTTGCTGTTTGAGCTGGTGTCTGGCACTTCCCCTGGGGAAGCAAGGGTAAGTCTGGGGTCCTGTGTTGACCCCTGCTGGCTCTGCCCCCTGGGACTCAGGAACACCCACTGATCAGCCACTGAAGCCCCACTTCTGTGTCCTCTATTCCAGTGTTTTGTTTCTTTTTTTTTCCCCCGAGGAATTATCTGGGGTGGGGGAGGGATTAGAGCCATTTACTGGCCATCGTGTCTCTCAGAAGTTCAAGATGTATTTCATACCTTCGGCCTGCAAGTGTCAGGAGTTGATGTCTCACTGCCAGTGACATTGAGCTGCTGCCTCTTGTGACTTCCACAGACTGCTGTCCTGTGTTGGGAGACCTGGAGATCTCCGCCACTTTCAGGCACCCAGCTTTCTCCCAGCCTGTCTCGCACATTGGTTTCTGTGGCCACTTCCACTTTGGCACTGGCTGGAGCAGCTCCACATGTGGAGCGTTCTCCCAGCCTTCAGATACAGCCTTTTGGACTCTCCTGGCTAGGAAATTTGCCTTCCTCAGACTGCTCGCGGTTTCTAACTCTCTCAAATCTGCTAAGATTCATTTTTTATAGGAATCTGACAGAACCTGTGAGAGAGCTCTGATAAGATGTTGTTTTCACGTGGCCATCTTGGCCACACCCCCCAATATTCAGTATTTTCAAATTTTATATAATGAACTCAATGAAAATATGCATTAGGAGTAAAATAGCATGAAAGGAGGTGTAGTTAGTATTTCAACAATCCAGCTAGCAGCTGTTGCGGGGGTGTAAGACCAAACCAAGCCCAACAACAAGACTGCTACCAGCACACTGCAAAAGCACAGGTTCTTTTGATCTGCTTTAATAAGGAAAGCAAGGTTAAATGGGGTTGACAAGCTTACTTTAATTCAGCATACAAATATCATTCACTTAGTTCAGGGGGAAAAGCCAGCACCCTGAACTTCAGAACAAAATACAAACAAATTACAAATATCAACAGACAGACCTTATCTGATTCAAATCCCAATACATAGTTACCACAGTTTAACAAAGTCTCAGCATCTGGGTTACAAGCTGGAGGGCTCCTTAGCTACAGCTGCCCAGAGTCTCCACCTCAGCACCAGCACGAGTGAGAGCCCTAAACAAATTACAAATATCAACAGATAGACCAAATACAGATTCATAGTTACCAACATCTAGGTTCAGCCCAGGAGCTCATAATGTGGGCTGGCCCAGAGTCACACGTGCCACCACTGTGTGGGTAAGAGCTCCAAAGAAGAGAAAGCCAACCACTGGTTTTATATCTTTTTCAGCTTCAGGGGTGAGTCACACATGCAACTCACCCACGTGACCTAGAATCGTCACAGAGAGGCGAATTAAAATCACGTGCTCTAAAATACAAATCGTGTAGTCAGCAGGATCTGCCTTTTACAGGGAAGCATGGTTTTTTGGGGTACTGGGTTGGTTGAATGTTTCCCTGTTTTTGGGCTGCTCTTTGTACTTGGGGTGGCTATGGTTCTGTGCAGCCTCAGGAGCAGCAAAGTCCTGAAGGAAAACAGGCCAGTGGAAATTCTGGGCATGGTTTCCCAGGGGCCCAGAGCAGGAGATAATCCCTTCTTCCTAGGGCTTAAGCTGATAAGCCTGGCCCTGGAAGACTGTCCTGAAAGTGTGAATGTCTTGAGATTATATTGTATATGGAGTTTTGAAACAGGAGTGGAGAATGGCCTTGGACACTTGGAGAATGGCCTTCCTACAGATTTAGTAGGAGGGGCTGGTGAGAAAAAAGAAGTAGTGGACAGCAGCTGCCCAAATACTGACTCAGACAGAGCAGAAGACTGCCTGCATGAGAACTTTGGAAAGGTGGGAGCAGTGAGCTGCCTTCCAGCTGACTTTGGTGAAGTTAGCACAAAGATGGGGAACCACATGCATCGGGATTCCAGAAGAAGCCAGGTGAGGCCAGCTGGAGTTGGAACCCAGGAGCTTGGAGGCCAGCCCTGGGGCAAGATGGAAACTTTGCAGCAAGACACTGAGTGTGCTTTTTCCCTGCCTTCCCTAGACAGAGCAGAGAACTTTGAGGTGAGCAAAAGGTGGAGAATCACCTACATTGCAATCCAGATTCTGGCAAAAGCCAGGAGAGGCCAGCTGGAACTACACAACCAGGAACCCAGGGGCTTGAAATTCAGCCCTGGGGCAAGACGGAAACTTTGCAGCAAGGCACTGAGTCTGCCTTTTTGGTCCCTTCAGCTTGGGCTGCTTGGGATCCAGGAGGGAGACATAGATTTGTTTTTGTTGGGATGGGGGAAGTGCCTTGGAACCCCACCCCAATGTCTTTTATTGCCCAGTTGCCCCTCAGGACTTGGAACCGGATACTGGAAAATAATCGGGAGAACAGACCCTAAAAGAACTTAGTTTGGACTCTTTCTTTGAAATTGGGACGTTGGGTGCCAATTGGAAGCCTGCAACAGCATCTTGGGGAGGAGACATCCCCAACAGAACTCTATTTATTTGTTTGCTTGCTTTAGGACTTTACTAACTAAAGCATGCCCATGCCTCAGGGTACTGTGAAAAAGCCTGCAATGGCAGGGTGATGCTCAAGAAGTACTTTATGAGCTAAAGGGATTAACCTGCTTTGACCTAGGGGTGGATATTTGAATTGTAAACAAGTATTTTGAGAATGATTGTTTGAAGAGATTATCCTGCTGGGACCTAGGGATGAGTCATGTTTGTATTGTAAACAAATATTTGGGAATGTCACTGAATGATATGTTTTGCTTTGTTGTGAATATATTTTAGTTTCCTACATAATTGGATCACAATGTATAATGGGTCAATGTATGTTCCAGGATACATGGCTGATTAGATTATGTATCCTGGAACAAGGGGTGGAGTGTCTTGGTAAGCAAACTTGGCCCTTAGCACTTAGTTCAACAAGTGCCCTTGAAGAGTTTGGCCTTTGTTTCCTTTGAGTAATTCAGTGTATTTCATTGAGTCTTACTAAGTGCTAAGCCCCAGGCACTAACCCCTATTAGGTGTTAACCTAACCTATGTGGATGTGAACCTCCCAGGGTACTAAGGGGAGGGGCTAACCCAAGAGCCAATCATAGCCGCCTAAGTTCTGGTCATTCAGATGATGTTTGATGATGTCCAAAAACCTATAAGAAGAGAAAACAGAACCATTTGCTCAGGGCTCTCACTCGTGCTGGTGAGGAGACTCCAGGAAGCTGTGGCTAAGGGCCCTCCAGCTTGTAACCCAGATGCTGGGACTTTGTTAAACTCTGGTAACTACGTATTAGGATTTGAATCAGACAAGGTCTGTCTGTCCATGTTTGTACTTTGTATTTGTTCTGAAGTTCAGGGTGGTGGGTTTTTTTCCCCTGAACTAAGTGAATGATATTTGTATGCTGAATTAAATTAAGCTTGTCAACTCCTTCATGTAGCTTTCCTTAGTTAAGCAGATCAAAAGAACCTGTGCATTGGCAGCTTTTTGGGTGCTGGCTGTTGGTGGATGTTACACCCCCACAACAGCTGCTAGCTGGATTGTTGAAAGAGTTAGGTATTTATTTTTCCCCCAAGTAACAAATGAAAGGAGGCAGTGTGTTAAAGTGTATAGAAAGTTCTTGGAAGCAAAAATACCTGGTTTAAAATCTTGCTTTAGACACTCCTATGTTGTGGTACCCTGCACCTGAGGATCTCTAGGATTTGCCTACTAAATCAGAGATGAGCTATTATCTACTTTGGTAGAGGGAGTTTCTCACATTTCCAAAATTACAGTTCTTTTAAATAGTCACATGACTGTTTTTAGAGAGCAGTGAGATAAGACACCTGGGGTGTGAATATGAATAGGTACATACCATTATGAGAGATAATTAATTGTGAATTCAGAAAAGCAAATTCAATTCCAGAATATATAAGGCTCTTACATAAACTAAGAAAGGGATAAGGGGACAGAAATAGTCATACTGCTCTGAATATTAGAAATTTTAATTGGACCAGTGATTTCATCGGTAAAGGACACTTTCAGGATAAGGAAACCCCTTGCATTGGTGCAGGTTAGCACCTTCTCTGCAAATTTAAAACTGTCTTTCTATACTCTATATCATGTTGCCTCCCTACAGGTATTAGAAATGGCACTGGAGGTGGGCAGGAGGGAGCTTTTCAATAACATCAGTTAATTGTGTCATTTTGAGTCTGCTCTACTGCATTCAGAAGAATGCCTCAGACATGCATATCTGAAATGAGTTGCAAAAATACTGAATAAGGAGTCAAGAGATTCAAATTTGAGTCCCAGTTCTGTCAAATATCTGCATGTAATTGCTTAAGCTCTAAGGGACTCAGTTTTCTGACTTAGAAAATGAGAGGGCTATGAATTTTACAGATAACAAAATTGTGTAACAAGCAGAATGTACAAGTAGAAAAGACAGAAAGTCCAGAATTGGAGTTAAGATGTACTGGGTTCAAATCCTAACTATGACACATAATGGCTGTGTGACACTGGGTAAATCACTTAACTTCTAAGTTGTAGCCATAACTCTTTAAGTCTATAAGTTAGAAGCAATTGTTGATTTGCATTGTTAGAAAGAGTTATCTAAATGGATGAAATTACAAGATCAGTCTAAAATAAGATGTAACTTTTTATTCAATTGAAATGAAAAGACATACCCAAGTATCTTAATTACTACTGTTTTCCATGACTGAAAAGCAAAGTTGCAGACCCAAGGTTACCATTTTTTCCCCACACAATGAATAAAACCAATAATGTTGAAATACTACAGAGATATAATCATAGAATCAAAGAAACCCAGATTTTCAAAGGACCTTAGAGGTCATCAAGTAAAACTTTGGTCTGTCTAAGACTTATGATCTCTCACCTCCTTCCCCTCATAAATAACATGTTGCCAAGGACTGTCAAGTTCACCTTTGCAACATCTCTCTAAAATGTTCTCTTCTCCCCCCTAACACTGCAACCCCTCTGGCATAGTCTTCACTGCCTGGATTATTGCAATAGCCTGCTGGTGTGTCTGCCTGCCTTTTGTCTCTTTCCACTTCAATTCATCCAAAACCAAAGTGATTTTCCTAATGTTCAGGTCTGACCCTGCCACCTCTTCCTACCTTTCCAGTCATCTTACACCTTATTCTTCATTTCATTTTTTTTTTAAATTTGGTGATACTGGCTTACTCGTTCAATGAACAGGACATTCTATCTCTCAGCTCCAGGCATTTTCTCTGGTTCTCTCTGTAATGCTATCTCTCCTCATCTCTACTGACTGCCTTCCCTGACTTCCTTTATTTCTCATATAAAAGCCCAAGTTCTACAGGAAACCCTTCTCAACCCCACTTAATTCTATTGCTTTCTCTCTCTTACTTCCAATTTATCTTGTATATAGCTTAGTTTTTTTGTCTACTTGTTGTCTCCCCCATTAGTCTGTGAGCTCCTTGAAGACAGGAACTGTTTTTTGGTCTCTTTTTATATCTCCAGTGCTTAGGATGGTACCTTGTGCATAATATGTGCTTAATAAATGTTTATTGACTATAAGAGTTCCCTCTGCAATGAACCCAACATATAGTCATTCAGTTTTTCCTTAATGATTTTTAGTGGTGAGAGAGGGAGGTGCAACTATGTCCCAATGGAAACTATTATACTTTTAGATAGTACTAATTATCAGAAAGTCTTTCATTTTACAGCAATCCTAAAATGATTTGTCTTCACCTTCTATCTTCTGGTTCTAGTTCTGTTCCCTGGGGGCAAGCAGAAATCTAATCCCTTTTCCCACATCTGTATAATGCCAACCCAACCTGTTATATAAAGAAACAACCAAAGTTTTTTTACCCTACCTACGCAGCACTAAATAAATGGTCTGACTGATTTCTTCCCATTTACCCCCTTTAAATTTACTATTGAATGTTACTTTTTTTGCTGACAGACATTCAGAATGGGTTGGTAGACTCCAAAGGATACCTTTTTAGGATGAGAGATAGAACCTGGTAGTAGGATCACAGGACAGTGGCATGTATTCCCCAAAACTATTGGGTTGGTTAGAGACTAATCTAAACATTTTTAAAAGAAAGGAAAATGTAGCAACTGCCAATCTCTTACATTTGCATTTATCAAATCAAATTATCCCAGTCAGTAGGGATAACATCATAATAGAATATTGTCAGAAGAGCGATGTCTCCTGCCTGGAGTATAAATGGCTCCCCTCTTTTTTATCAGCAGGAGACAGTCAGCCTCTGACAAGGATCTAATCCACTGACATTGTGTCTTGATTTGAGACCATTGGGAATTTAAGGGTCTTCATCCTAATGAAGTTCTCCGTGAAATGACTGTGGGGAGTCCAGGTGTATAACCTACAGTGTGAGCAAAGTAATCCCATAGCACAAGTAAATAACTTGCAAAAAAGACTGTACATCTGGAATAGCATAAACATTCCTGTAAAAATCCCATCTGAACCACAAACACTGATAGTCTGCAGATAATGAAAGGAGTTCAGTGAATATGCAAAGATGCATCTTTATTGCAAGATAATCCCCTGGATGCAGCTCCTGTCAGTACCCACATCTCTGGACCTAAAATGAATTAGATTTAACCCACAACTCAACATGTTATTTTAATGGATACCTTTAAGGAAGAGTTTACATCATGTTCAGATGTTTGCTTTCTCCACATCCATAAGAGCAGTTTCTTTCTTTTTAAAAGATATCTAGGTGCTTGGCATTATATGGCAATACATACAAATGGCTGATAAAATTTATTACATTTCTTCTGGATGTTATGATGTTGCATAGACACAATCAGAATGGGGCAGGGTGGTGGTGAATGCAGAGATGGAGACATAGCAGGCATTTCTGATAGCACCACCCCTTTCCTGAAATTTTGACTGCAGGAAATAGATCAACAGTAGGATACAACGACTAATATTAGGGAAAAATACCTATGGGTGTACTTTCCCCAAGATTTCTGGGTTTCCATTTCCTTTGAACATTAGGTGATTTTCTGCTATTTAACTGGGGGTATGGAAGAAAAAGAAAGTTCAGAGAAAAGGGAAAGACCATAAGGTATAAGCCAGTTAGCCACAGAGCACATCGTTTGATTTGTGTGGTTTCACAGAGGCTGGATAATCACTTGCAAGGTACTGCAGCGGGGATTCCTTTTATGTTTGAGTTGGACTAAATAGCAGCTAAGGTCCATCCCAACTCTCAAATTCTGAGATTCCCTTATTATTTGAATCTGTGAATTAAGGCTGCTGGGGCAAGTTTAGTGTGGAGCTGTAGAGAGGGATTCTGGGATGTCTAGACTAGTAGTATCTGAGGGCCATATCTGGTGAAAGAGGAGGATCAATTCACCTAATACAATATTTCTTTGCCTTCAGTGTTTATAGGTCCATGACTCTTAGAAAAGGGCTTTCAGGCATTTAACTCCTTTTTCTAATACTTTTACTATATAGAGAAAGTGGAAATAGCAGCTTGAGGTGAATAGACTGAGCAAATAGTTCTTACCAAACCTCTTATTAATTTTTTTTCATGAAAACGAAGTATGTGTGGCCAAAGCATGGATTACCTATGTAACATTATGAATCTAGAGAGTATTGAATAAGACTGTATATCGCCAATGTGATACCCACAACAGCTGTTTTGAATACTCCGGTGTATTTACAGGTTTGCATCTCAAGATTAACAGACTCTCTTCACTGAGGATAAAACCAAGACATTTATTCAAACATCAAAAAGTCAAATCCATCATAGTAATAAAGAAGTCTATACCCATTACCAATGCAGAGAGCACCTCCATCCCCAAGCCTTCCCTGCATCAGGGCTCCCCACAAACAAGCTCCTTTAAGCAAAATCACTCCCTTTCTCACTCATGCTAGCTGCTGTCTGTGCCTGCCTGCCTCCTTCTCTCTCTCTCTCTCTCTCTCTCTCTCTCTCTCTCTCTCTCTCTCTCTCTCTCCCTCCCTCCCTCCCTGTCTCCCCCACCTCTGACTCACTCCAACTTCCTGCTCCATCTCTTCCTGCTCCACCTGTTCCACAAGCTCCTCCCACAACAGGCTCCATGTGACTCAGACTCATGTGACTCAAGCAGGTCACACAGGCCTACAATGGGCAAGAAAGATCTTCCCATTCCATTAACAATACAGAATGGGAGACCTTCAAAGTAGGCATGAGGTTGGAAGTACATAAGCAGAGATGCAAATTTTTCCATTTTAGTAATTTTAGAACACATTCTATATGAAACCGATGACAGCCCATTTTTCTGTAGTCTTAAAGAAAGCAGAGCCATCAGTGCAGACTATTATTGTTTATTCAGCACCTGGAAAAAGCAACCAAGTATAGACCAGGGTGGGAAATCTGCAGCCTCCAAGCCGCTTGTTCTGTAAAAGTTGGACTTAGTCAAAAAGCCACCCCCAAGGACCTAGAAGGCCACATGTGGCCTGGAAGCAACAGATTCCCTACCCCTGGTAGACCCTGCCTATACCCACTGTCAGAGTATTCTCGTAACATGTAAGGTATTAGGTATTAAATGTTTCAGTGAGGAAAGAGAATGTTACATTGCATGGCATCAAAATGATTCAAGTAGGATAGCAAATGAAAGACAGAGAGAGGCTTTATTGGTTGGTTAACATGGATTGGTGATAGAATCTTGATAAATTATATCTTTTCTTCCTTCCATTAACCATAGGATTCTAGTTTATATATTTTCCTATAACCTTGCATATATTTTTTCTTATTTAAAGAAATATTATCCTTTTTTCTGCTCCAAAATTTGCAAACTATTAAAATAGATTACTAAATACTCTATATGTGTATATATATACATATATACATATACATATACACATACACATATACATATATTCAGACACACATAAATACATATACATACACTCATACATATACACACTCATATATGCACACGTTATATATGTTTACATGTATATATGCACATGTGTCTGCATGCATATATACACATATGTATATATACACACATATGTTGTGAGTGTGTGTATATATTCAGCTAAACTGGTCTAGTTATTCTTTTCAGAATCAGCATCCATCCTTCCATCTCATACTTTTCCACAGGCTGTCCTCCATACCTGGGAAATATTTTCTATTCATTTATTCTTCTCACTATCCTTATCTCCCCTCCAGATCCAACTCAGTCCTCTCCTCCAAAGGCAAACCTTTCCTGATAATTCTGATTTTTTGTGTGTTTTTCCTCAAACTATCATGAATATTATTTTCTTTTCATATTCTTCCTAGTAGAATGTAAGCTTCTTTATATCACAAACAATTCTGCTTACGTCTTTGTACATGTACACAATGCCTCTTGCAGAGTAGATATTTGATAAATGTTGTTTGAATTCCAAATTCTGTTTAGACAACATATTCTTGAAGCTGCATTGAAAACACATGGCAGCAGAGTAGCAACAGGAAGGATAGTGACAAAAAAAAGGAAAAGCTATGGCTAGTCTTTAGCAAATTTGTTAAATGAGCAAAGTGTGTCTTCATTTTCCTTTGTTTTCCCCTTAGTCCTTTTGCTCTAATATACATAATTATACAGAACAACAACCTCTGCTTTCTGATTTCTAGTACTCTTTTCTCTCTCCCACTTTTCCTGCTTACAAATGTGCTTTCTTTTAGTTTTTTAACCCCTAAAATTTTCATTAACTACTTCCCAGTGAAAAAAAGTTTTTGGGCAAACCTCATTTTTTTTTTAGGAAAAAGCTACTTCTTTCAATTATCTGTGATAACCAGGGATAAATATAACATGAGTAAGTGAAATACTCATGTAATTCTGAAACTTCATTTTAGCCAATAATGTCAACCTCCTTTCCCTCTTAACCCTTTCCCACAGGTTTGAAACATAAACAACAACAACAACAACAAAAATTGTTTTAACTTATCTCTCCTTTGTGCTCTCCCTAGCCTCCAATGGAAATGTCAAGAAACAGTCAAATTATAAAAATATAGGCAGCAAAATTGAGGAAACAATTGGATAATCAGTCTCTAAATTACCCAGGGTTGGTTGACTAACTATGTGAACTTGGCTATTAAACTTAGTCATTTAATTTTAGAACTAACTTTGTCTGGAAAGAGAGGGGATTGGTATTAATATTCCCTAAAAATCCCTTTAGCTGTCATATTCAGTGAATTAAACTGGGTAGATAGGCTTAAAATTTTTAATAATAAAAATACAACTTGGGACCCAAAATTAAGAATGTTGGCCAACTGATAGTGGAATTTTCTCAACTGTTGTGCCTTTTGTTTGTAATGTGAGCCCTAGAGAAAGCAAGTAAATATGAAACATAGATGATAAGTCACTGAGAAATGTCAATGTCATGTAATATTTTCTTTTTAAAATTAAATTTTATTGATTTTTTTAAAATATCATTGGCTTTTTTCTCAGTATCTTTTGCCCTCTTCCCTTCAAGAGAGCCAACCCAGGTAAAGAGTAAGATGTTTAAAAGAAAAAAAAAGAGAAAGACAAAAAAAATCACATAACTGAACAACAGATAAAAGATGAAAACATACGAAATGTAATGTATTCACAAACCATTTAATCACAAGAATAAATTGGCATCTCATGTTTCTTCTACAACCATGCTTCTTTGTAATTTTGCAACTTTCACTTTTGATTGTTTTATGGTTATTCTTTCCATTTACATTGTTGAGTCACTATATACATTGTTTCCTGGTTCTGCATATTTTACTCTGCATCGAATCTAGTAAAACCATGCTTCTCTGTATTCAATATGTCTATTGTTTCTTACAGTACTGCAATATTCCATTAGAATTTGTTTTTAATTCCTTGCCATTACAAAAAGTACTACTATAAGTTTGGTGTATATGGTGACTTTCTTCTCATCAACACCTGCTTAGAGTATAAACCTAGTAGTGGAATTTCTACATCAAAGAATAGGTTCATTTTAGTTACTTTTGTTTATATAATTCAAAATTGCTTTCCAAAATAGTTTTATTAATTCATAGCTCCACCAACCATGTACAGCTATTACTGTCTTCCCACAGTTCCACCAGGGCCCATTTCCAGTTGTCCTGATTCATATCTTATCATTGGACCCAGATGACTCTGGAAGACAAAGTTAAGCTGGTGACTGCGCAGCCCTCCCTCATTTAAATCCAATTCGCTTGCAGGCCATGGTATTGCCTTCCTGATGCCATAGACTTCCTAGAGAATGAAGGTCAAACAACAACCTGTGTATGGACTGCCCAACTGGGGATCCAACTGACCAGTTCCAGTTGGGCAATGCAGCTCTTTCCTCCCTTCCTTTCCCCTTTTCCTATTTTTCTACCCTTTCCTCTTTCTCTTCCTCTTTCCTATCCTCTTTCCTTTCTCCTTTCCTTTCTCCTTTTCTTTCTCTTTCCTTTCTCTTTTCCTTTCTCCTTCTCTTCCTCTTTCCCTTCCCTTCCCTTCCCTTCTCTTCTCTGCTCTTCTCTCCTCTCCTCCCCTCTCCTCTCCTCTCCTCTCCTCTCCTCTCCTCTCCTCTCCTCTCCTCTCTTCTCTTCTCTTCTCTTCCTTTCTCTTCCCTTCCCTTTCCTTTCCTTTCCTTCCATAAGTATTGAATATCCCTTGAGCTGTTAAATTTGTTCTTCATTTTCATAAGGAACACTGTGCAACTAAATCTACACATGTATTTTGCGTGCTTTGTTAGATTGATGCCCAAGTATTTTATTTATTTTGTAGTAATTTGGAACATAATTTTCCTTCACATCATTATTTCCTATATTTTGTTATTATTATACAGAAATGTTGTTCATTTTTGTGGTTTTATTTTATAGCCAGCAACTTTTGATAACTTACTTTCCAATCTCCAGAAGATTCTTTCATTCCTCAAAATATTCAATCCTTGGCTCATACACAGTGTTTATCTCCTTCCTACCTCCTTCCTTCATATTAGGATCCTCCAACACATATATTGAATTCTCAAACACCATAACTTCCCAGTTCTCATACTTACTCATTTTTCATGACCTATTTCTCCACTATATGCCACGCAGTTAGAGAGAGATGGCTATGCCCTTGATCTTGAGGCCATTAGCCTCAAATGTTTTACTTCGATGTTTTTAAACTCTGAATTTTTTTATCTTATGATAATCTGTTATAATTCCATCTTTCCTTCTACCTTGAAACCCTTAATTCTGTTCTTCACCACAACCTCTAATTTCTCCATCCTTTAGTTCTTTCCCAGACCAACTCCTCAGCTCTAGCTACAATCGCCTCTCTTCTTCACCTTGATTCTCCGGTGAAACATTTCACTTCTATACTGACTTCTTCCTTCTAGTCCCTTGATACCTAATAATATTGACAACTTTGTCTGTTAGCCATTAGCTTTGGATTAATGTTGCTCTATTTCTCATACAGGCTGGTTTACTACTCCATAGGAAACCTGGTGGCCCTCTTCTTCAAAGAGATTACCCTACTGGTGCCAGAATTAGTACAGCTACTTTATAGCTATGTTCACTTCATCTCAGAACATCCAAGGTCAAGAAGTCTATTAGAGTCAGCTTCCCTGGTAACAAGGATTATAGATATGTACCATCATACCTAATATCAAAATATACAGATGACACTCTCATTTGCACATTATTATAACCTCAAAAGGTGACTTTTGCAAAGAGTGTTTTAGTTCAAATTTTATGTTCATTTTATGTTTTATGTTCAATTTATGTTCAAATTTTATGTTTTAGTTCAAATTTAAACCATGAGCGCTTTTATCCCCTAACAAAGGAATCTTTTTTGTGTGTGTTTAAATATAAATTTTGTTTTTTTTAAATTCTGATTTGAACCACCAACTGAAAAAATGAACGCTGCCATATACAAAATAGAACAGGAACGGATGAAAGATCTTATTCAAAAACATAAAACTGTGGCCTGGGGCCAAGATGGCGGCTGGAAAGCAGTGACTGGCATGAGCTCTCCACCAAGTCCCTCCAAAAACCCATAAAAAAAATGGCTCTGAACCAATTCTAGAGCTGCAGAACCCACAAAGTGGCAGAGGGAAGCAGGGCTCCAGCCCAGGACAG
>CM053624.1:207033297-207052066 GCA_028646595.1 Phalanger gymnotis
GGCCCTGCTTCCCTCTGCCACTTTGTGGGTTCTGCAGCTCTAGAATTGGTTCAGAGCCATTGTTTTATAGGTTTTTGGAGGAACTTGGTGGGGAGCTCATGCCAGTCATTGCTTCCCAGCCACCATCTAAGCAACTCTTTTCTTCCCTGGAATTGAAAGGAGGGTTTCCTCTCCACAGCTGCCAACACCTCTGCCATGTCAGCACTCCTCTTCACCACAAGACCACTTCCGAGGACTGCCACCCAGATCAGCTGTATGGTTCCCCCCACTGTCTGTAGGCTAAGAGTTTCAAAAGCAGCCATCACTTCAGCAGTGGGTGCTGCCTCCCTGAGGCTGAGGCTGGAGCTGACCGTTCTCCTCTCTCACCCAGATGAGAGAGCTTTCCTACCAACTTTTGAAGCTATCTTTGGTGTTGGTGAATTGAGAAGTTTAGAAACTTCTGCAACTGCCAGTGATTCAGTGCCCTGAGACCTGTAGTCTCGTCTGTGCTGGCACAGCCCTGGCTTGACTGAACTCTGCTCTAAGCAAGTTGTGATAGACACTTCCTGTTGGCCTTCCAGATTGTCTTGGGCTGGAAATCTGTTTCATTCTGTGAATTTGTGGCTTCTGCTGCTGTAGTATTTGTTTAGAGTCATTTTTTTTACAAGTATCTTGAGGAGTTTGTGGGGAGAGCTCAGGCAGGTCCCTGCTTCTGCTCCACCATCTTGGCTCCATGCCCCACAAAGGGAATCTTAGACACCAGAGTGCATATCAACAAATTATTTTATTTTTTTTGCACAGTGAGTTCTTGTTGCTACCTTCAAAATCTTCCTTTGTATATATCCACTTAATACTCTTACTATAAAGGCCCATCCTGGATAAGAACATATTCTAAACACCTTCTATCTAAACTCTTGTGGCCAATTGGGCTTTCTCTGTGCATTGAAATTGGAAAGAAGTTTGGCAGCTCATTTGATGTACAAGTGAGCTCTTAATTGCTTCACAAAGCCCCCAAACAATCTGACAAATGTCAACTTGCATTTGGAGAAGCTCTGAGCTAAGGATTTTGGCTTCGTGTTAAGTCAAAATTGACTTTTTGCAGCTCCCAGATACTCTACTCTAGATCATAAACTGATCCTTAACATTAGTGAGCCCTGAAATACATCATTTTCCAAATGCTAAAATAAAATTAGGGGAAATGTCATCAAGTTGCTCTCTATTATTATCAGTTAAAGAAGCACTACCAGGGTAGGGAGAATACCCAAGATGCAGCAGACACACACTTAATGGAGCTAATCTTTCTTCTTTATAATGCCTAGAACTATCAGGACTGCCAGTAAATTATAATGGATCTAGCTTAAAGCCAATGATCTGTACATTAAATACTGAAAGCCTACTTTACATCAGAAAGTTACCATCACAAGTTTTGTATCTTAGAAGAATGTGCCCCTACCAAAGTTAAAATTCAGTTTGATTTATCATCGACAAACAAACAAACACAAACATTTATTGAGTATTTTGTGTGAGGTAGGGATAGGAGAGGTCTTTTGCGGTCTTTCATTCCTAGAGAGTGGAGCTAGATAGACCTGGTTGATGGCAGTATATGTATCTTGTAGGGGAGATAGTGCAATAGAAGATTGGAGAGAGAGAGGTGTAGGAGAGTCAGAGGCAATGGCAAATGATTCCACTGGGTCTCATGACATCTTAGATAGTAGAAGAATTAGTGGAGGAATAGCCTGGGTTGGTTTACCTAAAGCAAAGGTTGTCAACCTTTTTCTGTTTGTTTGTTTGCACTTCTTGGTCTCCTTTGGCAATCTGCTGGAGCATATAGACCTTTTCTCAGAATAATATATTTAAATACACAAATTGAAATACATAGGATTACAAAAGGAGCCAAATATAGTGAAATACTTTTAATAAATTTTTTTAAAGTATTTAGATTCTAGATTCAGGATGCTTGTCCTGAAGGGAGAGAGGTAAAATATGAGAGGCTCCCTTAAGCAATGTGCAACAATAGCTGCTTTTCCCCTGATCTTTGTTCATGTTAATTTTCAAGCTTGATGAAGTCCATTGACTCCATTTTGATTTTAACTAATATAAGAAAATCTTTCCACATTAAGCAGATAGCTAATAAGCCTATCCTCTTCCTGAGTATCTAGTAATAAATGAAACTTCAAAATGTAGGGGTGAATATACTATTCTCCCTTTGAAGCAGTTCCTTATAAATAGAATTGATGACTAAGCAATATAGTACACAGTTACATGCTGTCTTAAAATCAGCATAACTTAGGCTGCTGCTCAAGTTCTATAACTTGCCAAGACATCAGTGGCAAAGATCACGGGATAAACTATTTTGTAAAGTATGAAAATCTAGCTTGTTAGTCACCAGCACTTGTGAATATTCTAATCAAAGAGTTGTTATTGTTTGTTTGTCATCATCCGCATGGCAATCTGCTTCTTCCTCCAGTTCACCTTGATAGCTATATATTTATCCTCTTCCAGTATAGCTTTTGGCCCAAGTCTCTGCTGAAATTGCATGTTCAAGGATTACCAATCGCTTCTTAAATCATTAGAGCCAGTGCCCTCTTTTCCTTCATCTACCATGAATTTTCTGAATTTCCCAACATTGTAGATGACTACATTCTTGAAATTCTCTTTTCTTTGGCTTCGGGAAATGAATACCAGCTTAGTCTTTTTGTACATTTCAAAAAGTTTCTCTTCTTTATCTTTTACTTCAATCTTCCTCTTACCGCCAATTCAGGCATTCTTGAAACTTAAGAGTCAGTTGTTTCTTAACAATCAGAAATCATATCCACTCAGGTCATCAAATTCCACAGCTTCAATTTCTATGCAGGTGATTTCTAAATACATACTTCTTACTGTGGTCCTTTTCCTGAGCTACATTTCCACATCTCCAGTTGCTTACTGGACACTTAGACACAACATTTCCCTGTTACCTCAATCTCATTATATTCAAAATTTAACTTATTTTTCCTTAAATAAACTTCTCTTCCTAAATTCAATATTTATTTAAAGGCATAGACTTTTCTTCTTATGCTCATAATCTGAATATTTTCTTTAATTCCTACTATTCTTTCCATATTTCTCTCTATTTATATGATCATATTCACAAAATCTTATCATTTCTACCTAAAAAAAGATGCAAGCCTTTCTTTTACTAATCTCACTCTTATGAACTAAAGTTCAATTTTTTTTACCAAATCACACATGGACTTCTTGAATAATCTTAGTAACATGTCTCTTTCCCTCTGGTCTTTCGTCCCTCTAATTCATATTGTCATCATTATAACTGCTACAGAAAATTTGCAGAGGCAGAGACAAGATGGTGGAGTAAAGGCAAATACTTACCTGAGCTTTCCTCCAAACCTCTCCAAATACCTTTAAATGATGACTCTAAGATTCTAGAGCAGCAGATCCCACAAAAAGATGGAGTGAAAACAATTTTCTAGCCCAAGACAACTTGGACATTCAGCAGGAAAGTTCTATTGCACCAGGATGAGAGAGGAGCACAGTTCAGCATAGGCCCCAACAGTGCAGACCATACCCCAGCAAATCCAGAGTAGTCATCAGGGCAACTGAATCAGTTGCAGCAGTTGAGGTTTCCAGACCTCTCAGCCCACAGATGCCAAAGACAACTTAGAAGATCAGCAGGAAAAGTCTGACCCACCTGGGTTGGAGTAGAGCACAGTCCAGAGCAGGCCTGGCCAACACAGGACAAATGCCAGCAAACAAGGAGCAGGCCTTGGAAGCCACTGAATTATCAGTAGTAGCAGATGGTAAGGGGGTTAAACAACTGGTCAGAAGGAGATTACAGGGGTCTCCTGGCTAGCACTAAGGCAGGATTCCATTACTTTACCCATACATAGATCTGGGTCTCAGTCCTCAGTTACAGTTTCAGGATGAGGAAGACACATCTCCTTAGATCATGCCACCTTGGAAGAAATGAAAACTTACAGCCACCTAGAAGTATCTCTGAAAACAGTTAAACAAAACTGCTCAGAATGCACTGAAGACAGTGCATACTCCATCCTGGAAACAGAGCCCTACTTTAACAAAGAGTTGAAAGTCAAGTAATATACTGGGGGAATGAGAAAACAACAGAAAAATGATTCTGAGTCTAGAAAGTTACTATGGTGACAAGGAAGATCAAAACACATAATATATATATACATATATATATATATGTATATATAAGTATATATATGTATATGTATATATATGTGTGTGTGTGTATTATACATGTGTGTATATATATGGATATATGGATATATGCTATGGTGACAAGGAAGATCAAAACACATACTGCATATATATATATATATGTGTGTGTGTGTGTGTGTGTGTGTGTGTGTGTGTGTGTGTGTGTGTGTACATATATATGTATGTATATTCATGGTTTTAGACCATGGAAGATCTCAAAAAGGATTTTGAAAATGAAATAGGAGTGGTAGAGGAAAAATTGGGAAGAGAAATGAGGGTGATGCAAAAAAAATCATGAAAAATGTGTCAACAGCTTGGTAAAGGAGACACACGCCCCCCAAAAATACCGAAGAAAAACACCACCTTAAAAAAAGACTAGGCTAAATAGCAAAAGAGGTTTAAAAAAGCCAATGATGACAAGAATGACATAAAAAGCAGAACCGGCCAAATGGAAAAAGAGACACACAGACACACAAAAGAAAAACACTGAAGAAAAAAAAAAACTCCTTATAAAGTAGAATTGGCCAAATGGAAAAGGAGCTACAGAAGCTCACTAAAGAAAATAATTCCTAACAATTAGAATTGAGCAAGTTGAAGCTAATGACTTTATGATAAATCAAGAAACAATAAAACAAAACCCGAAGAATGAAAAAATAGAAGATAGTGTAAAATATATCACTGGAAAAACAATGAACCTTCTAAATAGATCCAGGAAAGACAATTTAAAAATTATTGGACTACCTAAAAGCCATGATTATAACAAAAAAGATCCTAGACATCATCTTTCAAGAAACTATCATGGAGAACTGCCCTGATATTCTAGAACCAATAGAAATTGAGAGAATCTACCTCTCGAAAGTGATTCCAAAATGAAAAATACTATGTATACTGTAGTAAAATTCCAGAGCACCCAGGTCAAGGAGAAAATATTGGAAACAGCCAGAAGGAAACAGTTCAGGTATCATGGAGTCGCAGTCAGGAAAATACAAGATTTAGCAACTTCTACCATGAATGACTGGAAGGCTTAGAATGGGGTATTCTAGAGGGGAAGGGGGCTAGTATTACAACCAAAAATCACCTACCCAGCAAAATTGAGTATAATCTTCGGGGGGAAAATGGATAATCAATGTAATAGAGGACCCTTAAGCCTTCTTTTTTTGTGGAAAAAGATGTTTAATTATAAAACAGAAAAGTAGACCAGAGTACGGTTTTAAGGGTAATTTTTTCTTATACGGTATAGGTTATCTAGAGGATTTTTAGGTTTAGATAATTATTTTCATAAAGCAGTAAAACAGAAAAGCAAAGCATGAAAAAAGTCTTGAACTTAAGTTTTGCCAGAAAAAAAATAAAGTGAACAATAAAGTCAAAATTTAATCATTTGCCTACCAAGGAATTTAACAGTTTTATGATACAGCAAGTCACAGCACAGACAATCTGCTTTCATAGTGAAAAGCAATAATGCTAGAAAACAGTGGCATCAATGAAGTAAGAAAAGTTCTTGTCCTATATCCAAAAGCAAATATTTTTCACAAGAATAGCCAAGACAACATTTGGCTCTTCTAGTTTCCTGGGGAGAAATGAGCCCTTGAGAATATTTCAGAAACCTACCTGTGTTGAGCTTTTCAAAAACATTATCCTAAAATCCAGTGTCTGGAAATGTTTTCACATGGAAGTCATGGTGAAGGCACTGAGTACAAAGTTTAAATCCCTTATGTGAAATTTTAAAAGAGAGTTTGCAAATTTAAGTTACGTTGCAAACTGCTACTTCCAAGAATACTGTCATTCCCATAGAACCAGCTGCTATCTTATTTAATTTCAATGACCTCTGGACTAAAAGTTTTTTCTTCCTAATAACTTTCATCATCATTGCAAAAAAATACCTATGCAAGTGATGCACTTTGGAATTATAAAACCATGCAGAATATATACAAACTGAAAATTTTAAAAGTATTTGCTTCGTATACAGATAAATCTACTCAGATATAGCTGAAGCTAAAGAAATATAAAAGTTTCACTTTATGAAAAGAGTTTTCAGACAATCTGAGACAACTTCTTAAAAGATATAAAAAGATTTGCTTAGAGAAATCTACTCTTTAGGTAGAGGCCTACTTGATACCTATAGAAATAATTCCAGAATCAGTCCACCACATAATTATTATGTGAATATCTGGTATAATCAACAAAGATCACCTTTAAAACTGTTCTGCTTCTGAGAAATTAAGATTCATACCAAAATCAAAAGGAATTCACAGAAACAGTGGCTTGTTATGTTTCTGGATCTCTTCAACCATCGTTTATCAACTCATTTTGTAACTATAAAAAAACCAATAAGCCAACTATTTATAGAATTCAGTTTTAAATACTTTTAACACAATTTCTAAATTCATAGTTTATGTTACAAGAAAATTCAGAGTTCATGGCTTAAGTCCAATTATCAAGCTGTGAGTCTCTTTTCTCTATGCTGGATTCCTATGACTGTACTTATATAGGGTATACAGTACAAGACTGTACTCTTTTTTTTTTTTTACTCAAGGTAAAATCAATCTATATTGTCCATTTCAATTACACTGCTTCTTTCTTAGTCTGGAGACAGGTCATGGCCTCTAGTTTGTGCCTATAGGTTTCTGATTCCTGTTCTTTCGTTTGAAGTTGCTGCTGATACTTTTGTCCTTCTCGATTTGCTTCATGCAGCTGTTTCTGAAGTGCTTCTCTCTCTTCTATTTCTGCAGACTCCTCCTGTTTTTCTATAATTTAAATACATTGTTTCTTGACTGGTCATTCTTCACTTATAACAGTTTCTTCAGCTATATCTGTTTCTGGTACTGTTAATACTTCTTGTCCATCTGGCATATTTACAATAATGGGCTGACCTGTTCCATTAGTTGGAATGGAGTGCAAATTACCAAGCTGAATTTCATCTTTAACTATTGTAATGACTTGCTGACTCCCAGAGCTAACAACTTGCTGGATTGCACCATCTACTGATTCTGCCATCGTCACTTCTTCAGTAGCCACTGGGGTTTCTGAAGAATTGGACAATGGAGCAGAAGCTTCAGCTAAAGCAGCTCATGTAGCTAATACTGATGTAGATGAGTTTCCAAAATGAAGAGCAGATACTCCCATTTCATCTATTAGTTTCACCACCCCTCCATGTCCAATGATAAACTATGGTGTTGCCCCACGGACTGTCATAGTGTCAGGGCTCTCTGGGTTTGTATTTATTTGGTTCTGCATTGAAATCTGTAATATTTCTGCCAAATCTTCATTTCCATTGTCTATTGAAATATCCAAAGCAGTTTTTACAAAATTCACTTTGTGTATGGACATCAGCACCATATTTGATTAAAAGTTCTACCAATTCTTGCTGGTTATGTTCTGTAGCCCAGTGTAGTGCTGTCATCTTTAGCATGTCTTTTGCATTGATGTCAGTGCCATGTTTAAGTAAAATTTCTACTATGGTTCCCTGACCTTCAGATACTGCCATATGTAATGGAGTTTGGTCTACTTTACTTCTGGCATCTAGGCTTACCCTAGCTCAGAGTAATACTTCTGTGTTTGAATAGTGGCCACATTGTGCTGCTAGAAGACGTGGAGATGTACTCAACCAATCTGTGGTAAAAGGAGCTCCATTTGCCATCAAAATCCAACCTTCATCATCTTTACCTGCTTGTGCTGCTTCTAAAAGTTTCTTTGTCAAATCTACCAGGGGTGTCTGAAAAAGCTTCAGGAGTGGTGGCAGAAGAGCAGTGGGAGATGTTATGGGGACCTGAGGTACCTGGTACCTGGCCGAGCTGATGCAGCCCTGCTATCAACAAAGTGCTTCAGGACCACCAGGCCTATTTTCCGAAAGTGCCACATCTGGTCATAGCCTAAAATCCCCACCAAAATGTCCCCCCATTTTTAAGCCTTCCTGATGAAAAGACTAGAGCTCAATAGCAAATTTGACTTTCAAATACAAGACATAAGAGAAGCATTAAAAAGGTAAACAGGAAAGGGAAATCATAAGGGACTTAATAAGGTTAAAATGTTTACATTCCAACATGGGAAAATGATATTTGTTACTCATAAGAACTTTCTCATAATTAGGACAGTTAGAATGAGTATATTCAACTCACAGGTGAAGGGATGATATCTTAAAAAATAAAATTAAGGAGTAAGAGAAAAATGTACTGGGAGAAAAAGAAAAGGAGCAGTAGAACAGGGTAAATTATCTCACATAAAAGAGTCAAGAGAAAGCTTTTACAATGGAGGGGATTGGGAGGGGTAGGAGGTGATAGGGAGTGAATGAACCTTACTCTCATCAGAATTGGTTCACAGGGAATAATATATACACTCAATTGGTTGTAAAACTCCATCTTACCTTACAGGAAAGTAGGAGGAGAAGAGGATAAAAGAAGGGGATAGTGATAGAAGGGAGGGCAAAAGGGGGTAGTCAGAAGAAAAACATTTTTGAAGGGGGAGAGTGGGAAATAGAGAGAATAGAACAAACACAGGGTAGGAGGAGAGAAACAGGATGGAGGGAAATAAAATTGGCAATAATAACTGTGACAAAAATTTGAAACCAGTTTCTCTGATAAAGGCCTCATTTCTTAAAATATAGAGAGCTGGGTCAAATTTATTAAAATAAGAGCCGTTCTCCCAATTGATAAATGATCAAACAATATGAACAGTTTTCAGATGAAGTAATCAAAGCTATCTACGGCCATATGAAAAATTGTTCTAACTAAATATTTTTTTTAATTTTTTTATTTTATTATTATTCAATATTTTTAGTTTTCAGCATTGATTTCCACAAGATTTTTAATTACAAATTTTCTCCCCATTTCTACCCTCCTGCCAACTCCAAGATGCCATATATTCTGATTGCCCTATTCCCCATTCAGCCCTCCCTTTTCCCACTCCCCCCATCCCCTTTTCCCTTACTTTCTTGTAGGGCAAGATAGATTTCTATGCCCCATTGCCTGTATACCTTATTTCCCAGTTGCATGCAAAAACAACTTCATTTTTTGAACATCTACTTTTAAAACTTTGAGTTCCAAATTCTCTCCCCTCTTCCCTCCCCTTTTTGAGCTCTTCCATGGTATGGTAACTGCCTCAGCTCAATAATTCAGGGCCCTATGGCCTGTTTCACCCAGTTCCTGGTCTGGTTGGTCCCAGTACTCCGCTCTACTCTCAGCTCCGTGTAATAGACACTTCCCAGAAACCATCCAGAATGTCCTGGGCTAGAACTCAAAGTTTTAAGAAGGAATGTTAAAAAATGTTTTTTCCATGTAACTGGGAAAAATAAAATACTAAGTAAAGGAAAAAATAACAAAAAAAAAAGAAAATTTGTTTAAATAGATTGACCTGACATACACATGGTAAAAAAAAAGACAAGGGTGAGTTGAAGTCTGCAGTAGTGGAGGGAATTACCAAGTAAAAGAAAAGCTCACAGATATATAAAAGTCTCTGGGTACAAAAATGTTAAAGTGTAAAATATTATTCTTATTAAGTTACTCTGATTTCTCTATGAGATGGGTAGGGGGAAATGCAACCATTTCCACTTCATTTAAAAATTCAATACATTTTCCATTCCTGCATTTCCACAACTTCAATATTGCAAATCATTTATTCTTGCAATTCATTAAAAAGAACACTAAAAGAAGGTCAACGCATAGAGCCCTTTAGGAAGTATAAAAATATCTTTTACAATTTTAACTCTTTTGCAGGGAGTGGAGGTGAAAGAATGGGCGACATTCAAAACATGCTAAATGGATCTCAATTCCATTTACTACTTCACAAATCATTATATAGAATATTTGTTTTTTCTTCTCATCAAACATGGAGACACAAAGGAAGGTAATTGCCTTCTAAAGAAAAGGCTTACGGGTAATCAAGGAGCTTAGAGATATACACTGGAAGACACTTGCAGGCTAAGGAGGATCTAATATATTAGAAGACTCTAAAATCAAGGCTAAAATTGGAGAAAGCTATAGACTCACCCTTATCCAAGTAATACGTGAAAGTGGCTCTTAGAGGGGAAAAAGAAGCTAAATATTGTGATTGCCCATGTTTACACAACTTGAAAGTTGTTGAAGCATTTTTATTTTAACAAGCACTTGAGAAACATAGTAAAAGTTTTATACCCCACTTTTACAAATTAGAACAAATGTGTCTCAGAGAGGTTAAGTGATTTTTGCAGTCAGGATTTGAACTTGATTCTCTGAATCTGAGCAAAGAACACTTAACATTATACTTTGTTGCTGCAATAATGTATTCATTTCAGGTTTACATAGGGGAAAGACACATTCTGGTTGAAATATAATTCAATAATGACTGTAAACACTAGATCTCAGTAAATTTCATTGTTTGAATCATTTTGATGTAGAAATTGTGTCTCAAAATTAGCTGAGTCTTAGCCCTTAACATTTTGAAAACAGTCTTCCAGAAACATGCTCCATGAGTTTTGATGCTTTTCAAAAACACTCATTTAAGGAAGAAAAACCTTAAGCCTGGAGACATATGGATGCTATTTTTTCATTTTTAGCCATCTTTTGATAATAACTTAGAGAATGGAATGAAAATGATGTCACCATAATATTCTTGCTATTAATTTAAATGTAGGAAAAATTATGAAATACAGTCATCATACTCCTGGAAAGTATGACACATGTGTATACCTTGTACAATTACTATATTTGTGATATTGACTGATCCATTTTATTTTATTTCTCTATCTGCAGTAACAAACAAAAAATTATTAGGGTTTTATTTATTTCAATTAAACAATGATTCAGATTATATTTTTAAGTATCTGAAGACATTCACTTAGAAATTAATATACTCAATACATTAGTCAGCTAGGTATTATGGTAGATAGAAAGCTGAGTTCAAATTTGGCATCAGACATTTATTATTTGTGTAACTATGCTATTACATTATGATCCCCTTCCCCCTCTCCCTCCTCCTCATTTTTAATGTAATCCTGAGTGATAAAGTGGTATTTAGAAAATTCAACTTCTGGGGCAAATGTGAAACCTTGAGAAGGAGTGTCTATGGCATGACCATTCCTGTGACTGATCAAGGTCATGGGAGATGAAGAAATTAAGGAACAGGGAAGGCACAGTGTTTGAAGTGCAGAGGGAATGGGCTGGAGAAGACTATAAACCAGATTCTGAACCTCTTAGGAATGAGGATAAGACACCTGGATATCCATAGCAACAAGGAGCTAGAAAGAATGGATTGAATTTCAATGAGTAGTGGATGCTGAACTATGGAAGCAAGTTGAAGGTGTTGAAGTTGTAATGGGAAATAAGAATTATGTCAGTTTGTCCTTCTAGCATTTCATATCAATGGTTTTGATGGAAGGAGCAGTAAGTTTTGGAATGAGTTTCCAGATATGTGATAGCTTTAGAAGCTAAGCTCATTAAGCACCAGTCTATAGAACAACAGAGTCAGAGGTTTAAAATGAACGGTAGTTTGTTAAAAATAGAGGATGATAGAGATAAAATTAGTAATAATAATAACAATAATAAATAGAAGAGGAGGACAGTCTCTGGGCATATCCTGGCCTGACTTTTGTATGTAAGGGTAGGGTAGTGTACAACAGGAGATATATGTTTGGACCTAGTTAGGAAGACATGAGTTCAAATTCTGCCTCAGAAACTTACTTAACTCTGTGATGCTAGGTAGATCATTTATCTTCTCTCTGTCTCAGCTTTCTTACCTGTAAAATGGGCATAACTGTACCTACTTCACAGGTGAAATGAGGGTCAAAAGGAGATGACCTAAGTAAAATGCTTTGCAAAACTATGTACATGCTGTCATTTTTGTTTTGTCATTTAGTTGAATCTGAGTCTTTGTGAACCTGCGTGAGGTTTTCTTGGCAAATATGCTGGAGTGGTTTTGCCATTTCCTGTGGATTAAGAGAAACAGAGGCCAAGTGACTTTTCCATGGTCACACAGCAAATAAGTGTCTGAGGCCAGATTTGAACTCATGTCTTCCTGACTCTAAGCCCAACCTTCTATCCACTGAGCCACAATGTGCCTACTATTATTTTCATCTTCATTGCTGAGTTCTTACCAGAAATGATCCCTCTAAAGGGGGATCATCCTGCAGTGATCATACCTTTGGTGTCCTTTGTGGAATCAGTAGCCAGGAATGGTTCCTGATGGTTACAGGCAAGGTCAGTCTACCTTTAATAGAAAGTGAGGACCCATGAGAGTTATTACAGCCATTTAACTTTGATGGGTGGAAATCAGAGACCTGCCTTTTTGCTGGGGGGAAGAAGAGTTAGGGAAAGAAATATATTACCTGATGGTATCTGGCACAAAGCCCTTGACCATTCATACTAGCTTCAATTATGCCAAACACTGGACCAATAACCTACATTGATACACAGTAAATATTTGGTGATTTACAAAAAAACATATTATTAGCCAAATTTCTCTCTTTAAAAAGCTGTTTTATTTTACTTTTCATTGTTAATTCTCTAATACTATGTGTGGTCTTCTAAGACACAGAGATCTCCTGAGCTAAGGCTTCAGGTGGCAGAAGACTTTAAAGGAGAAAAGTAAGAAGAAAACTAAGTTTACAGCTTCACAGTATGATCTGCTTTTTTTTTCCAAAGGAACACTAGAATAGATGGCCTTAAAAAGTCTCCTGAAGTTATGATTCTATGACCAATTGTTTTGATAGCAGCTGTCATCTGACTAGAACACAGCAAAATCAAACAGATATGTAATTAATTGGGCAAAATGGTGGAATGGCTCTTTCCTAAAAAATACCCCAAACCAAAAGCAGCAGAGGGGAAATATATATACACACACACATATATATATATACATATATATACACATACATACATATATACACACACATACATATACACACATGCATGTGTATGTATGTATATGCATTTAGGTATATGTGTGTGTATATATATATGTATATGTATATATATATATATATATATATATATATTTGCTAGATTTATCAACCAATTCATCAATCAGTAAATATTTGCTAAGTGCCTACTATGTGTAGGACAGTGTACTAGTCTCTGGAAACACAAAGTTAAAAATGAAATGGTCTTTGGCTGCAAATCAAATCCAGTAACCTTTATATGAGTGCTTACTATGTGCCAGGCTACTGTGCTAAATATTGGGGATATAATAAAGGGAAGATGAAATAAAATGAAACAAAATAAATGAAAGCAAAAACAAAATTAAAAACCAAAAAAAATTTAAAAGTCCCTGTTTACAGTCTAAATGTTTGCAATCTAAAGGTGTTTACAGTCTAAATGAGGGAGATGATAGCATGCAAATAACTATGTTGAAACAAGATATATATAAGAAAAACTAGAGATATTCTCAAAGGGAGGGCACTAAGAACAAGGAGGACCAGGAAAGGCTTCTTGAAGAAGGTAGGACTTCAACTGAGATTTAAAGGAAGCCAGGGAAGCCACAATAAGGAGGGAGTGTGTTGCAGCATGGAAGATAGACAGTGAAAAGGCCAAGTGTTGGGATACAAAGTATCTTTCACGATCAATAGAATGGAAGGAAGATTAGAAAGCCAGAAACGGGTCAAATTATGAACGTCTTTAAAAGTCAAAAATGATTTATATTTGATCTGGAAGTAATGGGGAGCCAAGGGACTTTTTTGTATATCTCAGTTACATCAAGGAGCTTATATTTCATCATGGGAACAACAGGAACATATATCTGTACATACAAAAGATTTACTTAAAAAATAAAAGCTAGTTTTTTCAGTTAGGCATTAATGGCTTGAAAAATCAGGAATGGCTTCCTCCAGAAAGTGGTGCTTGAGCTGGCCATGAAGTATTTTAAAAGATGAGGGTGAGGAAAAAGTGTGTTCAGGCATGCCAGATAGCCACTGCAAAGGTTCAGAGATGGGAGATGTACTTTCATGTATGAAGAACAGTGAGAAGGCCAGTTTGGTTGTAGTAGGATATGTGAAGAGTAACAATGTGTGATAAGACTGGAAAGATAGGTCCGAGAAAAATTGTAAAGGGCTTTAAAAGTCAAACAAAGAAGTTTATATTTTATTCCAGAGCCAATAAGTTGTTTATTGAGCAGGGAATGACATAATTAGACCTAGGATTTAGGCAAATCACTTTAGCAGCTGTATCTTTTCTCATCTTTTTTTTTTATTTTTCTACAACCCTTGATAATTCTGAGTGCCTTCTCCTCCTATATACTATCTTCTTCCTGAGTCTCTGTGATACTGTACTCTTTTGGTCATCTACCAGTTGGATCATTCCTCAGTTTCCTGTATTGATTCAACCTCCATATCATGACCCCTATCAGTATGTGCTCCTGAAGGCTGTAATATCTTTCTTTGTCACCTCACCAGTTCCCAGGATTTTAATGATCATCTCAATGCAGATGACTACTCAGCCCAAATCTCTTCTCTGAGCTCCAGTTTTAGATCATGATTTGCCTTCAGACATTTAAAATTGAATGTCCTAGAGATATATAAAACTTAACATGCCTAAAATTGAATGTCTACACCAAACCAATCTATCTTCCAATTTTCTCTATTTCTTTCAAAGCACCACCATTCTCCCAAACTCTGATGCTCCTAAGGTTAACATTATTCATGATTCATCATTCACTCCTAACACCCATATTCAATCAATTATCAAATCTTGTCATTTCTTCCTTCATAGCATCTCTCTTATCTGATTCCTCTCTACTCACACAGTAGCTACCTTATCTCAAGCCTTAATTAGCCATCTTCTAATTGGTCTTGAGCAACCTTCTACTACAATTTCTACAGCATTCTAATTCTCCAATTAGAAGGTTACTAAAAACAATGGCTGAAAACAATGTGTGTACGCATGCAGGTGTGTGTGTGTGTGTGCGCGCACATGAACATGTGAAAACATTTCAGAAGTAAGGCATTAGTATTTAAGAGGACTGGGAAAGTGCTCTTGCAGAAGGTGGAATTTAAGCAGAAAAATGAAGAAAGCCATATTGACTAGGTGATAGAAATAATGGAGAGAATCTCAAACAGAGAGACAGTTTAAGGAATGGAGTTGAGAGATGGAGTGTCATCTGTGAGAAATAGTGTCAACCCATAAACATGGGGGTTGCTCCTACTATATGCTAGGCTGTATGCTAAATTCTATGGATACAAATAAAGGCAAAAGAGAAACCCTGTTCTCAAGGAGCTAACAGTCAAGTGGAGGAGACAACAACTAAATGGCTGTGTAAATACAAGATATAATCAGGATAAACTGGAGATAATCCGTAGAGGGAAGACACTAGCATTAACGGAGTCAGGAAAGTTAGGTTTTCAGCTGAAGGAATCCAAGGAAGTCAGAAGGTTGAGATACGTAAAGGAGAGAATTCAATCATGAGGTACAGTCAATAAAAATTTGTAAAGTCAAAAGACAAAGAATCTCATGGAAGGAGCAGAAAGTCCAGTGTCACTGGATCACAGTATGTTGAGAGAATTAAGTAAGATGTAAGAATTCTGGAAACATAGGAAGCAACCAGATTATGAAGAGTTTAAAAGCAAAACAATGGGCTTTATATTTGAACCTTGAGGTAATGGAGAACCACTAGATTTTATTCAATAAGGGATGATATGCTCAGACCTGTATTTTACAAAGATTGTTTTGACAGTTGAGTGGAGGATTGACTAGAGTAAGAAGAGACTTGAGACAGAAAGACCAAACAGGAGGCTATTGAAGTAGGCCAGAAATGAGTTGATGAGAACCTGGATAAGAGCAGTGTCTGTGTCAGTGAAGAGAAAGGGACGTATATGAAACATGTTACAAAAGCAGAATCATCTGGACTTGGGGAAAGATTGGATATATGTGCTGAGTGGGAATGAAGAGTAGAAGATGACACAAGTTCCAAGCCAAACGTGGTGAATGACAGGCTGTAATAGGGATATTAGTAAGAAGGGAGTGTTTGGGATGAGGAGAAGATGGACATCAAAAATAGCTTTGGACATGTTGAATTTAAGATGGACACAAGATATCTAGATTGAGAGATGCAAGATAGTACCCTGGAAATGGATTCCATAATATATAAAGTCACAAAGCTGAAAAACTATGTGTTTAGTGCTTAATAAGGGCTTGCTATTTGATGGATTACTTTTCACAGAGATTTTTTGAGCTTTTCACCAGAATGGGACTATACAAGTTCTGAAAAGACATACTTTCTGTGAATAATTAGAAAAGTCTCTATCAGGGATACCCAAAGCCATATTTTACTCTAATTGTGGACTGTGTATGAGTATCCTTGATTTCTTCCCAAATTCCAGTAAGCCATGGATCTGTTAAATGGTTGTGTACTGCATTATCCACCCTTGGAATAGAAGATGGCATTTCACTATGGAATAGATTTTGGATCTGGGAAGGACTAATGACTGTCCTGATCTTGGCAAGGACTGAATACAGTGCTTGCTTCTGTGCAATACAATATCTTCTTGTCAGTCCATTACAACATGTGTCCAGATGGTGAGTCCCACTGTACAGCTGGGAATTTGGCTTTCTATGATTTCCAGCTCATTCTTCCTTTCCCTGAGGTGAAACTCTAGGCATAGAAAAAACCTGAGTGGTTGGAGAGGGAGTAGGATTCTTCTCCTCTTTGTGTACCCAGGAGAAAATGGGAGCATCTACCTTGATCTCTCAAAAACATAAGATATATTCTTCCTACGGAAGTATGAGGAACTTTCTTAGACCCAGTATGAAATAAACTGTAAGCCTTTGAGAGTCATTCATAATTTTTTTCATGTCCTGTCAAAAGTGCATCAAGAAAAGAAGAACTCATAACAAAATGGTCTTTTCCAGATGGTCTAGAAGTTAATGTGTTTTCTTGATATAGTAACAGAGGGAAGAATACACACTAGACAATCCATGGATAACAAAATGTCAAAAGCAAGCTCTTTTTGAGCAACAAAATGGAGACAAAAATTGATGAGTGGGCAAGATAAGTTAGAATAAGAAATGACCTGACACTATATGTAGAAATCAAATTACACTTAAACTGAAGTTGGAACTGACAGTCTTACCTAACATAAGAAAGAGTCCATTACATCTAATCCCTCTCTCACAGAGAGTACCATTGATTAGACGATAATATTAATTGAAGCCCATTGCATGCGCAGAAGGCCTATATGCCTTACCAAATAGAAGAAAACACAAGTTGTGTCTAAATGATAATCAAACAACCAGTAAGCTTAATCAAATCAGTGAAAGCAAATGGCTATCAAAAATGTTTTCACTAATCTTGCTGATAAATTCACTAACAGCATCTTATAGTCCCACCTAGATACGAAGCAAACTTTTGTCTTTGAAACTTTTATCATCAAATAGTGGAGTTAGAAAAAGCACAAATACTCACCAAGCAACCACGAAAAAAGCATGTAAGGCTGTATGTGTGTATATGCATACATATACACATACATATATAATATGAAATATGAGAAAATACACTCTCCTCTGTTCATTCAAAAGTGATGGAAGTTTGTATTGAATGTTATATCTATCATCTATGTAGTATACATACATAAATACAAATGCACATATCTATATTTACATTTACATTAATATCTATATGTCTATTATAAAATACAAATCCATAGGCTTGAGTGACAACAGGGTGAATTATCAGCTGAAGCTAGGCAAAGCTGTCTTCCTAACTGCCAAGTTCTCTAGGAAAAGAAGAAAAAAAAAGCCAAAAGGCTTAGGGACAATGGGAATCCTTCCCCTCCTACTAGTCAGGGCTGCTCCTTTTTACCCTTGCTTTTGTATAGCTTTAGGGCCAAAGCTCAGGCTCTAGTTCAGATACACCAGATCTTACCTCTATTCTGATCTTGCTCTGACTGGAGTGGAGAATCAAATGAAGCAGTAGCAAAGAAGGTAGGGACAATTATTCTCCAAATAAAAGTCAAATGTCTGGGGCGGAGCCAAGATGGCTGCTGGAAAGCAGTGACTGGCGTGAGCTCCCCACCAAGTCCCTCCAAAAACCTATTAAAAAATCACTCTGAACCAATTCTAGAACTGCAGAACCCACAAAGTGGCAGAGAGAAGCAGGGCTCCAGCCCAGGACAGCCTGGATGGTCTCTAGGTAAAGTCTCTCCCGCACGGAGCATCCACCTCCCAGCTGAGGGGAGCAGAGCTGCGCCAAGCAGAGCCCAGCGCAAGCGGCGCAAACCGCAGACCGACCAGACCACGAGCCAAGCAGAGAGTGCCCTAGCATCCTGAATTACTGAGCAGTGGCGTTTACCAGACCTCACAACCCACAAACAGCAAAGACAACAGAGAAGGTTAGTGGGAAAAGCTGCGGGACTGAGTTTGCGGTTCGGGCACCGCCCCTGGGGCAGCGGAGGTGGGGCAGTTTTAGAACTACAGCTGCAGTTGCTTCTGGCCCCAGGCCCACCTGGTGGGAGGAATTAAGTGGCTGATCAGAGCAGGAGTGAAGAGCCTGCTGAAGATTTAAGCCCAGTCCTGGTAGGGGGTTCTTGGGGAAGGAGGAGTGCTGGTGAGGCAGCGTATACCCCTAAGCGTGGAACAATGAACTCGTTAGTCTACAAGCAGTCATACCCCGCTGA
>CM053624.1:207052566-207080798 GCA_028646595.1 Phalanger gymnotis
TGGGACCGACCTTACCCAGGGACCATCCAGGCTGTCCTGCGGTGGAACCCTGCTTCCCTTCGCCACTTTGTGGGTTCTGCAGCTCTAAAATTGGTTCAGAGCCATTGTTTTATAGGTTTCTGGAGGAACTTGGTGGGGAGCTCATGCCAGTCACTGCTTCCCGGCCGCCGTCTTGGCTCCGCCCCCCCATACTATCTCTTTTCTAGAGGGAGAGATTGGTGATAATGACATTTCAAATTATGTGACAGAAATCTTCCTGTAGTTGGATGACTTAAACTTCTGAACTCTTGGGGGCTCCATCTCTACTCTAAGTGACATGACCTCTAAAATGATTACACTGCAGATCTTGACATAAATTAAGTGTTCTTCTTCCTTCTTATGTGCATTCCAATTGAACTATTTTGACTGTAGGTGAAGGGAGTGAGAGGAGGATATTTTATATATCTTAATTCACCCCAGAAAAGACATTTGATGTGTCTTAATTTGAGACACACATGGTTACATGGATGTAGGGGAAAGTGAAGAGTGGAAGAAGATATGTTTTAATCAAATTACCTGAAAGGTAATGTAGGCATATTTTTTTATTATGACCCTCACAACAAAGTCTCTACTGTATGCTTAAGAGTCTCAATATATTTATAAAGAGGGGCAAAGTTTCTAGTATTGGTGTCTGAGGCATCTACTTGGCATAGTGGGGAGAGTAATAAATTTAAAGTCAGGAAGACCTAAGTTAGAATACTGTCATAGACACATATTATCTCTTTGATCTTGGGTAAGTCACTTAACTATCTCCCTCATAGGGTTGGTATGAATATCAAGTGAGATAATTAATGAAAAGTATTTGGCAAGCCTTGAGGCAGTATACAAAATTTAACTTGAACTATTTTGCAAATCTCCATGCTCTATAAATGTTGGATTTTTTTCTAATCTGACTTATTGTATTTCTATCTATATATGTATTTGTATCTTTGTATATTTGACCTCATATGCAAAGAGGTGCCAACTAGAAAAGTTGTGTGAAGCATGGAAATTTCCAGATATGGTTGGAAGGGGATCCCAGAAAAAAGAGGCATGGAAAAATTACCACTCAAGAAGAAGGAACATGTTCAAAGCAGGGTGAGCCTTGCACTTTGCTAAAACAAAAACAAAACAAAAAAGCCCACAACACAGAAGTTTCTTGCACTATCATAACCTGTCAATACATTTCTTCCACACTTCTGTAATTTCTTCTTCACCATTACTGTGACTTTGGCCCCTTGATTTCTCTATACATGAAGAGAAGAAAGTGAAGGAGAAACAGGGTATAAAGAGTTAAAAGAGAAAGGAGTGAAGGTAAAAGCTTCATTGTGAGGGTAGGAATAAGAGCTTTTATGTAGATCTTACAGTATTTATCTCATCTGATCCCTACAACCAACTTATGATGTAAGTGGTATTATGATCTCTTCTTTAGAAATTACGATACTGAGTTTCAGTTACTTGCTCGGGATCACAAGCTAGTAAGTATCCAAAGTGTAATTCTAATACATGTATTCCTGACTCTAAGCTCAAACTTCTATTCACTATGCTATATTGCTTCCTAAGCAGAGTTTGGAGGTGTGACGCAGTGTTAAAAATAGAAGAATAGGTAGCGGTGATCAGCGAAGGCATTTCATAGCCGAAAATGCTGGAGATTCAGTTCTTTCAGTTGATGTTGATATCTCAGGTATAACTATTCCTAGCGGATAACTAGAGTGGAATGGAGATAGAAGTCACATAGGTGAAGAGTTTGATGAATTGTGAGGCCAGTTGGAAACTGAAATTACGTAAGATGAAGGATGAAGGTGAGTTTTTTTAATCTTTTTTGTATAATGGACACTTTTGGCACTCTGGTGAAGCCTACAGATCCCTTTTCAGAATAATGTGTTTAAATACATGAAAAAAGATGTATGATCATGAGGGGAAACCATTATATTGAAATATAGTTATGAAAATGTTTTTTTTAAATCAAATCCCCAAGGTTAACAAACCTTGGGATTGCAAGAAAGACTATGAAGCAGGTATTACAAATGTTGAGAAACTAGGGAGATGTTTGCAAATGACAGCTACAGGAATTTGGACAGTGTAATATAGCTAGAAGGAATGAATTTCAAAGCAGGTTTCTGAGCAATGGTGGCAGATGGAAAGGCTGCAAGAGGCAATGAGGAAAAAGGAGAATGTTTCCCCTTCTTCTAGGCCTTTCAACTAGAGGAATGTGAGAGGAATAACCAAAGATGGAGAGAATGCAAATATGAACTATCTTAGGTTCTAGAAAGTGTCAGAAGATGAATTGAATACATGAAGAAGAGGAAAAGGATAAATGCGTGTTTAGTAACAATGGAGCTAGAGTTGCAGAGAGTACAGTAGAACAATAAGGCATGAAAAGGGACTAACTAGAAATGTTATTCAAAAGGATAGGGATAAAAATATGGAAAGAAGGAATTTAAACATCATGTACTATGCGCCAGATGCTGTGCTAAGTACTTTATCAATATCATCTCTTTTGATCCATGTAACAACGCTGAGAGCTAAGTACAGTTATCAACCCCATTTTAGAGTTGAGGAAAACTGAGGCAAGCAATTGTTAAGTGACTTAACCAAAAGTAGTAAATGTCTGAGGCCAGATTTAACCTTAGGTCATCCTGATTCCAAATCTATTGACTTGTTCCAGATCTATTGACTGTGCCACCTAAATGCTTAGCAAATAAAAGACCTTTTGGCTGCGGTAGAAAGCATTTTTAAATGATAGGTGCCTTGAGTATTTTCCATCTCCTTCTTTGTAATGGGTGTCTTTGCTGATAGGAAGAGAAGAGAGTCACCAGTTCCAACCTTTGCCTTTCTCTTTAAGAAATTTAAGAAGAAGCTCAAAGGTTATTCAAAACCTGTTCTATCTAGCCTAGAGGAAAATGAGAGACAGAAAGATAAATAACAAGAGAGTTGGAATGTCTTTCCAAATCATGAACTTCAGTGGTAGGCATTGCCACAGGTAAGATACACATAATATAAGCACTTGAGAGCTAGAAGGTAAAATAAGCAGCTGATCTTTTGGATGTGTTCATAGTTACCTGAGGAAATCTTAATGGGGGGCAACGGGGAAGAGGGGAGTTCTTGAGCTGCGGAACACTTGAATAGGGCACAAGGGGAAAGAGATGGATATTATATGACCTTATATGACATTAATAAGCCCATTTCTTTTTTTAATTTTTTTTCTTTTTATTTAATATGTTTAGTTTTCAGCATTACTTTTCACAGGAGTTCGAATTACAAATTTTCTCCCCATTTCTACCCCCCCCACTCCAAGATGGCATATATTCTGTTGCCCTGTTCCCTAGTCAGCCTGCCCTTCTGTCACCCCACTCCCCTCCCATCCCCTTTTCCCTTCCTTTCTTGTAGGGCAAGATAAATTTCTATGCCCCATTGCCTGCGCATCTTATTTTCTAGTTGCATGAAAAAAAAAAAAACTTTTTTACTTTTGAAAATCTAGTTTTTTAAAACTTTGAGTTCCAAATTCTCTCCCCTCTTTCCTTCCCACCCAGCCTCCCTAAGAAGTTCAGTAATTCAACATGGACTGCATGCATATCATTATATATAAGACTTCCACAATACTCATGTTGTGAAAGACTAACTATATTTTGCTTCTTCCTAACCTATCCCCCTTTATTGAATTTTCTCCCTTGACCCTGTCCCTTTTCAAAACTGTTTGTTTTTGATTACCTTCATCCCTATCTGCCTTCCCTTCCATCATCCTCCCTTTTTTTATCTTCTTCCTCCTTTCCTGTGGGGTAAGATACCCAATTGACTATGTATGGTATTCCCTCTTCAGGTCAAATCTAATAAGAGCAAGATTCACTCATTCCCCCTCACCCGCCTTCTCTTCCTACAGAACTGCTTTGTCTTGACACTTTTATGCGAGATAATGTACCCCACTCTATCTCTCCCTATCTTCCTCTCTCGATATATTCCTCTCTCATCCCTTATTCATCTTCAGCTCACCCTATGCCCACTGTCTCTCTCTCTCTCTCTGTATATATAAATATATACACACATATACATACATATATAAATACATATATACATACACATATACATAAACACACACACACACACATATATATATATATACATATATATTATATATATATGCACACACACATACCCACATATATACATACATGCATATTCCCTTCAGCTACCCTAATACTGAGGTGGGCCTGGGGCCAGAAGCAACTGCAGCTGTAGTTCTAAAGCTTTCCCGCTGCCCCTGGGGCGGTGGCCGAACAGCAAACTCCCTGTCCCCGCAGCTTTTCCCACTAACCTTCTCTGTTGTCTTTGCTGTTAGTGGGTTGAGAGGTCTGGAAACTGCTGCAGCTCACTGATTCAGGGCGCTAAGGTACGCTCTGCCGGGCTCCTGCTCTGGTAGGTCTGCGCTGCCCACACTGGGCTCTGCTCGGCTCAGCTCCACTCCCCTCAGCTCCCAGCTCCATCCGGGATAGATGGTACCCAGAGACCATCCAGGCTGTCCCGGGCTGGAGCCCTGCTTCCCTCCGCCACTTTGTGGGTTCTGCAGTTCTAGAATTGTTTCACAGCCATTTTTATAGGTTTTTGGAGGGACTTGGTGGGGAGCTCACAGTAGTCCCTGCTTTCCAGGTGCCATCTTGGCTCCACCCCCCAAGCCCATTTCTTTTTAACTCTTCATTGTCCTGAGAAATGGGAGTGATTTTTAAAAACTGAAGCAAGTTTAATTCACAATGTTTATTTTGTCCCTGTAAGGAAAAAAAATCGGCTTTATTGTTAAAGGTGTTTTTTTAATCATGCTTCATTATTTAGCCATTTAGGCAAGACATGAAGGAGCCAAAGGGAAAGGAGGATAGAACCCAAACCATAGTATTCCATACCTGTCAGTCACAAAAATAATGAGGAATGGGACATGAAAGAGTCTTGAGAGCCTTACAGTCTAGCCCTTTGTCTACAAAACCAAACCAAAAGGCCATGTTTAAATTATTCATGATTAGAACCTGCTGTATCTAGAAAGATCTTTATAGGAAATTCCATGGTCTTCCTTGACAAATCATCATTGTAAGAACATCTTTAGTCATTTCTAACCAGAAGAATAAAGAAAAGCTACTGAAGATGCCTCTCCATGCTAAGAATGTCTGTATGGAGCAACGACAGGGTATTGAGAGATTTGGGTCCCAATTCAAGATTAGGAAGTAAAGGTACTACTCTCTATTGTAATAGAAAGAGAATCAAACCAAGAATTAAAACACAGCTATTACAGAACTAGTTGTCACTAACTCTAAACAAGTCATTTCATCTTTTGGAACTTCAGTTTCTTCATGTATAAAATGAAAGAGTGAAACAAAATGACATCCAAATTCCAACTCACTGCTAAAATACTATGACATATGCTCTAGGAGTGAGAGAGAGTACACAAAAACTTGAGTTGTAGCCTCTGAAATCCTAGGCAGTCTTAGGGAAGCCAAGTATTCATCTCTTTATTTCAAAACTTGGATTTTTCCCTTTGGGTTATGGAAATGCTTCCAGGACTCATTGTTACTCTCAGAAATGTCTATAGAATTTGTTGTAAAGGGAAGATGGTGGGGCGGGCTTACATCAGATGTCATAATACTATCTATTGTTCTTTTTCTCCCAACTGCTAAGAAGAACGTAATTTTTTACCAATGATTTGACATCACCACCATTAAACATCATTACTTTAAATCATGATGCTGAGTCATTTCAAAAGGGTTAAATTATCTTCAGTATCCTCTAATAGGCCAGAGAAGTATACAACAACAAAAAAGATCAAATGAATCCAAATAGTTGATCCATGATGATTCTTTTTTTGAAACTTCAGAAACTTGGAGAAAGAAAATGTCATGAAAACAATCAAGGCACAAACATTTCCCTTAAATACACCACTTAATAGTTCCGCTATGTATGGCTGCTCCCTTTATGAATTAATATTTCTGAGAGTGAGACTCTTGAGAATAAGGAAGTAAATCTGCACAAAGAAAGAAAGGTGGGAAATGGAGGAGTGGACAAAAGAATAGATGAGTGGAACAGGTAACACAGCTATCATCTTCCAGATGTCTTATCTTGTTTGAGATACACATAGAATAAAGAAAGAATAGGTAAGTGCATGGCTCATGATTTATAGACTAGATTTAAGATTAGACTAGAAGAAGAAGAAACTAAAGAAGGTGACAAAATTTTTGAAAATTCCAAAAGAGCGTAATGAATGGGAAATTAGAGTGAGGTGTCTGAGCTGCAAGAGTAAAATATAAGAACAGATTAGATTGATAGACAAGGGTAACGATGAACATAGATGAAATGATAACAACTTGATTATATCCAAGCAAATCAGAAAAGGACTGGTAAGTGGGAAAGAGGATAGATTGTCTGTTGAAAATTTTGATAAGTTTAAGCAAAGAAATAAAGTGCTTACTTTAAAAAGAGAGGGGGAAATCAATATAACATAATTAAGTAGGAACAAATGTAAACATAACAAATATAGCTTTAAATATAAAGGGATTAAACTTGCCAATGACAATGAACAAGAATGAGAAAATAGATGAGAAAACAAAATGAAACTTTTAAAGAAATTTTTAAAAATAGAGAAATACAGAAGCAATATGAAGAGGCTAGAACAAGGTTTACTGCCAAACATTTTCTAAAAAGCAGTTAAAAATTTTAAGTTATAACCATGATAAATAGGAAAACTACATTACACCTAAAAGACCTGTAGACAGTGAAACAGATATGCATATATACATATAATATATATATGTACACATGAACAAATATGCATACTTATGTAAATATATGTGTGTCTTCGTATATATGTATATGTATACACACACTTTTTATATGTTTGTGTGTGTGTGATTGGGGATTTGTTCCTTCTTTTGCCTATCTCCAGGAGGATATGGAGTTAGATTTATATCTATTTGAACACTTGAAATATCTCTGGTTTAATGTCATGATTCTGGGGAATAATTAAGAAGAAATGCCAATTCTCTACTCTTTAAACTCAGTATGTCCAAAGCAGAACTATTTATCTTTTCCTTTAACCCCTTCTCACATTTTCTACTCCTGTAGAAGACAGTCACTCACTCTTTCCCAGTCTGTCAGGCTCACAACTTAAGAGTCATCATGGATTTCTCACTATCTCTCACTGCCCGTTACCTAAGCTGTTGCCAAGGTCTGTCAATTTTTTCTTTGCAATATCTCCCCAATATGTCCCCTTCTCTCTTCTAACATAGTATTGCTAAAGTGCAGACCCTTATCACCTCTTGCCTTGATTATTGCAATAGCTTGCTGGTGATTCTGCCTGCCTCAAGCCCCTTCCCATTCTAATCCATCTCCTTTTAGCCACTAAATTGATTTTCCAAAAACTCAGGCCTGGTTATGTCATCCCCCTACTTCCCACTCAATAAAGTCCAATGGTTTCCTCTTGCCTCTAGGAACAAATACAAAATGCTTTGTTTCGCACACAAAGTTCTTCATTACTTAGCCTCCTAGCTTCCCAGGCTTCTGGAAACTTACTCTCCAACATATGTTATTGATCCAATGACACTGGTCTCCTGGCTGTTCCATAAACAAGACATTCTATCACTCTGCTCTGGGCATTTTCTTTGATTGTCCTCCATGCCTGGAATGCTCTTTCTCCTCTTCTCCAATTAATGAACTCCCCAGCTTCCTTTAAATCCTGACTAAAATTCTACCCTACATAGAAAGGTTATTTATATTTGGAATTTATTGTGGCATGTCTTATAACATTGTTTCTCTAATCTTAATTTCTTCCAAAATACTTTCTAGCTTTCATAATTTATAGGAATTCCTTCTTCAAAAGAAAAATAATTTAATCAAATAGCTCTAATAAATTCTGATAACCAAGATGTATAGGGAAATAATTAAAAATCATAAGACCAAAAGTCATTTCTCAATTAACAGTTATTGAAAGAACAGGAAAAAACAGATTTCCAAGGAAAAAATGCAAACTATAAACAATCATTTGAACTACTGTGCCAAATCACTAATGATAAAAGAAATGCACATTGAAATAAGTTTATATTTTGTCTTATATATCTCTCAAAAAGGCAGATTGTCCCCCTAATTATGAAACACCTGTCCAGAAGTGATTCTTTCTCTTGGACCTTTTTAATAGCTGATGCTGACCAGATGAAGTGTTAATAACAATAGCGTTATCTATCTAATGGGATTTTTTTAAAGATAGGTCTCTCTTTCCAAATCATGCTCTCTGTAATAGAAATTGATCTTTGTTCAAAAAGTTCCTAAATCATTATTCTATTAACATCCATTGGCTTAGTTGTAAGCAAGAGCTATAAGAACTAACACAAAAATTCTTATCACTAAGTTATTGCAGAGATAGGTGAGTTCAAAACTGATTGCCTACTTAGACCTGAAGATTGTTGAGTAATGTGACTGATGTGAACCTGGAGGAAAAACTCCAGTAGATAGCCTCTGAGCTCTATCATTGGCCCCGCATCATTCAACCTTTTTTTTTCATTCAACCTTTTTAAACTATTATTTAAATAAGGACATAACAGTTGAGCTTCTTTTATAGAGCACATAGCCAATAGGAATAGGTTGGTTGACAGAACTGTTATCTAAAATATTCTCAACAGGCTAGAAGCATTGGCTAAAGTTAACAGGCCTGAATTTAAAAAGATACATGTAATGTCCTATACTTAATTTTAAAAAAATCAACTACACAGTACAGGAGACACACAACCATGTTGTGTTCATGTGATTAAGACTCAGGCATCTAAAGGAATAAAAATGGTGCAATAAGCCTGTGTGATACAGGCAAAACAAAAACAAAAATCCTAACATGGCATTCTTTGTTATTAGAAGTATGAATGGTACCCAAAACAGGGGCAAGGAGGGGAAAATTGTGATAGTCTCAATGCAGTCTCCCATAATCTGGAGTTTTCAATCTGGAGTCTATTTTGATTACTTGATTTTGTTTTTAGTTTACACAAAGCAAGTTTAATAAGATTATTAAAATCTATTTGGTGAGTTTTTACAAAGTAGGACTAGTATTTTAATATGTAGAAATAAAATGGCCAAAGTAAGCATTTCCCATTGACATAAATAAGATTATTTTTAATTTCTTAACCAAATCACTTTAACCTTTCTTGGTATTCACTGCTTTACCTGTAAGATGAGGAAATTGCACAAGATGATGTCCATGTGCTGAAAATATTTTTATTTGTATTTGTGAGATTGTTTATTGCTGAAAATGTACTAACAAGATTGACTACGTAGCAAAAATATGTATTATAGCTAACATATGATTGAGAGCTGAAGGGACCTCAGAAATGATCTGGTTCAATTCTTTCCTTTTAAAAAGAGGAAACTGAGGTTCTAAAAAGCAGACTGAGTTGCCCAGGATCACAAAGAGCAGGGATTTTGAACCCATTTTACAATAAATTGTAAAACGTGAGGTGTGTTAGCCTACATTTGAACCTTCTTAGCTGTTCACTCAAGTGTTTAACAAGACCTAGAGAAACGCCACTACTTGTGGGAGGGTGGAGAAAGGCAATACAAGATCCACTTAATTTCATTGACATCTATGAGCTGCTGACATCTGTGGAGTCAGCACCAAAACTCCAATGGAAAAAAAAAGAAAAGATGGCCTGTCCAACCCAGATAGACTGAGGCATCCACCATGGTGATGCTCATTTTTGTCCCTTAGCTTATTAACATTTTAATAAAAGGAAAGCAAAATAATTTTTCTTAATGACTGCCAAACTGTAAACACTGTAACATTGCTACATTACAAAATTAAAATGTGGAGATTTCCATACTTTATGAACTCTGGAGATGGAGCTTATTATTTAAAGCAACCTGTTCAGAAACATAGTGTTGCTTGGGTGATGTTTCATAAGAACATGTGGACACCATTCATCCTTTAAGAGAAGCCACGTTTTGCTTACAGATGTAAGGAAACTCGGTATGTTGTACGTCAAAGAGAATATTTAAAATTTATATCATAATAACAATGGATTATAAAGATATAGATTTGTTTATTGTTAATCCTTGGCTCATTATTGGTAGTTTTTTTAATAAATTTTTAAATAGAAAAATTCTGGAAGTTTTAAGTATGCCTTAGCATCAGATCTAGCTTCAGACTGAAGGAGAACTAGAACCATTCTATACTTCTAGAGTAAAACAATAAATTTAGGCTGGGAATTTATGATAAATGTATGACTGGGAAATAGCACCATCCACTCAGTTTCTCAATTTCTCCATGTAACAATTGTTTTGGAGACTTCTAAAACTCTTCCTTGTTGTGCACCATTATTTATAGAGGATTATCTCTACAGGAGAGAGGCACCTACAATATGTGCAAAATAATTGCTGTTTTTGAGCAGTGAGTCATAAGAGGTAACATAGATCCTTAGCTAATTCTTTCAAGAAGACACTGCATTGACAGCCAGTGTTGACTATTACCTCTGACCTTGGTAATACATGATGACCCAGTGCTGAAAGGTGTTGTTTTCTAGTAATCAGGAAGAGAACCATCTTCATAACCACACTTTGAAGTCTCCATAGGTAATTTGGAGATTTTGAACTGTGTTGTCATCTGGACAGAAAATTATTTAGTAAATATTATGGAAGTGAACTCAACATAATTTTCATGCTGAAATAATTAGTACAAATACCCTCCACGATTTAACCAAGTTCAATATTTGTGTAGCACTAATTAGGAAGCATATTACCTGCTATTAAACTCAAATTAAATGGTTTTTGTCTTTCTTTTTTTATATATTTGTCACTTTATTAATTTATATGCAGAGTATATCAAGCAAAATGTCAGACTGTACAAATCAAAATACATAATTACAGGGAGATCAACTATCTCAGATATACAGACAATACCACTGATGGCAGAAAGCTAAGAATTAAGAAGGCTATTGATGAGTGTGAGAGTGTAAAAGTTGGCTTGAAGCTTCATTAAAAGACCCTGATGTTAACAAAAATTGAAGGCAAAAGAAGGAGACAGCAGAGGATGAGATGGTATAGTATCATGGAAGTAACAAATTATGACCTTGGACAAACTTTGGGAGATGGTGGACAGAAGGGCCAAGTGTGCTAAGGTGCATGGAGTCATGAAGAATCAGACATGACTGAATGACAACAGTATAGCTGGACTAAAGACAATGTAGTGGCAATTCTCCAACATCATTCAAGCAGAAACTTTAGCTTCTTGGTCTTCTACTTGCCACTGCATCACTGCTGTAACATGTCTTCATCAAGAGCTGAATAGGTTTAATGGTATTCAGCATTTTAGTTTCAGATACTGGTCAAGCTCTCTTCATTTCCTGAATACCTTTAATAGTATTCAGCCCTTTGAGTTTAGATCCTGGGCAAGATTTCTTCATTTCTTTGGGAGTATGGCTCCTGAATGGCACAGGCAGGCCCAGGCCCCTGAGACTTTCCAGGAACCTGGCCATAATTCACAGCACTGCACCTCCATTCTACCTCATGAACCTCTGCAGCTAAAAAGAAAGCTTTCAACTTCCATTGCATTGCTCAAGTATCACAGCTTAGTGTTTGTAATACCATTATGCTTTATTTTAATTAGGCTATTCAATTTTTTACTTATCAGGTACACTGGGGTTATTGATTCTTCCATGTGGTAATAAAATGTATTCTGTCAAGTTATTCATGTACCATGATAATAAAAAATCCTTGGCATTTTTAAAACACAGAAATAATTTATGGCTGAGTGTGTGGCTGGTTGTTAATTCCTTTATGGGTCAGACAAAATTCAAGTTAGTCATTGTAGAAAATTTGCACAAATTATGATAATACCCAGATAATATTTTCAACTTGTGATTAGAGCTGAAGAGCTGAAAAATCTTAGGCTAGTAAATATTTTGTAAGAGAGGTGATCTCTGAAAGTTGTCACCCTCCAATATAATAGTAATAAATTTCACCTTAGGTCTAAAGCGTATGAGCTGTCAAAGCATCTCTCCTATGCATGTATATATTATGTAGACATGAAAATTTTATATGGTCAACATGAAGTTCAGTCATTAAGGGAAGGCTTACTGTCTGAACTCTCTTTGGCATTTGCTTCATCTTCCCCATCAAGCACTGTGGCATCTGGCCTCTCAAGAAGATCTGGGTCCAGTCCTCCAGATATCATTTTGTTTCTTATTTCCCTCACAGGAACACCCACTTGAACTATTTTGAGATTGGCATATCTTAGATCCTTGGCTACAGTTAAGATATGTTCTGCAGCCACTTCACATTTCTTTGGTCCAATGTCTTGTATACTCTTCTGCTCAGATGGAGGAAGCAGAGATGACTGTTGACCTAAAAGACCTGTTGGCTTCAGGATCATTTGTAACACTATTAACATTTGCAGTAGATATTTCAAATTTAACATATTCTAGACCCAGAATAGATGATAGCTTTGCATCCAAAATATTGAGTTGTTTCAATTTGTTGGATCTGAAAAGAGCTGACAGCTTCTTTTCACAAATTGTAGAAAATTGCTTAAAGAATTGTACAACATGTACCACAACCTAGTTTCAAAAAGGAACTAAAAGGATCAACAACTTTCTGTTGAATTGTTGGCAACTTGGTCAGGTCTATGCCTGACCCCATCGGAGGCAGCCCATCCTCATCCACAGCCCTGGGGAGTGGGCCCCACACCCCCTGTTTTCCCAGCCCAGAGCCCAAGAATGGCTCCCAACTGGCTCCCTCAGTCTGAGGTCCCACAGCCCTTGCCCCCCAGAAGTGGACATAGCAAACATTTCTTTGTTAGTAGGTTTAGTTTATTTTTTTTTAGCTGAGATCACTGTATCTCACCTAGGCTGGAGTGCAGTTGCCACTCATGGGTCTACCCCAACTACTGATCAGGCACAGACGTTTAAACTTTCCTGTTTCCAAACTGTACCGATTTGCAATTCCCTGGACCTCCAATGGCCTTCCCAGTGGCCTCCCCACTCATAAAGCTTATCATATTGGTGGCTGACATAATGTGGATACTCAATCACATTAATCTCTTTAGTTCACATCACCTGAACTCCAGGGATCAACCAGACCCTCCCTTCCTACCCCTTCATAGCAGGGACTATAGGAGTTCACCACAATAGCTGATAGCACTATGATTTAACAGGGCATTTGCCCAGTCTCTGTTTAGACAAGCAAAAACAAGATGATGAAGAGATTCAAAACCATGTCACATGAAGCTCAGTTGAAACAATTTTGGCTGTTTAACTTGGAGAAGAAAGGACTTAGTGGGGACCATAATAGATGTTTTCAGCTAGTCAAAGAGTTGTCTTTGGGAACAAGAATTAGGCTTGTCGATATTTTGGATAGATAACAATGTATAGAGTCAAACAGTCCTGAGTTTGAGTCTGTGGTAGGACAGCAGTTTCCTGACATAGCTTCTCTTACCCTGACACAGCTTTCTCCCCACACACAATTCCTTCACAATGTCCTTGGCCTTCAGCTTCTCTAGTGGCTTCCTTGGTGAAGCTTCCTTCTCTCATGGAATGTGATTGGCCCCACCTTCTCTGACACAGCTTTCTGGCCTGGAGCCAATGAAAAATCCTAGCCATGTGGGCTCTCAGCCTCCAAAACCTGATGCCTGACCTCATGTGAGTCACTGTACTCTCAGATGGAAACTACAGTGTCTGCTCCAGAGAAGCTAAGTGCCTCTACAGGCTTGTTGTATATCCTCAATGCATATTCTTGTGTAAACTTTCTCTTTTGTTAAATGTTAAATGTTCATTGCCTCATGAGTGCCTCATTTCATCCCAACGTTGAAATTAAACTAAGAGATCACTGATTTTAGAGTTGTTTTTACAACAGAGTAATACCATTGACACTTACTAATTGTGTGACCAGGGCAAATCCTCTCTGACCCTTCATTTCCTCATCTATAAACCTGAGAAACTTAACTACAACACAATTTTTATGTCAGACTCAAATTATTTAATCAATGAAACATGCTTTGAAAGTCTTAGAGCACTACGGAAATTTCATTTACTATACTGCTTATTCTCAGAGCATCCCAGAAGTTATACAAAAGCTTATTTGAGCTCAACTTAAGGACAATCAGAGCTGTCTTCCAACAGTAAGGAATGAGTTCAACAACATTGATAGTGAAAAGTCACACGCTAAATGGTCATTTATGACACATCTTGTGAAAAAGTATTCATTACTAGGTAAGAGACTGGACTAGACGACCTCCCAAGGCCCCTTCCAACCCTAAGTATGTAATTCAATGATGTTTCACTAACCAGAACGAAATATTCTAAACTATTTCTGAACGTGTTGTTCTTGTTCATTTTCCTGGTATTTTTTTCAAGAGTTTAGGACTTGAAAGTTAGTCTTTTCTTTCTTTTGCCCTTGAGATAAAGTAACCCAAACTTCCTTTATACCAAGGTTCCTTTTGTCCATATTGTCATATTCACCAACTGTGGATATCACAAGACTGGTCCCCTTAGCAGTTCATAGATTTAAAATTATGCAGAAATAATGAGAACAAGGAAGAGGTCAAAAGCTTTTATTGAAAGTTCAGTCTTGATCATGACTCACAAAAATTTGGCTCTGAGTATGCAAAAAGGGACATAAAAGTTTATATTATCAGATACCTTTGATTGATAATTCATTAAACATTTATTATTTTATTTTTAGTTTACAGCACTTTGTCCCACAGGTTTTTGATTTCCAAATTTTTTCCCCCTTCCTCTCCTCCCCACTCTCCCTCCAAGACTGCAGGCATTCTGATATAAGTTCTACATATACCTTCACATTAAACTTATTTTAACAATAATCAAGTTGTAAAAAAGAATTATAACCAATGGAATGAACCTTGAGAAAGAAGAAACAAAACCAAAAAATAGAAAAAAAAAGAGAGCAAATAGTTTGTCTCAATCTGCATTCAGACTCCTTAGTACTTTCTCTGAATAGGGACAGCTCTTTCTATCATGAGTCCTTTGGAGCTGTCTTTGAACCTTGCATGGTTGAGAGGATCTAAATCTATCAAAGTTAGTCATCACAGATAATGTGTGTCTGTAATGGTGTATAATGTTCTCCTGGTTCTGCTCCCTTTACTCAGCATCAGATTATGTATGTCTTTCCAGGTTACTATCACTAAACATTTATTAAAAGCCTACTATGCCCAGGCACTGTGCTAAGAAATGGAGATGCAAAAAGAGGCAAAAGATAATTCCTGTCCTAAGTGATCACAGACTAATAGAGGAGACAACAAACAAGCTATACACCAGCCAAACAGGAAATAATTAATAGAGAAAAGACACTACCATTAAGAGTGGTAAAAAAGGCCTTCCTATAGAAGACAGCATTTTTGTTAAGACTTGAAGGAAGTTAGGGAAGCAAGTAGATCAAAATATGGAGGAACAACATTCCAGGCATGAGAGACAACCACAGAAAATGCTTGGAAAGGAGAAAAGTGCCACTGGATTAAAGAATACCAGGCAGAGTAAAGTGTAAGAAGACTGGAAAGTTAGGAGAGAGCTAAGTTATAAATGGCTTTGAATGCCAAACAAAGGGTTTGTATTTGATCCTAGAAGTCATAAGGTGCTTATCAAGTTGAGTTTATCAAGTAAAGGGATGATGTGATCAGACTTTCATTTTAAGACTGTGTCCTAAGGCAAAATGGGCTCCTTAGCACTTGGGGAGTTTGGCTTTTGTTTACTTTGAGTGAAAGTACTTTCAGCTGTTAAGTGCTAAACCCCAGGCCCAAAGCCCTATCAGGTATGAAACCTGTGTGGGTGTAGATTAATGACCTAAGAGGGGCCAATTCGGGAACCAATGGTCTCTGGTCTCTGGTTGTTGAGGTGGGACTTGAGAACGCCAGAGGCTTGGCTAAGAGGAGAGGCGAGCTAAGAGACAACTACAGCTGAAGCTGAAAAAAATAGCTGAAGCAGGAGCTGCAGAAGCAGAGCCGACCTGTGTGAACCCAGGAGTGTGAGCAAGGACTTGAGGCCAGTAAATACAAATTGGTTAAATACCATCTTGTTTTTATGTGGCCTCCTGGTTACTCTTGTGAGGCGGGCCTACTGGGCCTGGGGTTTTTTGGTCAAGATGTAGGAATGGGGAGGCTGGTTCACGGATCTGCTGCTGTGGGGCCTAAATAAATGTTTTGTTGTTTTCTACTTAGAGAATCCCTTATACCTTGCGATTTCAAACCATTCAAACATATACATGATTATATTTGAGATTATAAATTCGGCCTTCCTACTACAAAGACAACCACTTAAGTGGCTGAGTGGAAAACGGGCTGGAGTAGGAAGATACTTGAGGCAACCAGGCCTAATGTCAGACTATTGCAATAGCTCAGGTGTGAGGTGATGAAGACTTGCATGACAATTGTGGCAACATCAGAAGAGAGAAGGGGAGGGCACTGGAGATATGTTGCAATGGTAAAATTGACAAGTCTCAGAAGTAAATTGGATCTAGAGGGTGAGTCTTAGTGAGATATTGAGGATGACACCTACATTTTGAGCCTGAGGACAGTGTTGCCCTCAGGGAACATAGAGAAGGTAGGAAGGAGAAAAAAGGTTTAAGGGAAAAGATAATTAATTCTGTTTTGCACACATTTAGTTTAACATGTCTACTGTATTCCAGTTCAAGATGTCTGAAAGGCAGATGAAGATGTTAGATTTGGAAGTCAGCAGAGACATTGGGGAAGAATAAGTAGATCTGAGAATTATCAGCATACAGATGACAATTAAATTCATTGAAACTTGGAAGATACTTAAGTGAAGTAGTATAGAGAGAAAAAAGAAGAGGGTCCAGGACAGAATCCTGTGAGACATATGGTTAGAAGGCATAATCTGCATGAGAATTCAGCAGAGAAGACTGAGTGGTCAGAAAGGTAGGACAAAAACCAAGAGAGATTGGTGTCCTGAAAACCTAGAGAGAAGAGAGGATGGATGAGGAAAGGGAGATTAAAAGTATTAAGGTATGCAGAGAGGTCAAGGAGAATGAAGATTGAGGGAAGGTTATTCAATTTGGCAATTAAGGAATCACTGAAACCTATGGAGAGAGCAGGTTCAATAAGGGTCAGAAGCTGGATTGTAACAGGGCAATAAGAGTGATAAAAGACAAAGTAGATGAACCTATTTTATGCAGTCTTTCCAAGTTTTGTCACAAAGGACAGAAGATATATAGGATGATAGTAGCAGGGATGGAAAGGTCAAGGAAGAGATTTTTTCTTCAGGATAGGAGAGACATAGATATGTTTGTAGCCAGTAGGGAATGAGAAAGTAGATAGGAAGAGATTGAAAATAGGTCAAAGAGTGGAGATTACAGAGGGGGTAATCTATTAGATTAGATAAGATGGGATAGGTAAAAGGGTTACTATTAGTAAAGAATAAAGCCACTTTATCATATAACACAAAGATGAAGGAGGAGATATTGGCAGAAAGCATATGACTGATATGAGATAGGGAATAGGGGAGAAAAGGAAGCTCATAGTAAATGGGCAACACTTATTCTGTAAAACATGAAGCAAGTTTCTCTGCTGAGAAGTTAGAGGAAGGAGAACCATGGGAATTTTAAGGAGGGATGAAAAGGTTTGAAAGAGATTGGGATAGTGAGTTGATGAGGTATGTATAGAAAGATTGATGATCAGCAATGAGGCCTATTTGAGGCTATGTAACAAATTTGTAGTGGATCCAGTAAGAACACTTGTTTAATTTTTTTTTTTCCCACCTGGTGTGTAGGAATGAAGACAACCAATGATGAATGATCCAAAGCTGAAGTTTAACAAGGAATAATCAGAGAAATGATAAGGGGGCTAAGAGTTCATGAGAGGAGGACAGTATAAAATTGAATTAGCTCACCAAGGGTTCGAGATGAGAAAAAACAAGAGAAAAGCTAGTGCAGGTGAGATGGCCTGGTAGAGAATTAAAGGATCAAGGGATTGGAATCATGGTGTGGATGAAGAATGGGATTTTGTAAGGGAGAGGAAGGGAAGATAAGTAAAAGCCAATAGATTTTTGTCAGATAAGAGAATTTCAGAATTCTTGAATATAGAAATGATACATTTGTAGCTGATGGCAAATCAAGAATATGACCATCTTTGTGTGGACTGAGGTGGGGTAAAGGACATTGGAAGTGAGTAAATTAAGGAACTTAATGATTAGAGTGTTTGAGGGAAAGTCAGTATGTATATTGAAGGCCCTTAGAATGAGGGAAAGAGTTGAGGAATAGAGGAAAATTATCAGCCAGGCACTAAACTCATTGAGGAAGGAAGGGGAGCCACCTGGGGTCTGTAGAAAACAACTATCAGGATTTTGATTTGTCATAGATATAAATAGCAGGTACATAGATATAAATCTCAAAGGAGATATTACTGAATGATGGAAGAAAAGAGAGAACTTACAAGTAAAGAGTATTACAATTTCCCTGTTTTGACCAGGGCAAATGAGTGAAGGTACAACTAGTACTGGAAAAGGTGGCCAGGGATACTGTATCATGAGAGGGGAATCAGATTTGAATAATAGTAAATGGAAGGAGTAGAGAGGAACAATTTTAGGATGAAGGGAGTTTTTTTGTCTCTGGAACAGGCATTCCACATAGCACAGTGAAGGGGCAAATAGTGTTCAGTTGAAACTCGGGGTGGAGAGAGGTGAAGGGAGATGGAAATAAAAAACCTCATGTAGGAGAAATGGGGAATTTGATGATGACCTGCAGGGGTTCAGAATCACTGCATTTATGAAGGGTATGACCAGGTGTGAGATTGTTCATCATTGAGTGGAGGGTACCACTCCCCTTTCCAAAGGGAGTGGGAGATCAGTCTGGAGACAAGTGCAATGTGAAATCAGAGGCATATATCAGATGGTCAGATAGTAGGCCTCACTTCAGTACTCCTCTTGCCTCTGAAGAAGGCCTTGCCTTCTTAAAGTAGGAAAGGACAGTAGGAAAAGGAAGTCAAACCTACACAGCAGGACAAAGAAGTCCCATTTTCCACTAATCTTCCTCTTCCTCTTCAGGGACAAGCTGCATTAATGAGATGGAAGACTCAGTCAAGGAAGATTTGACTCATTTTTTCACTACAGAAGGCTGAAGATGAGACAGCAAGAGGAAGTTGTAGAATCCGCAGATGAAGATCATTTTGGGGCAGATGGAAGACAGCAGCTTGGCACCTTGTAACTTTTCCTAGGGACATGCTGTACCCAGCAGGAGATGGAAAGCACAAGACAGCCAGAGTAAGGTTTAGACTGCAGAGGTGAGGAACCTGTTGCCTTGAGGCCACATGTGGCCTTCTAGGAATTAGGTTCAGCCTTTTCACTGAGTCTAAGTTTTACAGAACAAATCCTTTTATTAAGGTGATTTATTCTGTGAAGTTTGGATTCAGTCGAAGGGCCATAATTGAGGACTTAGAGAATCACATATGGCCTCGAGGCCACAGGTTCCCCACCCCTAGTTTAGAGGATTAAAGCACTAGCTAGATAATGTCAATGTCTTCATACAGTTCTTTTTTTTCCTCTTTATAACACATGAACATTATAGACAACATTGTGTACATTTGCATGAAATCTACTTAAATCATCTATGTATCCTTTTAAAAAGCTGCTTTGAAAAGTACACCAATTTTCCTGGACTTTGCACGGCATCACTTTTATAAACTTTGGTTCTTGGGATGAAATATTTACTTTTAGAGAGACTATATGGAGAAATTTTTCAAGCATGATGCATTTTTGTTTGTTTTCACATTTTTAATTTTTTTTTCCAATCTTGACAAATGAGGAAATATAAGCATTTCCAGATGCAAAGAAAACTAAAAGACTTTACATGAAACCATGAATCTCTATTTTATATAGCTTGCCTAGTTTTTCTGTGACTTTTTAATGTTGTATACATTATATATAATGTAAGCATATATATACATACACATAATGTATCACATTAGTTCCAAGTCTGTCCTACTCGTACATGTCCATTTCAACCTACATCTGTTCTCAAGCATGTTGAATTGATTTATACATCAATAGGCCTTTGTCCATGGGTTGTCATAGGATTCCTTGGAATTTTTCCCAAATGACAATGACCTTGGCATTTCTACATCTTTCCTATTTCTCTTTCTCCCTGATTTCTTTCCACATCCTGTTTTTATTCAAGTCAAAAAATGAACAAAAATAACCAAGAGAAAACAGGGAGAATTCTAGAGTTTATAAATACAGCAATTCTTTGCCTGCCATGCAAATGTAGATTTTAAATTAATGAGTACATTCCTATATTTTGAAGTAACAGAAATCAGAAAGCCTGAGTTCTAACCTAGTTTGGCCATCATCTCACTATTTGACTGTGGGCAAACTCAGCATTGGGTCTCAGTTTGCTCAACTATAAAATGAGGGGGGGTGGACAAACTAGCCTGTAAAATCACTTCCAGCTCCAACAGTTTATGACTCTCTGTATTAGTTTATCTGACTAGCTAACCAGTTCACTGAAAGGAGTTATGGCAATGAAACACAATATGGTTAAGTATTATTGGGAAGAGTTAGTGCAGCCAAGGGAGTGGGAAAAGAGGCATAACGACAAGAAACAAATGGGCGAAAAAGGGAGTGACCAACTCGTGACCTCCTAAAAGATAGAATCATAGAGTCATGGAATGATAAGGGGTTTCTCAGATCATCTAGTCCATCAGAGCTCAAAATATGCACTGATCTTTAACAACAATAATAAATCAAACATACTTTTATTAGATAGTACATCATGAAACAGCCTATTTCATCTTTGAAAAGTTCCAATTGTTATAAAATGTTTTCCTTCTATTTATCCTAAATTTGCCTCCCATAATCTTCAACCTACTTCACCAACTAGCCAAGAAGAAGCACCTTGTATCATAAAAGTTCTATATAATGAATGTAACAGAGATCTATAGGACACAGTCCTTGAGAGCAGGATCTATGTGTAGTTTTCTGCATAAATAAACCCAATTCTGGACCAGTGCCCCTCTTGGAGAGTGATAATTTAGCTATATTCATCCTTTTGCTCTTCATAAAATTAGAAATGAAAATCAGTGGGGAGTTGAGGTGGACAAGATCTCAGATCAAATATCTTTCTGTCTTTGTATGCCACAATTGGATCAGCCATGTTTTCTTAGATGAAGTAAAATAGGAGACTGAGATATTTGAATTATTGACCATTCACCCATTATATGCACAGCTTATGGTATCTGCATAGCAAATATGAATGGACATCAGCAGCATGCTATGTTGGAAAGGTTCTGTTATTTGTAAAGGGGGAAAACATTGTTATGTGTATAATGAATTCAATCTATCTCTCCAAAATTATTTCACATTACTTCTCCACCAGTGTATCAGTAGTCAATATTCATGATATCAATGGTGATCATGAATAAGCCTTTACAGTTTAGCATCTCAGAATATAAAAGACTCTCTATATAGAAGGCAGAAGAAGTAAAATTTTATTCAGACACCAGAGGATCAAATCCCAAAACCAATAATTCCAATTCAACATAGCAACAATTGTATCCCAAAACCAGTAAGTCTACTTAAATATAACAGTAAGGAAATTAAAATACAACATCACATCAAAGAGACAAGATATCCTATAACCTTCCCCTCTGCTAGGGCCTTCCTGTAACACTTACTCACAAGCCCTAGCTGCCTACTTGCCTGCATCCTCTCCTCCTGCATTTCCAAGAACTTGCAGTTCTGAGAGCCCTTACAGTTCTCCAAGCCCTTCCAGTTCTCTCTCTCTCTCTCTCTCTCTCTCTCTCTCTCTCTCTCTCTCTCTCTCTCTCTCTCTTTCTCTCCATCTCTGCATCTCTATCTGTCTATTTCTGTAGTCTTCTCTCTCAGACTTCTCAGTTCTCTCTCTTCCTGTCTTTGAGCTTAATGGCTACCATCAGGTTATCTATCTATAGCTATATCTATCTATCTATCTATCTATCTATCTATCTATCTATCTATCTATCTACCTACCTACCTATATCTATATCTCTCTCTCTATCTATGTATATACATAAATATATACACATAATGTGTAAATTGGACATAGAGCTGTCCCTGACCCAAGAGGTCAAGAGTCCTATTAGAGAGGTCAGTTCCTTAGCAAGTTGGCATCTGGAACTCGATTGACATCAGGTCCAGGGCTAACACATCACAGTTGTGGACAAAGGGTGATGCCTAGCGTAAGCAGTCAGTCATCTGCAAGTGGAGGGTACTTAATCCTGGAGGAGAAAAATCTAGCAAAAAGGTTAAACAAACAAAGAGAAAAAGGGAATAGGGAGACAATAACCAGACACAGGGTAAATATGGGCTGTTTTCTTTCAAATAGGGTAATTTCCATTTTGATTGAGACTCCAACTATGCAGAATCAATTCAACCTCATAGCCAAAATTAGGTGGAAAATGTTTCTTTTCAAAAGGAACACAATGAGGAAACTAAGCTAGCAGGATTAGATTGAGACTAAGACTGTCTTCACAGTTCTTTCCCAGACGCACAAGGGAACACAGTGGGGAAACTAAGGCAGGATGCTCCCATCCTAGATAGCGACAAAGTTTGTCCTCACAGCTTTTCCCCAGATACAAACTTCCATATGTTAGTAGAACAAGGTTACATTCCCACTGCGTAGCTTATGGCGTTTATTGTTTTTAGGCATGCTTCTGGAGTCCATGAAACCGATATCATAGCCCTATTCATGGTAGAATATATGAGTTCTTATGTATTTGCAGTTCTGGGGTCATCATTCTGGCTAGAGGTGTACTTTATTTAACCTGAGTCTCCTTGACAAACTTGGATACAAGGGTTTAGGATCTGTAGGGGTAGTTCTCACTTCTCTACCCTGTCTACAATTAAGCCCTTTATCTTCATACATTCTGTAGAGTTCATTAGTTGGAATATCATGTATCATTCCAAAATCTACATCTGCTCTCAATAGAGCAGTAAACAATTCTTTTCTTGTCATTCGATTCTGCCATTGAATCTGCTGGCTATTCACTCTTCTCTCTTGAGGAAATTTATCTTTTCCCCAGTCTCCTAAGTCACTTAACTGTGAAATCTTATCTAGCAGCTGTGAAAAAGGTTGCCCTACTTCCCCAATTAGCAGGGTCAGAATTAAGTGTTGCAGGATGCTGGACGCAGGAGGAGAGGTCTTAACTATTAAATTTCAATAAGTGACTCCCAAGGGAGTATCATAGTAGGCATCTGCATTTCCCATCATAATAGCAGTCTTCATTAGCTCCTCCTTTAATTTGCTTGCATAGTCTCTAAGTGAATACCAGGGTCTATCCCCACTGGGCTACATAGAATCAGCAAGATATTTTCTGTTGCTTCCTATTGCTGCTAAAGCTAACAGACTATTCGTATTGTTGCCTCTTCTTTGAGGATGATACTCCCTAAAAACTTGCTGCACAAAAGGATTCTGACTAATGCTTATGAATTTCATACAAATCACATTATCAACAGATACTACTGCAGCCCCTTCATCACTGATTCTCACCATCCAAGATATTAATGATTGTGAACCTACTCAAGATATCTGTGATTTCTTGCTGTGAAAATCTTCCAGAATGTCCCAAATAATTATCATTTTGGGTTTCCTTCCTCCTTCATAGTATGGGGTGCACTTGTACCTGAGAATCTAACAATATCTCATTCTCTGCGGGAGGAGCATCATGCAACAAAGTATCATCTCATGCCACAGCTTCTAACATTGTTTCATTCTCTCCTAACTCTCTTCCCCTATCAACATGGCAACAAGACTGGCCGTTAGACTCTACCTGGGCTGAACTGAAATCCACTTTTGACCTCCTTGGCTTTCTCTTTCTCCTAGCCACATTAACAGCAAAATCCCCATTCAAGTTAGTAGATTCCTGATCAATAATCTATTCTTCTGCCACTTGAGATTCCTCATCTTGCTTCAGCATAGAAATATCACCATTTTTTCTCTTAACAATCTTTCCATTCTTTCACGTGTTAGACAGTAAACTGATAAAAATATCCAGCCTCACCTAAAGAGTGCTGTTGGCAATTCTCTCCCTGGCTTAATTTTAATCTCTTGCAAGCATCTTTCCAAATCTCTAGGCTCTCCCTTCTGTAGCATTAGTTCCCAGCTTTCGCAGAGTTCAGTGCTTTTAGCCCATTCCTTTCCTAGGGAGGAATTAAATAAATCTTTCCATCCTGGGATATTCATCACTTCCTCTAAAGCCCTTCTGCCCATAAATAGAGATTTTGTACTCTGTGATCCCATCCTTATAGCCAAATGTGTCAGTAAGGCAAGATTCAAAATATCGATGGTGTCCATGAATATGCCTGTACAGTTTGGTACCTCAGAATATGAAAGACTCTATACAGAAGTTATAAGTAAAACATTTATTCAGACAGCAGAGGATCAAATCCCAAAACCATTAATTCCATTTTGACATAGCAACAATTATATCTCCAAACCAGTAAGTCCACTTCAATATAACAGTAAGGAAATTAAAACACAATATTGCAGCAAGGAACTAAGGCATCCCATAACCTTCATGTATTCTGAGACCTTCCCATAAACACTCACAAACCCTAGCTGTCTGTTTTCTTTTGTCCTCTCCTCCTGTAGTTCTAAGAACTCACAGTTCTGAGAGCCCTTGCAATTCTCCAAGCCCTTGCAGTTCTTTCTCTTCCTGTCTCTGAGCTTAATGGCTACCCTCAGAATTTATAGACCCTTCTTAGGGCCTGAGGGCTTCATACCTAATCAGCAAAAGGGTGTGGACCTGAGGTTTTCCACCTAGTTAGCAAAAAGATGTGGACCTTCCTACAAACAAGCCTACCCTAATCAAGCTTCTCTTAACTAGCTCTACCTAAGGCCTATTAAATGAGTGGGGAAAATGTTTAATCACATCAACAACACAACCTGATCTTTAGCCCAAATGTGTTGCTTGTGGTTTTTGAAGCATATCATCAACCTATTGCCTCTAATCTACTGTTCACACTATAAACTATTGTTATTACTGGAATGATCCGTTTCTCCAGACCCTAACATCTTCCTGACAGAATTCAATCTCTCAAAAAAAAACAACTCAAATGTTACCTTTGGGAGTTACTTCCTTGACTCTTCAAATGAATGTGAATTTTTCTTATAGTATTTAGCTTTCTGTCTACGCCTATATCACATTATTATTGACATAGTTATCAATTCCCAGGTCTTGTAATCTCCACTAGATTATTATGATGCTTGAGGAGAAGGAGTTTGTCTTATTTATCTGAATGTCATCTACATGCTTTTCATATTATTGTAAATATAATAGTCATTTAATGAATATTTGTTGAAAGATTAAAAGCTGAAGCAGAGCCAAGAAGGTGGAGAAAAAGGAAGGATTCACTTGAACTCTTCCCCAAAACCTTTCCAAAAAACATTAAATAATGTCTAAAAACAAATTCTGAAGTGGCAAAACTTACAAAAAGACAAGTTGAAACCATTTCCCACAAAACACAACCTAGAATGTTGGCAGGAAAGGTCTGTTGCACTAGGGTGAGAGTGGAGCATAGTCTAACACAAGCCATGACAAAGCAAACTAGCAATAGACCTTGGAGATGACTGCATCGGTGTTGTCGGTGGCAGTTTCCGAATCCCTCAGCCCACAGAGAGTAAGGGGAACAGACAAGTGGTCCAAAGGAGATTACAGTGGTCTCATTGCTGGGACCAGGGATAGGACTCTGTTGCATTTCCCATTTTTCGATCTGGGTTTCAGTACTGGGTCTCAGGCCCAGGTCAAGGAGGAACACTAGCACACCAAGGCTTGAGGCAACAGCAAGCTGGGACCCTGGTCACAGGTTCAAGATAGAAAAGAGTGCTTGGGGTCACTGACAAACCAGAGCACAGGCCATGAGAACAGAGTAGAAAACACACCTCTCCCTAGATCATACAACCTTGGAAGAATTGAAAACTTACATATACAGGTCCCAGAAGTATGTATGAAAACTGCTGCACAAAAACAAAAAAAAAATCCACCACCAACCTGGAGCTTGGGACAGTGCTCCCTGTACTCTAGAAGCAGAAGCCTGCTTTAAAATAGAATTATAAGTCAAAAACAGGATGGAAAAATGAGAAAATAGCAGAAAAATTTCCTGAGTATAAAAAGTTAGTATGGTAAAAGGGAAGATCAAGACACAAACTCAGAAGAAGACAACAAAGTGAAAACTGCTATATTCAGAGCCTCAAAGAAAGATAGAAATTAGTCTCAGATTACAGAAGAGCTCAAAAAGCATCTTAAAAAATCAAATAAGGAGGTAAAGGGGAAATTGGGGAGAGAAATCAGAGTGATATAAGAAAATCATGTAAAAAGAGTTGCCAACATCTTGGTAAAAAAAAAGGCATAAAAATAGTGAAAAATAACTCCTTAAAAAAATAAGTCAAATGGTAAAAGAGGCAGAAAAATCCAGTGGAAAGAAGAATGTCTTGAGAAGCAGAATTGGCCAAATGGAAAAAAAATCACAAAAATTCACTGAAGAAAAGAACTCCTTAAAAAGTAGAATTGGCCAAATAGAAAAGGAGGCACAAAAGCTCACTTAAGAAAATGATTACTCGGGTAATTTTACTCCAAGATGGTGGAGTAAAAGCAGGGACTCACTAGAGCCCCCTCCCCAAACCCCTCCAAATATATGTAAAATGACCCTAAAAAAATTCTACAGTAGTAGAACTCACAAAATGACAGAGTGAAATAAATTTCTAGCCCAAAACACCCTGGAAGGCTACAGGAAATGTCTATTGCTCTGGGCTGGGAAAAGAGTACAGTCCACTGTGGGTGCCAGCATAGAAAGAACTCCAGCAAACCCCAAGCTGTAGGGACTGAATCCCTGGCAGCTGTGGTGGTTTCTAGACTTCTCAACTCACAAATGCCAAAGACAACTTAGAAGCTCAGTAGGAAAGTTCTGTCAGACCTGCAACAGAGAGAAACACAGTTCAGCTCCAGTCCCTAGGCAGTGGCAATAGCTACTTCTGAAGCTATCAGCCCACAGATGGTGGGGGGATCAAGCAGCTGATTGGAGGGGGATTGCAGGGATCTCTTTGCTAGCACCGAGGCAGGATTTTCTTGATTTGCAGATGCTTGGATCTGGGTCCCATTATTGGATGGCAATCCTGGGACAAGGAAGTGCACTGGTGGGGCACAGATTGTAGGTGGCATTGGAGAGGGAATCCTCCTCACAGTTCTAACGAAAAAAAGACTGCTTGTGATCACTCACAGACCAGAGCACAGGCCAGGAGAGGAATAAACACCTCTCCTTTGAACTGAAAATTTACAGGTCATTAGAAGTGTCTCTGAAAAAAGCTGCACAAAACCGTTGAAGCTTGGGACAGTACACCCTCCACACTGGAAGCAAATCTCTACTTTAATAAAAAGTTAAGTAGTCAAGTAATTGGCTGGGAAAATGATCAAACAGCAAAAAAAAAAAAAATCAGACTACACAATCTTGCTTTGGAGATAAAGATGATCAAAAAGTAAAACCAAAAGAAGACAACAAAGTCAATGCTCCTACATCCAAAGCCTCCAAGTAAAATATGAATTGGTCTCAGGCCAAGGAAAAGCTCAAAAAGGATTTTAAAAATCAAGTAAGGGAAGTAGAGAAAAATTGGGAAGAGAAATGAGTGGTGCAAGAAAATCATAAAAAAAATGAATCAACAACTTACTAAAGGAGACCCAAAAAATTACTGAAGAAAATAACACCTTCAAAAATGGACCAACCCAAATGACAAAAGAAGTCTAAAACGCCAAGAAGGAGGAGAATGCCATAAAGAGCAAAATTGGCCAAATGGGAAAGGATATCCAAAAGCTCACTGAGGAAAATGATTCTTTAAAAATTAAAGTGGAGCAAATGGAGGCTTATCTCTATGAGAAATCAAGAAATTATGAAACAAAATGAAAAGAAAGAAAAAATAGAGGACAATGTGGAATATCTCCTCACTGGAAAAACAACTGCCCTGGAAAATAGATCCAGGAAATATAATTTTTAAATTATTGGAATACCTGAAAATCATAATCAAAAAGATAAAGGCCTCATATACAAAACATACAAGGAACAAATCCAGCTTTATAGAAATCCAAGTCGGGGCAGAGCCAAGATGGCGGCTGGGAAGCAGTGACTGGCGTAAGCTCCCCACCAAGTCCTTCCAAAAACCTATAAAAAATGGCTCTGAACCAATTCTAGAGCTGCAGAACCCACAAAGTGGCAGAGGGAAGCAGG
>CM053624.1:207081298-207099631 GCA_028646595.1 Phalanger gymnotis
TAGCACTTAACAGCTGAAAGTACTTCCACTCAAAAGAAACAAAAGCCATGCTAATGAGACAATTTTGCTTAACAACACAGTTACGCATGTGGCCCATGTTGAATTGCTTGACTTCTTAGGGAGGATGGATGGGAAGGGAAGAGGGGAGAGAATTTGGAACTCAAGGTTTTAAAAAAATAGATGTTCAAAAGTAAAAAAGTTGTTTTTTTTTTCATGAAACTAGAAAATAAGATGCACAGGCAATGGGGCATAGAGATTTATCTTGCCCTACAAGAAAGGAAGGGAAAGGAGGATGGGCGGGGAATAGGGCGACGGAGGGGAGGGCAGACTGGGGAACAGGGTGATCAGAGTGTACGCCATCTTGGAGTGGGGGGGAGGAAATGGGGACAAAATTTGTAATTCAAACGCCTGTGAAAATCAATGCTGAAAACCAAACATGTCAAAAATAAATTAAAATAAAAGAATAGAAATCCAAGTCATTCACCAATTGAGAAATGGTCAAAGGATATGAAAAGGCAGTTTTCAGAGGAAGAAATTAAAGACATCTATAGGTATATGAAAAATGCTCTAAATCATTGTTGATTAGAGAAATGCAAATCAAAACAACTCTTAGGTACCACATCTCCTGCCAGGAAAATAATAACAGGTGAAGAGCATGTGGGAAAATTGGAACACTGTTACGCTGCTGGTGGAGTTGCGAACTGATCCAGCCATTCTGGAAAACAATTTGGAACTATGCCCAAAGGGCTTTAAAAATGTTCATACCCTTTGACCCAGCAATACCACTTCTAGGGCTATATCGCAAAGAGATTACACAAGTGAGAAAGGGACCTATATGTACAAAAATATTTATAGAGGCTCTTTTTGTGATAGCAAACAAATCAAGGTGATGCACATCAATTGGGGAATGGCTGCACAACTTGTGGTATATGAATGTAATGGAATGCTATTGTGCTATAAGAAATGGGGAAGATATGTACTTCATAATAACCTTGAAAAACCTCCATGATATAATGCAGAGTGAGGAGATCAGAACCAGGAGAACATTATACATAAGCACAGATATATGGATTCTGTGATGACTAAGCTGGATAGACTTGGCTCTTCTCAGCAATACAAGGTTTAAAGACAACTCCAAAGGACTAATGATGGAGAGAGCTTTCTACATTCAGAGAAAGAACTATGGAGTCTGAATGCATATTGAGGCAAAGTATTTGCCCTCCTTTTTTTTTCCTCTTTTTGTTTTTGGAGGGTTTTTTTTGGTTTTGTTTCTTCTTTCTCATGATTCATTCCATTGGTCATAATTCTTCTTTACAACCTGACTGTCATGCAAATAAGTTTAATGCAAAATTATATGTAGAAGATACATCAGATCCCATGCCATCTTGGTGAGGAGGGGGGAGGGAGGGGAAGAAAATCTGGAACTCAAAATCATGTGGAACTGAGTGTTGTAATCTAAAAATAAAAACAATCTTAATTTTAAAAAAAAGAGCCTTGACTTCATCTTTCAAAAAATAATCAGAGAAAACTGTCCTGATATTCTAGAACCAGAGGGCAAAATAGAAATTGAAAGGATCCACCAATCACCTCCTCTTAGAGATCCCAAAAGGGAAACTGCCAAGAATATTACAGCCAAATTTCAGAGTTGCCAGGTCAAGGAGAAAATATTGCAAGCAATCAGAAAGAAACAATTCAAGTATTGTGGAAACACAATCGGAATAACACAAGATTTAACAGCTTCTACTTTAAGGGATTGGGGCTTGTAACAAGATATCCTGGAGGTCAAAGGAGCTAGAATTAAAAACAAGAATCATCTTCCCAGTAAAACTGAGTATAATACTTTAGGGGGAAAAATAGATAATGAAATAGAGGTCTTTCAAGCATTCTTAATGAAAAGGCCACAGCTGAACGGAAAATTTTACTTTCAAATACAAGACTCAATAGAAGCATGAAAAGGTAAAAAGGTAAAATAAATCACAAGGGACTTATTGAAGTTGAATTGTTTTCATTCCTACATGGAAAGGTAATATTTGTGACTCATGAGAGCTTTTTCAGCATTAGGAAAGTTAGAATATATATATATATATATATATAAATATAGTAAGGAATATATATATATATAATATATATATATATATTATATATATATATATATATATATCTCCCTTACTATATCCCTTACTGTCTGTGGGTTGAGAGCTCCAGAAATAGGCACTTCCACTGCTGAGTCACTGGTTCCCAAGGCCTGCTCCTAGTTTGCTAGGCCTGGGGATGTGCTGACATGGCCTGTACTGGGCTGCACTCTACTCTCATCCAGTTGTGATAGACCTTTCCTGCTGACCTAAGTTGTCTTTGTCACATGTGGTCTGAGAGCTCTAGAAATTGCCATTGCTGCCACCTCAGTCACCCTGAGGCCTGCTTCTGTTTGCTGGGGCCTAGTCTGTGCTGAGATGGCATACATTGGAATGTTCCTTTCTCACCCTGGTGCAACAGATCTTTCTTGTTGACATTCTAAGTTGTCTTGGGCTGGAAAATTACTTCACTCCATCTTTTTGTGGTTTCTGCCACTTTAGGATTTGTTCAGAGTTATTATTTAAAGGTATTTGGATGGGAGTTTGTAGGAAAGCTTAGGTGAGTGCCAGCTTTTATTCTGCTATCTTCGTTTACTTCTCAACTCCTATACTTTGAATCGAGCCATTTCCAAATCTGCTTGTAATATTTTTAGTCCAAATAGTTTCATCTTTTTCACAACAATATTATGTAATATTTTATTAAAAAACTGTCTTGAAACTAAAGCATTTACTTAAATTACCAGTTTAGTATCCCTCTCAAGGAAAGAAGGATGGAAAAATGGGAGGAAAGAAAGAAAGGAAGTAAGAAAAGAAGGAAGGAAGGAAGGGAGGAAGGAAGGAAGGAAGGAAGGAAGGAAGGAAGGAAGGAAGGAAGGAAGGAAGAAAGAAAGAAAGAAAGAAAGAAAGAAAGAAAGAAAGAAAGAAAGAAAGAAAGAAAGAAAGAAAGAAAGGAAGGAAGGAAGGGAGGGAGAGAGGGAGGAAAGAAGGATGGAAAGGAAGGGAGGAAAGAAAGAAATAAAGAAAGAAACAAAAGAAAGAAGGAAAGAAGAAAAGAAGGGAAATTTAGTCTGATGTGACTATTATTATAATTAGCATTCATAATAATAAGTTATTGTTACTACAACTACTGCTACTACTAGGACAACTATACTACCAGCCCCACCACCACCATCCATTATTATTGCTACATGCCATGTCTTATTATCTTATCTAGGCTGGAAGTACAGGGGCTATTCAGGAACTCTACTACATTCCTGGTAGGCAGGAAAACTTGGACCTGCTCTGTTTCTTACATGGATTACTTATTCCTTCTTTAAGGAAACTGGTGGTTCTGTAATCTCTATGGCTCAACCATATTAATGGTGAATTTAGCACAGACACAAGATCCACATAGCCTTCTATATATCAGAATTGATAAGCCCAGTACCTTGGATTACAGGTGTTTGCTACTGCAGTTGGCATATGTTCTTTTTGTAATAAAGAAATATGAGCGGATAAAATTTATTAATCACTCCTTCTTATTCTAGATGTTTATTAATTCTCTTTTCAAAGATCATTCTGGAATTTTTTTTCTTCCAGGAATAAAGGTCAAATGCACTGGTCTGTAGTTTTCAGACAATCCTCTTCTATTTTTTAAAAAGAACTACTTTAAAAATGTTCATTTTTTCATGTAATTGGGGGAGAATAAAATGCTAAATAAAATTTAAAAAATAAAAAACATTGTACAAAGAAGAGAGATAGCTGAGAAGTATTCTAGAGGAAAATTCCAACATTTTCAACTCAGAGAAATTCAAAATGAACAGACTGAAAATTGGGGACATTAAGAAATGTTCTCCTGATTCTGTTGCTTGGACTATTGCAAAGTAGGAATACAAATACTGATCTATTGTTACATATTGAGTGAATTAAAATTATAATAATGAATTGAGTTAGTGTGCAACCTGTTTAGAAATGTTATGAGAGGAACCAAGATGCCCATACTAAAAGTGGCCAAGAAAAAAAATAGGAACAATTTTTAACTCAAGTCCTCTGTTCTGTTCACATTTTCAATAATCTTTCACTGATTGAATCTGTGATAATAACCACCAATCATTTAGTAACTACAAATATAGTTCTTCAGATCTAGGCAATTTTAATCCATCAGATTATGTGATAACTATTTTTTTCTAAGGAACTTTAAAGTTTCAGAAGTGTTTTGCTTACATTAATTAATTTGATCCTTACAACTCTTAGATGTAGGAACCACAGATATTCCTATCCTATCCTAATTTAATAAATATGGATAATAAACCACAAGTAGTTTAAATGACTTTCTTACCGTCTCATTACTAGTAACTGTCAGAGATAGTACTTGCACTGAAATGTCTCCAGACTTCAAGTGAAATTGCTTACCGCTGCAATAAATGGTTAAAGTACAAGCCCAACATCACACAGAAATTTTGTAATAGATTCAGGACTAGCATTTAGACATCCTGGCTCTTTGGCCAGTGATCTTTCCACTAAGCTAAATTGCCTAAGCAAAGACCTTACTTACATTAACAAATGATTGCCCTTGCAGATAAAACTGCAAAAAGGATGGGGATTAATGCATGTGCCAATTGCTTTTCCCTTTTATCTAGATTAGCCTCTGAGCCTTCCTTATCCTGACATTTTTCACTGTCATGCCCCTACCTCCCATTCCTAGATGACACATACATTGTAGCCGCATAGTTAGTATATTTTTATTCAATTCTTCTCATCCTGTATTCTATCAAAATAGGGACAAAAATAGCAAGATGTGCTCTTACTAGTCTTATTTTAACATACATAGGTATGTATAGTTTATTTTAAAATCATTCAACATACCTGAAGGAAGTATGCATGTGTGTTTGTAGCACATATTGTGTATGCACAGTGTATATGTACTACATAAAAATGAATTGTATATATGTATTTAGTTACATAAGTGTGATTATATTCATATATACATATATATGTAATGTGCATGTGTTTAACATTTTACATTGTCTGCCTCAGTCTCTCATCTATAAAATGAGCTGGAGAAGGAACTGGCAAACCATCCTAGTATCTTTACTAAGAAAACCCCAAATCGGGTCACAAAGAGTTGGACGTGACTAAAACAATTTTAAAAATGCATATATATGTGTATACACATATGTGTATACACACATACATGTGTAAATATATATGTGTGTGTGTATGTGTCTGAGTATATGTGTGTGTATCGTGTGTGTGTGTGTGTGTGTGTGTGTGTGTGTGTGTGTTTCAGTAGGGCTTTTTGTGAGTGATCTCAATAGTAATGATAGATTAAAAAAGCTAGTAGTAAGCCAGTGTGTCTGTAAGGAAAAATGGGCTCCTTAGCACTTGAGGAGTTTGGCTTTTGTTTACTTTGAGTGAAAGGCACTTCAGGAGTTTGGCTTTTGTTTACTTTGAGTGAAAATACTTTCAGCTGTTAAGTGCTAAGCCCCAGGCCCAAAGCCCTATAAGGTGTGAAACCAGTGTGGGTGTAGATTAATGACTTAAGAGGGGCCAACTTGAGAACCAATGGTCTCTGGTCTCTGGTCCTGAGGTGGGGCTTGAGAACGCCAGAGGCTTGGCTGAGAGGAGAAGCCAGCTAAGAGATCAACTACAGCTGAAGCTGAAAAAAGCCAAAGCAGGAGACCTGTGTGAACCCAGGAGTGAGAGCAAGGACTTGAGGCCAGTAAATATGATTTGGCTAAATACTATCTTGTTTTTCTGTGGCCTCCTGGTTACTCTTGTGAGGTGGGCCTATTGGGCCTGGGTTTTTTTGGTCAAGATGTCAGAATGGGGAGGCTGGTTTGCTAATTTGTTGCTCTGGGGCCTAAATAAATGTTTTGACGCTTTCTACTTAGAGAATCCCTCATACCTCGCGATTTCGAACCATCCAAATATATATATGATTATATTTGAGATCATCAATTTGGCCTTCCTACTACAGCCTGGGACTCAGCATATGGGAATATCCCTCTTCCCAGAATCCATTAACAGCCTCCTTGAGGATTGTGCGTGTGAATATACATATACTTACACATAGACACATAACATACATATACATATGTATATATGTATATATATATATATTCACTATGGGTATGAGTTATGTAATACCTATATTAGCCAGTTAAATAGGCTAGAGATTCCCTTTGTCACAGGGGAACCAGACAATGGAGTAGCACAACAACCAGCAAATCAGGAGGAATTCTGAAGACCAGGACTGCTTCACATACCAGTGATCCTTTCCAAGTAAACATTAACTGAACTCTGAAATGCCTGCAACTGCTGAAAGCAAGCTTGACAAGCTCGGAGGGAGCAGCAGATATCTTGGTTCCTAACTTATCTAAAGAGTGTCAGACATCTTGGTTTCTGACTTATCTAAATAGCAGCAAAGATCTTGCTTTCCGATTTCTCCCTGGACCCCTATTCTGTGACGTCTCAATCTATTGTTTCTCCCTTAACCCCCCATTTTCCATGGATACCTCAAATATGCATAAATACCTCACTCTTTCTCCACTCTGCTTTGAGCAGCTGAGAACTTTGTCTCACTGCTCCAGATTGCAGGCTTTTTCTCAGGCAATAAATACTATTATAATCTTTGTAAACTGTGATTAGACTCTGGATCATTCCAGGTCCCCTGTTTGGTTGTGGGGTTTCTTCTATTTTAGTAATTCACAGTGGTTTTTGTCTTATCAACACATTTGTTCTGGACTTGTGATTTCATATTCTATCCCAATAATAGCTAACATGCTTCTAGAATATAGTAAGCTCTAAGAGAATTTGGTCATTCTGGATCAAAAAAAAATCTTGGGTCATTTGTCACTTTTTTTTTCCTCCTGATAGTTTTTTTCCCAAATGGTAAGCTTTTTAAGAGACCCTTTAGTTCCATCTAGTAAGGCTGAGTAGCTTTGATTTGTTAAGTGTAGTAACAGCCACATTAGCACATATTTAACACTTTAATTATTTAATACCTATTTTTACCACCAATAGCAACCTAAGCAGGAAATGCCACTAACACTATAATGATCACAAATTTCTGTGGTGTCACTTTATCTTTGATTTAATTCAACAAACATCTATTAGGTATTTCCATCTATTAGGTATTTCCTGGGGCTTAGAACTCAAACTCTAGGCTGATTGGGACACAGTTCAATGCTAGGTACACTGCACCCCGCCCCTCCCCGTCCCCTCAACCCACAATATGACTCTTTGTTTGGCTTATACCGCCTCCACCTACATCTTTGGACAACTACAGAGTTTAGTTTGAATATAGCTTATGTATTTGGTCTATACAAAGAATAGAAAGATCTCTAGCTCTGATATGAATGTCTAAAGTTACAATAAATACAATAAGTAAAATATACAGGGTAACAATGCATATATTGGGTAAGAAATAACAGAAAATACAGAAAATCTATAATGGGCTAGTGAATAACTAACTCATGAACAATCAAAACAATTCTCTTCCCTGTCTGGAAGGTGGGTTCTACTATTTCAAAGGCCCCTCCAGTTACCTAGGCTCACAACAGCATCCAGTGGCTAGTTCCAGGGTAGTCCCCTAGAAGGACAACCCTTCAACATATTGATAAGCAGTCTTTCGTATATCCCAAGAGACCCATTGGAGTCTTCAGACTTCCAAGATGATCTTTGTCATTCAAAAATACACAGTAGTAATGGAGGACAAATTAAAGGTCTTTTGCTTCCCCATTTTATGGCCTGGGCCCTTAATACTCATTCAGATTCAGAAGTCACAGATACTTTCAGTTCTCTCTCCAAAAGTTTGATGCTCTCCTCCTATCTTTGGAAGTCCAAGTCACAAAATCTGTGGACTTGAGGTTACTAAAGAGACAACTCTGAGGCTGGTGCTGTCCCAGTAAGCCTCCCTTCTCTTTTTAGAAATCTGGTTCTAGAAATCTCAGACTTGGAGTTTCTACTGAGACAATTTATAGTGATGTGGATACAAAGGTGCCCTAAGGGTTGAGTTGCCCTTTCCCTGGTTTAGCCTCTAACCTGAAGATGTCCTAAAGTATCTTGATACAAAGGTGCCCTAAGGGTTGAGTTGCTCTTTCCCTGGTGCCCTAAAGTCTCCTTCCCTTATCTTGAAATACCACAAAGCTTCCTCTTATTCTGGACCATGGAATTCCTTATCTCTTCCCATCCTGGGTCATAAAAATTCCCTTTGTCTCCCTTATCCTCTTCTTATAAAAATAAGTCCTGTCCTTCTGTAAATTGCTAGTCCTTCTTCCAGGGCTAACCCACTGCTTTTGAGTCAATAAACCTCCCAATGGCTACAGCAAAGGTCTAAGTGAATTCTTTCACATTTTAACCAGCTCTTCCAAATCTGACCTCATCAATAGCACTACATGTAAATCCCCCTTTTCTTGGTAAAAGATTGGATTCTGGAAATGTTCTGCCCAGGTGAATCCTCTCCTCTGTCCAAGAAACTGATGTTAAAGACCTCTTAAAATTCTTCCAGAAAGCTAGGGTTTAAGAATTCCCACTATTCAAACTACATGGTTCCTTTCTCCTTTCAGATTTCAGAAAGTTGAGACCCAGCAATTCTCTTATTGGGTGGCATAGGTGAGACTATATGCAATGCCTAGGTTCCTCTGCCTTAAAGAAGTGTTTATTCTTGTGTCCTAATTATAAAGTAGAAAAAATGGACTTGATTATCTCAAAGATACTGAGTTTTGAGCCAATAACAAAACATAAAGGAGCCCCATCTATTCATTCCTCTGACCCACACATTCCCTCAGGATATTACCCAAACCAAGAAGGTGGATTCAGTACTTAACATAGAAATGAAAAGAAATTCATTTTCTTGAAAATCATTTTTATGTTAAATAATCTTTGAAAATTGGATTTTGCTTATTTTTGAGATACCAAGAGAAAAACTTTCCTAAATTGCTTGTGCTAAGCTAATTACATCTAGGTTTCAATAAATATTGGTAGGTTAGGGAGTTTCAACTATAGTTCTAATCTTAATTGTTTTTCTTCTTTACTAAATTAAATTCCTTTTTGTGATTTTATTTTTTTAGGAATAAAAAAAATTGATAATGTTATATTTACATTTATATACACACATATACATCAATAATGTTTCCTTTGCCATCTTCTTATTACACCTGTGAGCACATTCAACATTAGTACAATTGGACAATAATAGAAAAAAATATCAATTAAGTAATTGCAAAAAAACTGAGAAACAACAGATCCTTATAGATAAAATAACCTTTGATGTAGAATGTTTCACTTTGAAGACTGGAAGGACTCTGAGCAACACAATATCCATATATGATTCCATAGGATAGATGATAAAACATATTATATATCTCCTGACAAAGAGGTGATGGATTTAAAGTCAGAATGAGAAATAAAACTTTATATGTATATGTGTGTTTCTGTATATATACATATACATACATTTATGTATATGTCTACTTATGTATACATGTATGTATGTGTATATGTATATGTGTGTATGTATACACAAATACATATACACACGTTTACATAGAGTCAATGAGGGAATTTGTTTTTAATTATATATTTATTACAAATAATTTATTTTTCTTTATTCAATGGAATAGGAAGTAGGAGGGAGAGAAAATAGATTTCTTTTAATTTAAAAATAAAAATAGAGAGATGGGGGTGTTAGAGATATGTGGTAATGGTAATTACATTAAACTTGCTTAATCAAGACCCAGAAGCATACTAAACACAAAAGAAGGGGAAAAGATTGGAAGTGTGATTTCATTGGCAAAGGAAACTACTAGGTAAGGGAACTCCATCCACCAATACACATCAGTGCAGTCTCTTCTGTTTATAGTCTAGGTCAGCAAGAGCTTAATTGACTTACCATGGTCATACACTCAGTATGTGTTAGAGGTGAGATTTATATCCAAATCTAGCCCACTGTACCATACTTCCTTCCATAGACTAGTGTTGCTTGCATCAGGGCAATATAGAAATGAAATTGCTATGGATTATTTATATATTAACTCTCTGCTACACCTTGAGGGAATGACAGTGGGACACACAAAAGAAGCCCACCGAATGATAGGCTAAGGTCAAAGAAAGATAAGTCTTTAAAAGAAGAAAGACCAATAGTAGGGTGCTAGTGCTATCATAACTCATGACTCCTGTAATTTACACCTATACCTTGGCAGACCCTTGTTACAATTAGTACCCTCCTCTACAGTAGGGTATACCTATATAGAATAGTTTATATATGTCATCTCATTTGATCCTTACAACAATCCTGTTTGGCACATGTTACTATTGTCTCTATTTTATAGATAAGGAAACTGAGGTGCTGGCTCTGCGCCTTGTGCTCACCTTCTCACCTGTTATCATGTGCCCCCCTGGGAGGCCAAGAGGGTCCTGGTGTGGCCTGACATCCCCAAGAGTTCTCTGTTATATGGGAAAGTGGTGTTTGCTGCCAAGGATATATCTTCTTGTGATGTGGTGGTAGTAAAGCTGGAGGGAAACCTTAGAGGAGTTCCATTTTATGTCTTGGCCATCCACTTCCATGAAGGTGAGGATGTGTAAGTGGTTGGCTTTGGGGCCTTTGGCCAGACCTGCAGTACCTCAGCGATCTCAGGGATCCTGTCTGCTGTCATGGAGGTGAATGACACATCCGTGATACTACAGACAATGTCTGCCACACACACGGGTCCAATGGGGTGCCTCGAACATACTGAAGACTTGCATGGTCTCAGGGAGCTGGACTGGCCTGGAGAGGAGGTCAAGGTAGTGTGGCAGCTATAGAGGGTACCAGCCAAGTCCCTACCCCAAACAAGTTCTGACCCCTCATAGGGTACTGCCAGTCACCTATTGGGTCATTGGGATTAATGATGATGACCAAGTGACCACTAAGGCCAAAGCCTGATGGAATAGGCACCAGCTCCCAGGCATAGATCATCTAAGAAGTTATCAGCCAGGGATCTCACCCACTTGTCTGCTGCTGCCCTCAGGTGCCAAGTAGTCCATGCAGGCTGGTTTTCCTCAGGAGGCATCTTGGTTGACCTCTTCACAACACCCCTGACAAGTGGTCATCCAGCCTAAGCCTCCAGAGTACTGGTGAATTCCCAGGGAGCCATGAAGATGGCCATTTCTAAGTTAGCTTTTGCAATAAGAGAAGAAAAAGAAATGGAAGGAATTGGAATAAGGAAAGAAACAAACTATCATTCTTTGTAGATGACATGATGATTTACTTAGAGAATTCTAGAGGATAAAGTAAAAAAAACTACTTGAAATAATAAATAACTTTAGCAAAGTTGCAGGATATAAAATAAACCCACATAAATCCTCAGCATTCCTATATGTTACTAACAAAGCCCAACAGCAAGAGATAGAAAGAGAAATTCCATTTAAAATGCCTGGAGACATTATAAAATATTTGGGAGTCTACCTGCCAAGACAAACACAAGAACTACATGAACACAATTACAAAACACTTTATAAAATAAAGTCAGATATAAATAATTAGAAAAGCTTCAGTTGCTGATGGGTAGGCCAAGGTAATATGACAATTCTATCTAAATTAATTTATTTATTCAGTACCATACCAATTAAATTACCAAAATTTATTTATAGAGTTACAAAAAGTAATAACAAAATCCATCTGGAAGAACAAAAGGTCCAGAATTCTTATCAAGAGAATTAATGAAAAGAAATACAAGGGGAGGTGGTCTAGCAAAATCTGACCTTAAATTATATTATAAAGCAGCAATCAAAACTACTTGGTACTGGCTAAGAAATAGAGTGGTGGGTCAGTTGAATAGGCTAGGTATAGAAGACACAGTAGTCAATGACTATAGTAGTCTACTGTTTGATAAACCCAAAGCCTCAAAATTCCAGGATAAGAACAGTCTATTTGACAAAAACTGCTAGGAAAATTGAAAAATAGTATGGCAGAAACTAGGCATAGTCCAACATCTTAGACTCTATTCTCATGATTTAGGAATAAAGGCTGATACTATAAGCAACTTGGGAGAATAAGGGATAGTTTACCTGTCAGATCTATGGAGAAGGGAAGAATTTAGGATAAAACAAGAGATAGAGAACATAATTAAATGCAAAATGGATAATTTTGTTTACATTAAATTGAAAAAGTTTTGCACAAATAAAGCCAATGCAAACAAGATTAGAAGGGAAGCAGAAAACTGGGAATGTTTACAACCAGTGCCTCATTTCTAAAATATATAGGGAACCGAGTCAAATCTATTAGAATATAAGTCATTCTCCAATTGAAAAATGGTCAAAGGATATGAATAGGCAGTTTTCTGATGAAGAAATTAAATCTACCTATAGTCATATGAAAACAGGTTCTAAATTACTATTGATTAGAGAAATGAAGATCAAAACAACTCTGAGGTACCACATAACACCTATCAGATTGGCTAACAGGACAAAACAGGAAAAGGATAAATATTGGAGAAGAGGTGGAAAATTTGGAACACTAATGCATTGTTGGTGAAGTTGTGAACTAATCCAACAATTCTGAAGCATAATTTGGAACTATGCACAAAGGGTTACAAAACTGTGTATATATACCCTTTGACCCAGCACTATCACTTCTAAATCTGTATCCCAAAGTGATTATAAATAGGGGAAAGGGACCTATGTGTATGAAAATATTTATAGCAGTTTTTTCTGTGGTGGCCGAGAATTGGAAATTGAGGGGATGCCCATCAACTGGGGAATGGCTAAACAAGTTGTGATATATGAATATAATGGAATATTATTGTTCCATAAGAAATGATAAGCAGTTGGACTTCAGGAAAAAAAAAACCTTGAAAGACTTCTATGAACTGATGCTGAGTGAAATGAGCAGAACCAGAAGAACACTGAACACAGTAACAGCAAATTATCCAATGACTAACTTCAATAGAGTTATCTCAGATTAGCAATGCAAGGATCTAAGACAGCTCCAAATGACTCATGATGGAAAACGCTACCCATGTCTGGAAGAACTATGTGGTCTAAATACAGATTAAAGCATACTATTTGCTTTCCCTCCCCCACTCTGATTTCTTCTTTCTCATTGCTTCTCCTATTGGTTCTAATTCCTGTTGACAATATGACCAATGTGAAAATATGTTTAATATCAATGTACATGTAGAGCCTATATCAGATTACATGCCATCTTGGTGCTTGAGGGGAGGGATGGGGAGAAAATTTGGAACTCAAAATCTTATGGAAGTGAATGGTGAAAACTAAAAATAATTAAAATTTTAAAAAATCTGAGAGATACTCTATTAAAATACTATTCTAACCACTGTCCTCTTTGCTTTGTAAACATATCAATCAAAACTTGCCAACACACTGGCCCCCATTGAGCAAACAAATCAAAATCAGTGTCTTTTTCTCTGGAGGATTCCTTTCCTTTAACCCAGAGAATGTTGAAGCTGAAACCACTTATTCAAAGCACTATAAAGTAGCAATTTCATTCAGTCTCTGCCTCTGGAGAGTGTTTGTCATTGTTGTTATTGTTGTTGTTGTTGTTGTTGCTTATGGCACCCTCCCTTATAAGGTTGTTTCTTTTTGTCAAGGAACAAAGAGTCATGTTATGATTGCAAATGGGGAAAAACTACTAACTGCGTATTACCTTCTCTAATTTTACTCTTTCCAGGCTAATTATTGCATGGTCTAGCTAAGTTACCTCCTCGGACTTACATAGATACTTATTTTTGTAATTGTTGAAAGAGAAAAGCACATTGGAGCATTTCTTTCATTTGCATCGAAGCCACTGGAAAAATACAAGAATACTTTCGATTTATGTCATTCTCGAATTTGCTCCTCAGTGACTACTGATTTGGGCATTCGATAGATGAATACGGCAACTGTAGTGAATTAATGAATTAATGGTTTTCAGTTACTGGCACTCCCAGTCATTGCTCAGGCACAAGACTAGAGCATTTGCAATGTTCCAAGTTGAATGAACCAAAGCCATTTTTCTCTACAGCTATATGTGTTCATTACTTCCCATCTTCAACCATTTCCTCTATGGTGTTCTTTACCAGGGTATAGAAACAACTTGAAAAGAGAGTGAATTGAGCCCTACTGGCAATGTCAACTGAGAAATCTGTACTGAAGGGCCTTGTGAATTAAACACTGTACTGTTTTCAGACCTTTGGCACTGACTGGGGATTAATGATGACCAGTGGGGAAGAATGAGAGCTTCAGGCAAAGCTTAAAATCATTAAGCCTATTCAAGAATGTATCCCCCAGGAAATGTTATGTGTTAAAATTATTGATATTACAAGATTATGTAGAATCTTTGAAGAAGGAAAAAAACACTGTAACATAATACCTGTTCTGTACTTTTGTTTGGCATCAGTAGCTCTAATTCCCAAATTAGAGGCAGATCAGGGGTATGGATTTACATGAGAATTAGGAGAATATAAAGAATGCCATTTGAAGTCAGAAAGTGTAAAATATAACTTAAATTTATGGCTCTGGTAGTTTACAATGGTACCTCCACTGTCTTTCTGAGCAGTAAGTTCAATGCTCACACTTTTGAATTGTAGTTTTAGATACTTCCCCACACATTTGACCATATTGAAACTTACCCCTTAGTTTTCTTCACAGTCACATAGTCTCATAATATCAAGGCCGTTCTGTATCTGATCCTTATTGATTTGGCATTGCAATAGAGTATATCATCTTTGGAAAACTGCAAGACTACATTGTATTCACTCAATTCTTTTGTGAAAAAATGTTCTTAAAAGAACAATCTTATATATGTGATCCATAAAGTAGTGTCCTATTATTGTTCTATCCAGAAGAAGTTTTCATTTATACCAATCTGTTTTTTCTCTCTCACAACTATTTCTTTATTAAAAAGTATAATATTATTCTAATTCTGGTCAGTGTTTGTTTACTCATTTTGCTTGTTTTGAATTTTATTTTGGTCCAAACTGTGATTTTTTTTTTAACGTAAGGGACTCCTGGTTTGTGAACTATCTCCAAAGATTCAGAGAAGGTACTTATCTATAACTTGACACTTAAAGAGTTGCCTGAATGCACCAAAAGATTAAGACCATTGTCTACAGTCACTCAGCTATCTTGATATGTGTCAGAGGCAGGACATGAGGCGGAGTCTTCTTAACTTTAAGAATGGTCTGCTACTACTCCATACTACCTTGGTAGTTTAATTTTCAGAGCCCTTGAAGTGCTATTTTATTTAAAGTATGCTGGAAGTTATGACAAATAGATTGAACAGTCTAGCAACAGAATAAATACATAAAGTCCACTAGTTTTTTTTTCTATATTCTTATTTATTACTTGATTTCACTTACAGAACTGATAATGCTTTTCTATCTTTGGTTTTGACAATTACAGGATACAGTAACCCTTCCTTTTATAATAGTTTCTCCCAACTTACTTTATATAGAATGATATTCACTTTTTTTCTTTGTATATCCCTGGTCCTTCTCTAGAGTCTTTAAAGAGAGCCATTTTGGCAGCTCAGTAACCATCTAGAATGGTGGCTGTCTGTAACAACAGCATTACAAGAGTTTAACAATTTCACCCTGAGTTCCATCACATCTCTTGGGAAGATACCATCTGTTCCTGACATTTTAATACATATGGCACTAAAAATACCTCAGGTGTATGAAATGTAGATTATTTGATTTGATTGCAATATATATTTGTGCATATTCATATATGGGGCAGTAAAGTTTACATATATATGAACTTGTTAACTTGAAGGTAAAACTCATCAAATCCAAAGAATTATCAGAAATAAAACAAGTTAACACAAGTAGTTGTTCAGGTGACATTTCTTTTAGCTACTTTAAAGTCCAGAAAAAGTAAAGAAAGTAGTTGATATGAAGAATGTGCCATTTTTGGTGGTATTACTGGTGGTGCTACTGGTTGATAGGCTGGTCTTTGGTTTTTATTTTATTTAAGCTGCCACAACTCCTAGAGGAGTAAATTTGTCTTCAAATTCCTCTCATTCCAAGATAAAGTAGTTACCTAATTTGATCTAATAAGCTGGAGTTGCCTTCCAATAAATTGAAAATGTCTTCCTAGGGAGCCAAGATGGTGGCTAGAAAGCAAAGACTTGCTCAAGGTCTCACCCAGGTTCCTCCAAACATCTGTGAAAATGGCTCTGAACAAATTCTCAAGCTACAGAACCTATGCATTAGCAGAGGGAAGCAGGTCTCTAGCCCAGAACAGCTTGGATGGTCACTGGGAAAAGGTCTATCACACTATGCTGGGAGCAGAGCACAGCCCAGTGTGGGCCACTCCAGGAACAACCAGACCAGGAGTCAGGCAGATTTGGCCGTAGGGCCATGAATCACTGAGCTTTGGCAGTTACCAGACTTCTCAATGAAGAGATGCCAAAGACAAGGGAGCAGGTTAGTGCAGAAACTGTTGGATCAGGGTGAGACAGGTGCAATCTGGCCTGAGTCCTGGGGAGGTAGAGCTGGTGTGGCTGAAGCAGCAGCAGCAGCAGCAGGAGGAAGCTCCTGTGGCTGCTTCCAGAGCTCTAGCGTTAGCTGATCCCAGACTCCCTGACCCACATGGTGGGAGGAATCAAGGGGTAGATGGGAGTGAGAGTGCAGGGAGCACATTGCTGGTGCAGGGGCAGGATTATCTTCCTTTGCCCTGCTTGGATCTGAGTTATACTCCTGGTTGGCAGTTCTTGGGGGAGGACATAGCAGTTACATAGCTCTGAAAAGAGTAACAGGTATACATATGCAATCATATACAATATTTCCACATTTGTCACTTTTGGAAGAAAACTTAAATGAGAGGGAAAGAGTCAGAGAGCAAGATGAATAGACAGAGAGACAGACAGAGACAGAGAGGAAGAAACAAACAAAGAAAGGAGAAAATAGTGTGCTTCAGTATGTATTCAGATGCTATCAGTTCTCTGGAGAGAGATAACATTTTTCATCATGAGTCCTTTGGGATTGTCTTGGATCATTATATTGCTGAAAATAGCTGTCATTCACAGTTAATCATCCTTACAATATTGTTGTTACTATGTATAACATTCCCCTGATTCTGCTTACCTTACTCTGCATCAGTTCATAAAAATCTTGCCAGGTTTTTCCAGAAACTATCTTGCTCAAAATTTCTTAAAGCACAATAACATTTCATCACAATCATGTACGACATTTTGTTCAGCCATTCCCCAATTGAATATGCCCTTGATTTCTAATTCATTGTTATCACAAAAGAGCTAATATATATATATATATATATATATATATATATTTCTGTACTTATTTTTGGTTTTATTTATTAGGTTTTTTATCTTTTTGAGATAAGAACCTATAGTGATGTTCCACTGTCAAAAAGTATATATAGTTTTATATTGCTTTGGGCATACTTTCAAATTCCTTTCCAGAATGGTTCGATCACTTCACAATTCCACCAACAATACATTTGCCCCAATTTTCCCATGTCTTTTCTAACATTTGTTGTTTTCTTTTTCTGTCATATTAGCCAGGGTATGTGTGAGCTGGATACCTCAGACCAGCCATTCTCTACATTACACTACCATATAACTCCTCACAATATCATAAGAAAATACAGAATCCCTAGGTCAAATAAAAAATACTACATGCAGCAAGAAAGAAAGAATTCCAGTACCAAGGAACCACAGTCAGAATCACAGATAATTTAGCCGCCACCATTATAAAGGAGTGGAAAACTTGGAATGCGATATTCCAGAAGCCAAATGATATGGGCTTATAGCCAAGAACACCTTATATAGCAATACTGATTATAATGCTATGATGGAAAAAATATATTTTTAAGAAAATAAGACCAGAACTGCGAGAACCTTTGAAGTTCAAACATGTGCGAAGTGAAACATAAAAAGCTAAAGATGAATAAATAATGATAAAGAACATAATAGCATACATTCAAATATAGTGATATAATCCATGTGTTCCCTCTATACCCTACCATAATCAAGGTTCAGCAAGGGACTCCAATTAGACAAAGAATGAGAATTGTTCATAATGTCCTTTTTTGGAGGGGGGATGGCAAGGCAATTGGAGTTAAGATTCTTGCCCAAGGTCGCACAGCTAGTAAGTGTCAAGTGTCTGAGGCTGGATTGGAACTCTGGTCCCCCTAACTCCAGGACTGGTGCTCTATTCACTGAATGACCTAGATGCCCCCATAATATCTTTTTTTTTCCATTTTTTTTATTTTTAGATTGCAACATACAGTTCTACATAATTTTGGGTTCCAGATTTTCTTCCCTCCCTCCCCCCCC
>CM053624.1:207100131-207113238 GCA_028646595.1 Phalanger gymnotis
ACAAAATTGGGAGAAAATCTTTACAACTAGTGTCACTGATAAAGGTCTCATTTCCAAAATATACAGGGAACTGAACCAAATATATGGGAATACAAGTCATTCCCCAATTGAGAAGTGGTCAAAGGATATGAACAGACAGTTTTCAAAGACAGAAATTAAAGATATCTATAGACATATGAAAAAATGCTCAGAATCACTACTGATTAGAGAAATGCAAATCAAAACAACTATTAGATACCATCTCTCTCCTGTCAGATTGGCTAAAATAACAAAATAGGAAAACGATAAATGCTGGAGAGGATGGGGGAAAATGGGAACATTGTTACATTGCTGGTGGAGTTGTGAACTGTTCCAGCCATTTTGGAGAGCAATTTGGAACTATGCTCAAAGGGCTATCAAAATGTACATATTCTTTGACCCAGCAATACCACCTCTAGGGTTGTACCACAAAGAGATCACACAAGTGGGAAAAGGATCCATATGTACAAAAATATTTATAGTGCCTCGTTTTGTGGTAGCTAAGAATTGGAAATCAAAGGGATGCCCATCGATTGGGAAATGGCTGAACAAGCTGTGGTATATGAAGGTAATGGAATACTATTGTGCTATAAGAAATGGGGATGATACAGACTTCATAACAACCTGGAAAAACGTACACGACATAATGCTGAGTGAGCAGAGCATAGCCAGGAGAACATTATACACAACCACAGATATATGGATTCTGTGAGGCCTAACCCTGACAGACTTTGCTTGTCTCAGCAACACAAAGTACAAAGACAACTCCAAAGGACTCACGATGGAGAATGCTATCTACATCCAGAGAAGGAACTATGAAATATGAATGCAGATTGAGGCACACTTCATGTTTGCCTTTTTCTCCCACCTTTTTTTTCTCTCTTTTGTTTTTGTTCTTGGGTTGTGTTTTTTTTTTCTTTTTCTTTTCTGGTTCTGTTCCTTCTTTCTTATGATTCATTCTATTGGTCATAATTCTTCTCCACAACTTGACTAGTGTGTAAATTAATTCAATGCCAAGTTATACATGGAAGTTATATGGGATTCCATGCCATCTTGGAGAGGGAGGGAGGGAGTGAGGGAAGAAAGTCTGGAACTCAAAATTGTGTCGAACTGTGTGTTGTAAACTAAAAATAAAATATAAATAAATAAATTTAAAGAAAATAAAATAAAATATACTTGTGATTATAGGGGCAAATTTTAAAGTAATATATCAATTTGAATTGTCATTACTATTATTTTTATCATTATTGTTATACTGTGTTCCCCTTAGATGAAAGTCAACTCTTCCTTGGCAAACTATTCTCAGCATTTAGTATGAAACTTGTACTTAAGACATTCTCTCCTATGACAGTTACTTCTCTACATATCTCTACCCTTCCAATTGTTTTATATATATATATATTATAATCTGTCAAGATCTCCTTGAGACCAGGGCATGTTATTCCTCTCTTGTACTACCAGCGCCTACTAGGCAGGACTTAATAAATACATTTTAGATCAAATTGAATGAAATTGATGAAGGTACAAATATTCATTTTAATCTTGCGACTTCAGTTTCTGCCTCTGCAACAGTTATTTTAATCTGGCTGGAATACATCATTTAAGGACTGTAGCTGACTGACTACCATTGTAAGATTCTAAATCTTGATAAGAACTGAGTCTATTAAGATACTTCTCAAAGTGAGATGTTTTTGTTTTTTGACTAAAAGCTGATGGTGGCATTTTTGAGAAGGAAAAGTCTATGAGTGCACACCGTAGTATCTCAGGCTTAGAGTGTACTGTAACTACTAAAAATCTCTTATTTTCACCTACATTCATAGGCAGAATCATTATCTGCATATTTCTTATTTCCTACCATATTGAATATCATGAACTAAGTGAATGATATTTGCATGCTGGATTAAATTGAGATTGTCAACCCCTTAATGTTGCTTTCCTTAGTAAAGCAGATCAAAAGAACCTGGGCTTGTAGCATTCTGTGAGCTGGTTGTCATTGGTTTGACACCCGCACAGCAGCTGCTAGCCAAATGGTTACAACACTATCTAGACTATAAATTGTAGAGAAGTTGAAGCCTTGGTCAAAGGAGTTTCTTTCCTTGGAATACAAAGGCAGTTCCAGTCCTCTCCCAATTCTTACTCTGTGAAGTAAGGCTATGAGAGCAAACAAGCTCCAGAGTAAATTTTACATTACAGATTTAAGATTATTAAACAGAAGCAATGGTGTTAGTGCCTGATTTGGTTACATAATTCGATATTTGTCTTTACCTCCAATTTACAGAAATAATGGAAACAGACTTCAAATTATTTAAAATTAAAATACTTCTATTTCATCTTTAATCTGAATTTATTCTTAGTAGTAGCAGTACCATTCAAATGGCATTTTTAATTTTACAAAGCTCTTTATGATTGTCCACTTGACTCTCCCAACAATCCTTTGAAGTAAGGGATATTATTATCCCAACTTTACAGATAAGAAAAATGGAGGCTATGTGGGGATAAATCACTTATCCATGATCACATGAATAATAAGTGCCTAAGGTAGGATTTGAACTCATGTGTTCCTAAGTCCTAGTCCAACACTCTCAGCCAAGTTGCTCAATATGATGGGAAGCCAAATGAAGTGGATAGAAATACAACCTGGGAAACCAGGAAATGTAGCCTGTAATACACAATATCATTCTATTCTTTCATTATCAGAATCACACAATCTGATATTCATTAATACTCCTTTATTCATTATTTTTTTCTTTGTATAGATCTTAGCTCCTGTGAACTTTCTCTTGGTGAGGACATTATCATTTCAACCCTGTAATCCCATGATTTCAGCACCAAATTAAATCCATTGTGGTTAGCCTCCACATCTGGACCTGAGCACTAACCAAGCAGTCTGATTCCTTTATGTTTATTCCTGTAGTCTTCTGACTTACTTTATAATCTGCCCAGTGGGAAAGTATCTTACCCCAGGCTCCTGTACCTAATCTTGTTCACTTAACTAGTTACAAGAAAGGTACAGTAGAAAGAGAACTTAATCTGGAGTCAGAGGTCATGAGTTCAAATCTGTGTGCCATTTAGCAAATCAATCAACTTCCCTGTGCCTCAGTTTCTTCATTTGTAGATAAGGATGTTGCACTACATGACTTTTGAGGTCCCTTCCAGCTATAAATCTATGCTTCTATAAACTTATTTATTTACCTAATGGAGAACTAATTAGGACTTTGATAAACAAGATGATAATCTGTTTTATTAGGAAAGTAACAAAGAAAAGCAGTGAGGAAAACAGATGACTTCTTTTTCTGTACTTAACCACCTATTACTTTTCATGGGCACTTACAGAGGCTTGTGGAATTTCCAGAACTCCTTGTCAAGGATGCTTTGAATAAAGCTTCTTGACCTTATCATTGAAGAAAAGATAACATTTTTTTCAGAGCATAAAGCCACGAATTCTTGCTCTTTTGCTTCACATTTATTGCCATGATTGGCAGGCCTTGGCTTTTCTCTTCAGGAGATGTGGCACTTGGCACCCTTAAATATACATATGGAACATTGATATTGTCCTCCACAGCTTAAGTAGGACAGATTGGCCCCAGCTGGTGACATCAATGTAGCTGAATTCTTGTTTGAATAAGTTTGTGGGTGAATCTCATCTTTCTGATGGTGACAGACAGTATTTATGTTGGTAGCTGCAATGCTAATTTCCTTAGAGTGCAGTGATATTGTTTTGGCAGTCAAGACCTTTTCTTAAGCAATAGTTAATGACATTGAAATGCTTCATCTTGAAGAAAATGCAAAACAACATTATCTCATGGAATGCTGCTGTAAAAATAAGACACCAGGTACCAATAAGTTGACAATTAGCTGATCCTTTATAAAACAGAAATGTGTAAAGTACCATTTAGCTTTAAGCAAAAGGATGAAGTTATCCTGTCAGAGAAAATTTCTTGATTTGTAAGCTATATTGTTCCATCAGAGAAAATATCTAGTCAATTAATTAGCATTTACTAGGTATCTGCTCTGTGTCCCTTACTATACTAGGTGATAGGGCAAATAAGAAATGAATTGGAGATATGATGCCTGCCCTTGAATGTTTACATTCTAGCTAAGAAACCAAATATGACAAAACTGGGAGAGAACTGCAGAGTTAGTATGCCTAAAATCAAACTAAGTTCTACCAATTACCAAGATTAAAAACCTGAGAACTATCTTTTATTCTTCCCAGGCCTCATCAATATCTCTTGCATCCATCCCCCTTTCCCCATCTCATTGCCACTCCAACAGTTAAGACACTTAATTCTACACAGCTGTACTAATTCTGTGGCCTTCTGGATGAACATGATTTTGTGCCCCTACTGCCTAGCTGAATACCCTGCAGAGAGCATGAGGAGTCAGTTCCTGGATCTTTGAATACACTAGTATAGGGAACTTCAAAGGAAACAATCTCCTTTGATCGATGCAGGTGAACACCTTCTCTGAAACTAACAGCCTTAGTTATTTAGAACTGAGATTTTAAGTGACTTTTCCAGGGCTGTCACACAGACAGTATGTATCAGAGGTTTGACTTGAATTCAAGTCTTCCTGGCATCAAGACCTGCTCTCTATACACTATATCATGTCATTTCTTCCCTGCAGAGAGTTAGTGCTTAGTAAATGTTCATTGAAATGAAGTGAATCAGAGTGAATTTTCTCACTCTGCTCTTTCTCTCCTCCAACAAATTCTTCACATTGCAGTCAGACTCATCTTCCTGTGATGCCCTTGACATTGTTATTCACTTGCCTAATGGCTATAAATTGCTTAGAGACTAAAATTCTAAATCTTATGCTAACATTTAAAGCCTCCTCAGTCTGGTCCTGACCTATTTCAATGCTCCCTCTCATCTCTGACTTCATCCTTTCCTTATTTCTCTTTCCTATCCTCTTCTTTCCTACATTTAGCTTTCCATTCTCTTCCTCTTTCTGACCCCTTTGCTTGCCCTCCTCTATTCTCTGTCCTTTTCTTTCCTTTGATATCCATTGTTCCTCTTCTTCCTTTCTGCTTTCCTTTCTTTATCATTCCATCTCCTTTTCTCCCAAATCAATAAAATAGAGATGACCGGGGTTTCTGATGGGGAAATTACAGAATTTATTAGGATAAAAAATGGAAAAGTACAAGAACTCTAATCAAAACAATAAATAACCAAAATTCAAGAGGCTCAGTGGTGAAGCATGTTACCCATCCCCTGGCAGATATATAGGGGAACATAAAGAGGTGGAATGAGACATGTGTTTTTGAACATGCCCAATAGGGTTTTTTTTTGCTTGACCATGAATATTGAATATGCATATGTTTGCTTGACTGCACATTAGTTATAAGGATTTTTTAAATTCCATACTTTATTATTTAATATTTTTGAGTTTTTAGCATTGATTTCTACAAGATTTTATTACAAAATTTCTCCCCATTCCTACCCTCCCCCACACTCAAAGACAGCATATATTCTGATTGCCCCATTCCCAAGTCAGTCCTCCCTTCTATCACCCTATGCTCCCTGCCCTCAACCCTTTTCCCCTTACTTTCTTATAAGGCAAGAGAGATTTCTACACCCCATGGCCTGTATATCCTATTTCCCAGTTGCATGCAAAAACAACTTTTTTTCAAGCATCTGCTTTTAAAACGTTGAGTTCCAAATTTTCTCCCCCCTTCCCTCCCCACCCACTCTCCCTAAGAAGGCAAGCATTTCAACATAAGTCACACATTTATCATTATGCAAGATACTTCCATAACCAATCAAGTTGTGAAAGACTAATTATATTTCCCTCCATCCTATCCTGTCCCCCTTTATTCATTTTTCTCCCTTGACCCTGTCCCTTTTCAAAAGACTTTGCTTTTGATTACTTCTTCCCCCTACCTGCCCTTCCTTCTATCATCATCTCTTTTTTATCCCCTTCCCTCTACTTTCCTGTGGGGTAAGATACCCAATTGAGAGTGTATGGTATTCCTTCCTCAAGTCAAATACGATGAGAGCAAGATTCACTCATTCTGCCTCATCTGCCCCCTGTTCGCTTCCAATGAACTGCTTTTTCTTGCCACTTTTATGTGAGATAATTTACCCTATTCTACATTTCCTTTTCTCTCTCTCTCAGTATATTGCTCTCATCCCTTAATTTGATTTTATTTTCATTTTTTTAGATCTCATCCTTTCATATCCAACTCACCCTGTGACCTCTGTCTATATATATTCCCTTCAACTACCCTAATACTGAGAAAGGTCTCATGAATTACACACATCATCTTTCCATGTAGGAATGTAAACAAAACAGTTAAATTTTAGTAAGTCCTTATGATTTCTCTTTCTTCTTTACCTTTTCATGCTTCTCTTGATTCTTGTGTTTGAAAGTCAAATTTTCTATTCATCTCTGGTCTTTTTACTGAGAAAGCTTGAAAGTCCTCTATTTTATTGAAATCCATATTTTTCCTTGGAGCAAGATATTCGGTTTTGCTGGGTAGGTGATTCTTGGTTTTAATTCTAACTCCTTTGACCTCTAGAATATCATATTCCAAGCCCTTTGATTGCTTAATGTGGAAGCTGCTAGGTCTTGTGTTATCCTGATTGTGTTTCCACAACACTCAAATTGTTTCTTTCTGGCTGTTTGCATTATTTTCTCCTTGACCTGGGAACTCTGGAATTTGGCAACAATATTCCTAGGAATTTTCTTTTTGGCATCTTTTTCAGTAGGTGGATTCTTTCAATTTCTATTTTACCCTCTGGCTCTAGAATATCAGGGCAATTTTCCTTGATAATTTTTTGAAAGATGATGTCTAGGCTCTTTTTTTCATTATGTATTTCAGGTAGTCCAATAATTTTTAAATAATCTCTCCTGAATCTATTTTCCATATCAGTGATTTTTCCAATGAGATATTTCACAATGCCTTCCATTTTTTCATTCTTTGGTTGTGTTTTATATCTTGATTTCTCATAAAGTCACTGGCTTCCACTTGCTCCAATCTAATTTTTCAGGTGGTATTTTCTTCAGTGGTCTTTTGGACCCCCTTTTCCATTTGGGTAATTTTGCCTTTCAAGTCAATCTTCTCCTCATTGGCTCTTTGGAGTTCTTTTTCCATCTGAGTTAGTCTATTTTTTAACTTGTCATTTTCTTCAGTATTTTTGGGTGTTTCCTTTAGCCAGTCATTGACTTGTTTTTCATGATTTTCTTGCAATACTCTCATTTTTCTTCCCAATTTTTCCTCTACTTCTCTTACCTGCTTTTCTAAATCCTTTTTGAGCTCTTCGGTGGCCTGAGACCAATACAAATTTTTCTTGGAGATTTTTTTATGTAGACTCTTTGACTTTGTTAACTTCTTTTCACTGTATGATTTGGTCTTTTTATCACTAAAAAAAGATTCCAAAGTCAGATTTTGAATCTGGGTCCATTTTCATTGCCTGTTCATATTCCCAGCCAACTACTTGACCCTTCAGTTTTTTGTCAGGGTATGACTGCTTGTAGAGTAGAGAGTACTTTGTCCCAAGCTTTAGGGGCTATGCTGCTGTTTTCAGAGCTACTTCTACACAGCAAGTTCTGCCACACCAGTGCTACTCCTCCCCCAAGAACCACCAGCCCCAACTGTGACCCAGATCCCAGCAGGCTCTGCACTCCCACTCTGATCCACAGCTTAATTCCTCCCACCGGGTGGGCCTGGGGCCAGAAGCAACAGTAGCTGGAGCTCTGAAAGCAACCCCAGAACTGTACCACTTCCACCCCCCAAGTCTGGGGCTTAATGCACACTTCTTTCACTCAGACCCAGATTTTTCCCACTAACCTGCTCTGTTGTCTTTGGTGTTTGTGGGTTGAGAAGTCTGTAACTGCTATAGCTCAATGTTTCTGGGCCCTACCACCTGTTCCACATGGCTCCCAGTCTGGTTGGTCCTGGTGTGGCCTCATGCTGGGGTATGTTCTGCTCTGCTGGCAGCTCTGTGAGATAGACCCTTCCCAGTGACTATCCAGGCTTTACTGGGCTGGAGTCCTGCTTCCCTCTGTTATTTTGTGGGTTCTGCAGCTCTAGAATTTGTTCAGAGCCTTTTTTACAGGTGTTTGGAGGGACCTGGGGGAAAGCTTAAACAAGGCCCTGCTTTCTAGATGCCATTTTGGCTCAGCTTCCAAGGATTTGTTTTTTTTAATATTAGAAAAAGGTAAAGGGAGAGAAAAATAGATTATTGTTAGATAAAAAGTAAAAAGCAAAGTACATATGTATACATGTATGTATGTATGAGCATGGAGAGAAACACACAGAGAGAATTTATAAAATGTTACAGATGTTTTTTCTTAAATTCAACTTCATGCCTGTGCTGACCACTAATCTAAAATAATGATGCATCCTTGTATATTTCCCTTCCTGTATTACCATATATCACCCCCCTCTAGAGTAGTCCCTATGGGGAGGTCAGGTCCCCAAAGAATTACTGCTACCTCTATTTCTAGGGATTCCCTGCAGTTAGCTACTTCTAAATCTGAAGATTACTCTAATTTGTATATTTACAACTAACAACTAGCCAGGAGAAACAAATAGATTTTAGCAAAAGCATTTATTAAAATGAAATACAACAATAACTATAAGACATCCTCAACCCCATGCAAAACTATCCCCCTCTAATACAGATACTAATAATGGGAAGAATGGGCAAAAACCTTGAGAACAATGGTAGTTCAGCACACATGCAGGGAAGCACATGTGGCATCTGACTCAGATAACTTATAACTTCAGAACCATAGGGCATTGGAAACCATTTTTTCTCCTCATACAATCCTCTCTGCATTGCTATGTCTTACTTACCAGTCTTCACACTGTCTTCAGTCTATTGCCAGCTTCCATTTCTGTTGCCAGAGGTCTCCCATCTAGAAGCTTTTTCCTCCCTCACTCTATATATCTTTGTCTATCTGGAGACCATGTATTTCTTCTCCTCCTACTCTGCCTCAGACTCTATCTGATTGAATCTCCAAAAACTGTTGTATAAAATGTCCTCCTTTGGTCAGCTGTTTCTTTACTAGACATCATGACTGATGGAGAGAAAAAGAAAAAAAATCCTCTTTTTTCTTTTCTTATGATGAAAGGTTAGGTTCTTCCCCAATTGATGGATCCTGCCTCTACTGCTTAAAACTGAAAGAAATTTGAAGGATCCCTCAGGGTCATGCCCAATAACTGTTCATCCAAAAGCATTGTTCCCAAGGTATTCATAAGTGTAAAGGGATGTCAGGTTGTTAACATTTTATTAACTCATTAACACCTCATGATCTCTGTTTATATCCTGGTACTACAGCAAATGCGCTGGGCAAGGAACAAATTCTTCCTACTTTATTCTTATTTTCAATATAGATAGATTGTTATTGTTCATTTCTTTAAGTCATGTCCAGCTCTTCATGACCCCATTTGGGGTGTTTTTGGCAAAGATATTAGAGTGGTTTGCCATTACCTTGTCCAGTTCGTTTTATAGATGAGGAAACTGAGGCAAGTAGGGTTAAGTAACTTGCTCTGCCTAGGGTTGCTAAGTGTCTGAGGCTAGATTTGAACTCAGATAAGTCTTCCTGACTCCAGGCCCAGCTCTATCTACTGTGCCACCTAGCTGTCTAAATGCACAGATAGCTCTATACATATATAAATATACCTATATTTGTACATAATACAAACACTATATGGTAAATAATTTATTTAGTGCTTAAAGATATTCTAGACAATGGTCTGAATGCTGGAGATATAAATACAAAATAATTTCTCTCCTCAAGAAACATGGATTTTAATGGAGGATAATAACAAATAATGAATAGTTAGAAAAGGAATTAATATTATGGAATAGGTATTGTAGCATGATGGGGAAATGGTTGGAAAGTAACATGGAGGCCTGGTTTCAAAGATGTCAAGGCAAAGGCTAGCAAGCTATGAGAGCCCAGGGACTCAGATTCCAAGTGCTTCTGATGGGAGGTAATTGAGAAAGACAACATGATTTGGAAACAACTGGGAAGCGCCAAGTTATGTTTCCATTACATATAAAACTTTAAAATTCCATGGCCAATTATGAATCTTTATAGGATTATGTGCTCTCCACTAAATGATTTCAGAGGCCAGTAATAAGAAACAGCCTAAGAAAATAAGGGGAGGTGGGTCTTGGGGGCAGAGCCAAGTTAGCCACATGAAAACAGCATCCTACTGGAGCTCTTTCACAAGTTCTGTCAGATTCCCATAAAAAAGTGAATTTGAGCAGATTTGAGAGAGTTAGAAACTGTGAGAAGTCTGAGTGAGGCAAATTTACCAGCCAGGAGAGTCTGAAAGGCTGAAGGAATGAATCTGTAGGGTGGGAAAGCACTCGGCCTGCAGAGCTGCTCCAGACAGGACCAAAGTGGAAGCAGCTGGCCAGGAAACCTATGTGGGAGACAGGCTGGGAGAAAGCCAGGCACCCAAAACCAGTGGAGATCCCCAGGACTCCCAACACAGGACGGCACTCTGTGGAAGTGACGAGAGTCAGCACAACACTACCTGCCGTGAAACACCAACTCCTAACGCTTGCAGCCCAAAGAGGAAGTGCCAGACACTCAGCTCGAACAACAAAGAGCTGAGACCATTGCTGAAGAGCAACAGTCCTGGAGGAAAACCCCAGGGGAAGAGGAGATTTTGGGCAGCCAGACCCCCTCTTCCACACCTCAGGAAACTGAAGGCCACAATTCACAAAGCCAACAACGAGACTCACAATCCTCAGAATAAGAAAGCTGGGACAGTGAGCCCTGAGCCCCAAAAGCAGAAATTTATTGTAAAGCCAAGAAAAGGCTAACCAACATGAAGAACACAAAAAAAGCGAGGACCATTGATTCTTTTTATGGAGACAGGCAGGATCAAAATACCAATTTGGAAGAGGAAAACAATATCCACATCTGATACCTCAAAAGGTAATGTGAACTGATCTCCAGCCCAAAAAGCATTACTGGAAGAGCTAAAGGAGGATTTTAAAAACCAAATTAGGGAGGTAAAAGAAAAAATGGAAAAAAAGGAAAAAAAATGGAAAAAAAAATCCACTGATGAAATCAAGTCCATAAAGAATAAGATTGGCGAAATGGCTTTGGAGATTCAGAATCTAAATAGAGAAAATGACACCCTGAGAGGTAAGATGAATCAATTGGAAAAGGAGACTCAAAAGCAAAATGAAGAAAGTAACTTATTAAAAATTAGACTTGAGCAAGTGGAAGCTAATGACTCTATGAGGGATCAAGAAGTAGTAAAACAAAATGTAAAGAATGAAAAAATAGAAAAAAAAATGTGAAATATCTGATTGGGAAAACAACTGACCTGGAAAATAGATCCAGGAGAGACAATTTAAGCGTTGTTAGTTTCCTGGAAATCCACGATGAAAAAAAGAGCCTTGAGAGTATCTTCGAAGAAATTATCAAAGACAACTGCCCACAGGTCCTAGAACCAGAGGGCAAAATAATCATTGAAAGAATTCATCGATCACCCCCTGAAAGAGATCCCAAACTGAAAACTCCAAGAAATATTATAGCCAAATTTCAGAATTACAAAATTAAGTAGAAAATACTGCAAGCAACCAAAAAGAAACAATTCAAATATCATGGAACGACAGTCAGGATCATGTGGAAACTTTCAGCTTCCACTTTAAAAGACAGGAGAGATTGGAATATGATATTCCGAAGGGCAAAAGAGCTGGACTACAACCAAGAATCAACTACCCAGCAAAATTAAGCATAATTTTTCAGGGAAGTAGATAGACATTCAATGAAATAAGGGAATTCCAGACCTTCCTGATGAAAAGGCCAGAACTCAATGGAAAATTTGATTTCCAAATACAAAACTCAAGAGATACATAAAAAGGTAAACGGGGGGGGGGGGGAAGCCCTCACAAACATTATTAATGAATAAGGAAAAATTATTTGTATCTTTATATAGAATTACATCATCTTATGTATGTTTTATATGTATACATATACACGTCACTCTTGAGAATAGTACAGATTATGACAATTGAAAGGGATACACACAGACTGTGAATGTCTGCATAAAATAACTGATACAAGGATAAAAAACATAATTAAGAGATGTAAAGGGAGTGCTTTGAGAGAGGAGGTAAGGAGGAAATAGAAAAGGGTAAATTACACCAAATGAAAAGGCACAAAAACACATTTTAGTAGAGGGAAAGAAGGGAGGGAGAAGAGCAGTATTTGATCCTTACTGTCATCTGATCTGGTTCAAGAAGGGAATAACATACCCTGATAAGCAGAAAAATCTAATTTGTCCTACAGGAAGTAGGAGGCAAAAGGGGGAAAAAAGGGAGGGGGTGGCCAGAAGGGAAGGGAGATGTAGCAAGTGGGAAACAGTAAGACAAGGGAGGGGAATAAAGAGGGAGGGTAAACTGAGGAAAGTGGCAGTCAAAAGCAAAACTTTGTTGAGGAGTGGAAGGGGAAAGGGAGAAATAAAAGCATAAACAATGGGAAATAGGATGGAGAAAAAGACACAGATAGAAATCATAACTGTGAATGTGAATGGGATGAACTCTCCCATAAAACAGAAGCAGATAGCAGAATGGATTAAAAACCATAATCCTACAATATGCTGTTTACAAGAACCACATTTGAAACAGGGGGATACACACAGGGTAAAGGTAAAAGGCTGGAGTAAAATATATTGTGCCTCAGCTAAAGTAAAAAAAGCAGGTGTAGCAATCCTAATCTCAGACAAAGCAAAAGTAAAGATAGATTTAATTAAAAGAGATAAGGAAGGACATTACATCCTGCTAAAAGGCACCATAAAAAATGAAACAATATCATTGTTTAACATATATGAACCAAGTGGTATGGCATGCAGATTCTTAGAGTAGAGGTTAAGGGAGTTACAGAAAGAAATAGAGAGCAAAACTATAATATTGGGAGACCTCAACCTTCTCCTTTCTGAACTTGATAAATCTAACCTCAAAATAAATAAGAAAGAAGTTAAGGAAGTGAACAGGATTTTAGAAAAGGCAGATATTATAGACCTCTGGAGAAAACTAAATAGGGATAAAAAGGAATATACTTTCTTCTCAGCAGTACATGGCACATACTCAAAAATTGACCATGTACTAG
>CM053624.1:207113338-207128614 GCA_028646595.1 Phalanger gymnotis
TAACAAAAAACCATGGAAAACTAAGCTAAAAATTAATTGGAAACTAAATAATCTAATTCTAAAGAATGAGTGGGCCAAAGAACAAATCAGAGAAACAATAACTTCATTCAAGAGAATGATAATAATGAGACAACATACCAAAACTTATGGGATGCAGCAAAAGCAGTTCTTAGGAGAAGTTTTATATCTCTAAATTTATGGAAAAGAAAAGAATTCATGACCCAACAAGAGATAGAGAGCATTACAAAATGCAAAATGGATAATTTTGATTATGTTAAATTGAAATGTTTCTATACAAAAAAAAAGCCAATGCAACAAAGATAAGGAGGCAAGCAGAAAATTCAGAGAAAATCTTTACAACTAGTGTCCCTGATAAAGGCCTCATTTCCAAAATATACAGGGAACTGAACCAAATATGTAGGAATACAAGTCATTCCCCAACTGAGAAGTGGTCAAAGGATATGAACAGACAGTTTTCAAAGAAAGAAATTAAAGATATCTATAGACATATGTAAAAATGCTCGAAATCACTACTGATTAGAGAAATGCAAATCAAAACAACTCTTAAGATACTATCTCTCTCCTGTCAGATTGGCTAAAATAACAAAACAGGAAAATGATAAATGGTGCAGAGAATGTGAGAAAATTGGAACATTTTTACATTGTTGGTGGAGTTGTGAACTGAGCCAGCCTTTTTGGAGAGCAATTTGGAACTATGCCCAAAGGGCTATAAAATGTTCATACCCTTTGACCCAGCAATACCACTCCCAAGGTTGTATACCAAAGAGATCACACAAATGGAAAATGGACCCATACGTACAAAAATATTTATAGCGGCTCTTTTTGTAGTAGCTAAGAATTGGAAATGAAAGGGATGCCCATCAATTGGGGAATGGCTGAACAAGCTGTGGTATATGAAGTTAATGGAATACTACTGTCCTATAAGAAATGGGGATGATACAGACTTCATAACAACCTGGAAAAACCTACACGACATAATGCTGAGTGAGCGGAGCAGAGTCAAGAGAACATTATACACAACCTCAGATATATGGATTCTGTGATGACTAACCCTGACAGACTTTGCTCTTCTCAGCAACACAATATGCGGAGACAGCTCCAAGGGACTCACGATGGAGAGTGCTATCTACATCCAGAGAAGGAACTATGAAATATGAACGCAGATTGAGGCACACTACATGCTCGTCTTTTTCTCCCCCCCTTTTTTCTCTGTCTTTTGTATTTGTTGTTGGGTTATGTTTTGGGTTTTATTTCTGGTTCTGTTTCTCCTTTCTCATGATTCATTCCACTGGTCATAATTCTTCTCCACAACTTGACTAGTGTGTAAATTAATTCAATGCCAAGTTATACATGGAAGTTATATGGGATTCCATGCCGTCTTGGGGAGGGAAGGGGGAAGGGAGGGAAGAAAATCTGGAACTCAAAATTATGTAGAATGGTGTGTTGCAAACTAAAAATAAAAATTAAAAAAAAAGAAAATAAGGAGACATGTTGTGGAGTCCAAAAAGTGACTGGGCTCCTTATGAATTCAAGTTCTGGGAATACAATTGAGATAAGAGAGGCCTAAAATTTCAAGTTTCAAGATTCCAACTTTAATCCCTCTGCTCCTGATAGAAACAGGGCAAGATTTTCTTCTTGGGGGAGAAGACAGCATTTGTACAGGTCAGGGGCAATTCATCTCATTTTTATCTGAAAAGAAAACTACTTGTGATATAACTTGTAAGTTGGGCTGTTATAAGAAAAAATGGTTTTATAAAATATAACATACTACATGAATCTGACCCATGACTGTGATAAGGAATGTGGAATATGGGAGAATAGGAAAGTAGATTAATAACAATAGTTAATATTTACAGCATTTTATACTGATTTAAGGTTTCCAAAGTGCTTTACAAATATGATCTTACTTATACTCACAACAGCCCTAGAAGGATTGTGCTATTTTTATTTGTATGTTACTGATGAGGAAACTGAGTCTACCAGGTATTAAGTGAATTGCTAAAGGTCACACAGCTAGTATCTGAGGCCATATTTGAACTCAGAATTTTCTGACTCTAAATCCAATGCTCTACTCACTATGTCACATAACTACTGCAAAAATATTATTGGAAATTGTATTAGCAAAACAATATTATTGTAGACCATTTCCTAGGGCCATCCCCTGGAGACCATGGAAAATGAGTCATGTTACACAGTTGAATTTGATGTTGGGCATCTTAGGTATTCAATTAACTGACATGCCATTCATTCCAGGGGATTTTACCGGTATTATTAAGAGTAAACAAATGGATGCTTTAAGAAAACTGAAGATATTTGCTCAGTCTTAAAGGATGGGGTAGTAGAGAGAATACTGGCCTTAGGATAAGTAAGATCTAGGTTCAAATTCTGACTTTGATACAATCCTTGTGACACCAGTCAAGTCATTCTACTTCTATATGTCTCAACAATATTGATAGCACATACATCCTATGTGCATACATATATAATATATAGTTTGTGTGTATATATGTTTATGTGTGTGTAGGTAGATATAGATATATGCATAATCACAGACAAGGTGTAGTCTATCTTATTGGAAAGAATTTCCACACTGGGAATACCTCTTGGGAACAAAATCATAGATACTTAGATACTAGTATTCTGTAGTAGCAGAAAAGCACCAAGGAGTTCTATTACCAAGTAAATCTCCTCTAAAAAACTGGCCACATCTTGATTATGACATGAGAACACAGCCATTTCCAATCCTAAATAATGTGGCCAGACTAGCATTTGTATGGGATATTTATGACTTGCATACACTGTTTTGTAACACTTCCCCCTAAAGACCCATTAAATCTATTTTATGTGTATTTTTCCCAGCCCTGCACTTTCCTTAACTAGAAGAAAGAGAATAAAAACCCATTTACAATGCTACCAATCCCATTCCATGGCCCTTATCTGACTGATGTTCTCCAAATGAATTATATGTATTGTAAACAAATGCTGAGTACAATCCCAAGGTCTTCTCCATTAATTTTTCATTAATGAAATGCACCACTTAACTTGTTTGACATTTAAGTGATTCCCATAAATTTAGAATAGAGGTCACCATAAAGAAAGCATTTGGAAATGTCATTGAAGTAACAAGTTAATTCAAGGCTCCTATGTGATCATATTGTGCCCCAAACTGACTTTAAATTTAATGTCTACCTCTTTGTGATGTTTATAACAATACTGAAATGAGCTGCTGTAGCTGATTGAAAAATAATTCTCTATTTGGAGAACTTTGTGGGTTGTGTTGTTTCTTTGATTTGAATACTTTATTTTAGTTCTAATTATTCTCTAGAAATTGGAGGATTTACAGAGTATTTGGAGAAAAAAAAATTGCACTTATGGTTAAATCCAGCTGGAAAATATGGACCAAAAAAGAGTATTCTCTATTTCTTTCCCCATAAGATTATGTTCTACAGTCCTGAGTCCTTTGAGTTACTTTTTTCAAAAGGTGGCCCTCCTGAAATGATGTTGAGGCTACATTAGCCTCTTGTCATATCTCATATTTTCATTTCAGGAAAACCTCATTAGTCCTACGCAAAAGGGTTAGTCAGGACAAGGTTAAGGTTTGATAGGGAGGTGAAGGCACTCATTCGGGAACCTCCAATTTATTTCCCAACTTTTATGTCATAGGAAGAAAAGCGGGGATTATGGAGGAAGAGGACAATTGGTCAAGTTGACTAGAAAGCAGAACAATCCAGCAGGAAAAGCTGTGATACGAGAGAGGAGAGGTTTTGAGAAGAGGGATAGGACAGAGTTAGCGAACAATAGGAAGAGTGTGTCTGAAGCAGAGAAAGTATGTTCCAAGAATAACTAAGCCTAGGAAACTTGAGTTTTCTTGGAGTACACTCACCTAATATTCATTGGGTTTGTGAAAACACAATACTGATATAGCATGATATTATTAAGAAATAGTTTTTTAGGAAAAATAAAACCTATAAATTTATAATTAATCAATTTTCTAGTTACAGTAGAACTTTATAACTTTGCATTGGGGGTTGGCTATGATTTATCATTGATGCCAGTGTGAAAAGACTTTGGTCAAGAGCTATTCCTCAATAGATAAAAGGTGAAAGTAGAGGAACAAAGTCTTCAAAAGAAATAATTGCAAACTATTAATTACCATTGGGGAAAATGCTTTATGACACCTGTAATAAGAGGAACTAAAATTAAAACAATTCTGATATACTTCACATTGAGTAAGTTATTAAGGATAGTAAAAATGCAAATAATCAGTATTATAGGGAATGTAGGAAAACAGGTACACTAATGCAATATTGGTAAACCTACTAATGTAACAACTATTCTGGGAAACAATCTCAAATTATGCTAAAAATCCAACTAAAATAACCTTACCCTTTGACTCATAAATCCTAGTGCTAGAAATATTCCTCAAGGAAATCAAGGAGTAAAAATAAAGTTTTTGTATGCAAAATGCTGATAGGCCCATTTTTTGTCATATTAATCGACTGGAAACAAAGTAAGTTCTCATCAGCCAGAGAATGGCTAAACAAATTGTAACAGATAAAGGTAATGAAATATTCTTGAGCCAGAAGAAGAATTAAGAAAAACATAAGATGGATATGAACTATTTCAGAGTAAAGGTAGCAGAAAAGCAATATATACAATGACCACAGTAGAACAAATAGTAAGAATAATAAAATTAAAATGAACACTGAAATTATAATTGCCAAGGCTGGTTCTTTAATAGTTGAGAAAATGCATCTCCTTTTTTGACAGGAATGAATGGGACACCAGAGTAGGCTAGAGGGAAGATATGATTAAGGAATATAGCATAAACAGTAAGGTGCAGTGGATGTGACTGTTGGTTTTGCTGAGCAGCTTTTTCTTTTTTTCCAATTTTGACTATAAATTAAATCTCTCAAGAGAGGGAGGATACTGGGACATATTCATAAAGGAATGCAGTATAAAAGCAAAAGTCATCAATACCACAAAACAAAAAACAAAAAGGAGCTGTGTCAGGACAAAGCAATGCACGTATGCTGTGAGAAATTTTGAGAAACAGACTAAGTAATTCAATGGAGGCCTACCCCTACATCTTCAGAGACTGAGTTCTCTCCATCTCACCTTTTTGGAAAAAATATCCTTTCATCCTGAAATTCAATCAGTATGATATGAGTACACAGATATTCTTCCTTCTAGAATGACTCCTAGGAGAAGAGATAAATATTGCTGTATTAAAAGACTGTATGTTATTTCTGTGAAAAGAAGAGGGAAGAAACATTTCAACCAAGGTTTGAGATAATGGCATTAAAATAAAAAGTATTAGTTGAAGGTAATGAGTAAAAACAGTTTTTTTAAAAGAGTACAGAAAACTTCCCTATACACAATGACTACATGCAAAAAGCATAAAAGATAGCTTAGCTTCTCATGAACTAGGGCAAAATCATAGGTTCCCAGTCAGTATACTGCCAGGAATGTATGAAACTTACAGAGTAGATGTGATTATTATCCTCATTTCTACAGATGATGAAACTGAGGCTGAAGGAGGTCAAGTGACTTGCCTGGCATCACAGAACTAGTAACTACATAGAATTCAAAGAAAAAATTGCTTATTAAAAAGAAAAGACTGTTGGATGTAGGTGACAACTCTGGTGGCCACTTGGCTTGACCAGCCAGAGCACCTGGAGATTCAGCATGGTATACTGGAAAGAACACTTGCCTTGAAGTCAGAGAACCTGGGTTTGAGTGTTGTCTATGTCATTTACTAGGTGTATGGACGTGGGTAGCATGGAAAAAAATGTAGGGGTTTCTGTATGCATGAAAATAGGGAGTCCTCACACCAATGAGATCACAGATCCATTGGTTTATATATGTTCATTTTCTCTCTGGCAGTAGAATGTAGGATCAATGACTTAGAGATGGAAATGATGTCAGAAGCCAGTTTCACACATGACAAAACTGGGACTCAGGGAAGTTAAATGACTTTCTCCACATCACAGTTTATGCTCTTCCCACTGTATTCATATGTATTATTATTTAGCCACATGTTCATTTATCCATTATTATAATCATCATCATGATCATTATTATAATAACTTATTTTTGTTGTTAAATTTCCTTTAGGGTATACACTATTTCATTTTTTTTGTTTCAGCCACTGGACTTTCATATAAGTACTTTATAAGTACTTGTTGTTTAATTGATTTATTCAAAGCTAGAAAATACCTTGGAGACCAGATGCAAAAATTGAATCCCATAGAGTTTGAGTGATGTGCCCAAGGTCACATATGTAATAAGGAGCAGAGGAAGGGTTCAAATCCATTTAGAGAATATGCCAAAGGCAGCTAGCTGGCATACTGGGTAAAGTACTGTACTTGGAGTCATGAAGACATGAGTTGGAATACTCTCTTGGGCACTTGCTAGCTATATGTAACAACAATTCGGCTAGCAGATGTTGTGAGGGTGAAAGACCAACACAAGACCAGCAACAAAAGCTGCCAGCACAGGTTCTTTTGATCTGCTTTACTAAGGAAAGTAACTTTAAGGGGTTAACAATCTTACTTTAATTAAACTTACAAATATCATTCACTTAGTTCAGGAGGAAAAGCCAGCACCCTGAACATCAGAAGAAATACAAACAAATTATAAACACACATTACATAAAGAGCAAATACAAACCAGCATCTGAGTTAGCAAAGCCCGGGGGACAGCTACAATGGCTTGCCCAGAGTCTCAGCACTCCTTTTGTATGTGAGCCTCAAAGGAAAAAAGCCAACTTCTGAGTTTATATACCCTGTTCATGGTCAAAAGGCATCACAATATGTGACTCAAACCAATGTGACCTAAAAGTGTCACAAACATGTGACTCAAACCAATGTAAATGAGGCTTTCCCTTGAGGTAAGGAGGTCATCAAAGACTCCTGATTTAATCAAAGAAACAAAGGCCTGACTCATCAAGGGCCCTTGATTAAACAAATGCTCCAAAAGAGAAAACAGTAAAAAAAAAAAGTCTCACTTTAATTACTGATATACTATATTACCCTTGAGCAAGTCATTTAACCTCTCTATGCCTCAGTTTCCTCATCTGAAAAAAATGAGGGGGTTATACTCAGTGGCATCTAAGGTCTCTTTCAGCTTTAAATCTGGCTGTGAGTTAGTATTATTAACATAGTACCATACCGCCATTTTTTAATTTAATCTTTATGAACTTCAGTTTTCTCTGTTGCAGAAATGGGAAAAACCATACTTGAACTCAATGTTGTTAGGAAATATCCTTAACAAATGTAAAGGGTATGTAAATGTGAAATCATGTTGCTAGTATTACTGTATCAGGAGAGTGTGAAAAGACCAGAGCCCTAAAATTTCATTCTGGTAGCAAGAACTGCATGCCTCTTTGTCTTGTCCCTAGGCAATATGGCCTTAATAGCACTAATCACGAACTTTTTTTTTTAATTCTATCTCATTTTTAAGTATATTTCTAAGTGTAACTAGGTGGTGCAGTGAATAGAGTGCCAAGCCTGGAGTCAGGAAAACGTGAGTTTTAACCTGGTCTCAGATACTTACTATCTGGGTGACCCTGGGCAAGTCACCCAACCATGTTTGCCTCTGTTTGCTTATCTGTAAAGTGAGCCGGGGAAGGAAATGGTAAACCACTTTATTATCTTTGCTAAGAAAACACTAAATGGGGACACAAAGAGATGGACACGACTGAAACAGCTGAACAGCAACAATAACTAGTGCATTTCCTAGTGAAGGTCAAAAGAATAAAAAGAAACTGGTGTAAAAGCAGAACAGATAGAGGGAACATATGACAAAGATGTCAAAAAGCATAACAGAGATGAGGTGAAGAGATGAAAAGCAACAAATGACCTGGCTCTGCAATTTTTAGTTTGTTGTTGCCAATTTTCACAGGTCTATGTGACTGATTTGTTATCTTCCTTCCTGCCTAATCCTGCCCACTCCTGTTGCAACCAGAGAGACTAAAAGAAAACAAAAAACCTTATGTTTATGTGTAAAATATTTCTGATAAGATAAAGACACTGGGGGAAAAATCTCTTGCTTCAATTAATTCTGTGCTTGGTGAAATTCCTGTCACTCTTAGAAAATTCTGCTGCTCTCAATCTGCAGGGATCATTAGCAGGACAAGTGAAATTTTTGGTATAGTTTATGCAAAGAAGCTCAGTCACAAAGCTTATGGCCTTTGCCAAAGGCAAGTGGATAACAGTCCAGAACTTAGCTGTCTGCCTCTGTAGTAACACCCCAGGGAACATCTAGAAGGGACTTCAGAGAGATCATCCCTTCAAATGTTTTCATTTTATGTAGGAGTTCATATATTACAAAGACAGGCCTAATACTTATTTTTTGATAGATGAATCAATCAAATTAACTAAATCAAACAAATTAAGAGTGAACAGTTGAGTGTACTAAGAAAAAATTATATGTTCTATCTTATGTTCTATTGGGAGAGACAACATGTATGTATGGGAGTATTTAGAGAATACATACATAAGAAGTACAAGGTCATTGTGTATGGCAGGGAGATACAAGGAAATGAAAGGTCAGAAAAGACTTCATATAGGAGGTTACATTTTCAGCTTAGCTTTGAAGGAAAACTAGGTATTTCAAAGGTACATTTGAGAAAGAGATGCTTTATAGACTTGGAGGACAGGCTGTGCAAAGGTGTAGAGAGAGAAAAGGAAATATTATGGGTGAAGATCAGCAAAATGACTGTATTAGCTGGACCAAAGTGTACTTGAAGAGCAGCAAAGTATTGTAACACTGGAAAGTCAGGTTAGAGTCAGGCTTAGAATAGTCAAATGGAGCAGTTTGTATCTGATTTTTGAGACAATAGTGAGTTCCTGGAGTTGATTGAGCACGGGAGTGGCATGGGGAGACATACTTTGAAAAATAACTTTCTCAGTTGCATGGAGGATAACTTGGAGAGGAGAGAGATTCAAGGCAGGAAACTGGTTAAGAAAATATTTTAAAATTCTAGGTGAAAGATAATGAGGGTTTCAACTAACATGGTAGCTGTGGAGTAGAATAAAATGGACTAATAAGATAATGTAGAGGTAAAACTGAAAAGTCTTGGCAACTGCTTGAATATCATTAAATTGTCAACTCACCAAGGGAAAGGACTGCATTTTGCCCTTCTTCGTATTCTTAGCATTTAGCCTGGAGCATAGTAGGCACTTAATAAATGTTTTTTGAATTTATTGAATTAATGAACACATAATGTAAGGGGGAATGGAGTTGTGGGTGTCTCTGAGGTTATGAAATTTGGCAACCAAAAGAATGGTGGTATCCTTAACAGAAATAGAAAGGTTAAAGAAGAAGGGTGGAATTACAGGCAGGGGGATATAATGAGTTCTTTTTTGGGCACATTGAGTTTGAAATGCCTGTAAGTTATCCACCTTGAAATATCTAATGGGAATTCAGCAATGTGGAACTGGAGCTGAAGAGAGAGATCAAGAATATAGTTTTGGGATAAGTTTGCTAAAGATAACAATTACACCCATGGAGGCTGATTAGGTCACAAGACAGAAAGAGCAGAGAGAAAAGGTGATGGGATAGAATCACAGGTTTCAAAGGAAACTGAAATAGATCAAATAGGTAGAAGTTGAACCAAACTCAGAGAAGACATTATTTGGGAGTATAATGTGGTCTGCAGTGACAAATACTACAGAGAAGTCAGAAGGAGGAAGAATGAAAAAGGCCATAAGATTTGATAATTAAAGGATGATCAGAGAATAATTTCAGTTGAGTGAAGGATTATGAAAGCCAGATTGAGAAAGTTTAAGAATCAAGTGAGAGAAGAGGAAGTTGAGGTTATTACTATAGACAGTTTATTTTCTAGTAATTTATCTGTGAAAGGGAATAGAGATTTATGGTGATAGCTTTAGGGGAAGAAAGAATCAAGTGAGAGGTTTTAAGGATGGGAGGAAATATAAATTAAGTGACTGCCCAAGGTTACCCAGATAACACTGGATCTAGGACTGAACCCACATCTCCTGATTTAGAGACAGGATTTTCCATGTTTTTAGAGGACTGATTAGACAATTTGCTATATATGAGTTATGTGTAGAAATTACCCACATCATCCATCTACAAATTAACTGGTTTCTGCATTTGGGCTAAAATATATATGCTTGAACTTTCTGCTTGTCATTCTGTAATTAAAATATATTTTAAAAGACATATGAAGAGAATAAAATAAAATGGGTGGAGGCTTGTAATTTCATTAGTGTGAAAGTTTTCAGATGTAGAAACTGCAACTTATTCACAATTTGTTGTCTTAGAAAGTTACCTAGAGCATTGAAAGTTTAAGTAACTGCTGTCAGAGAAACCAGTTGTTACCCAAAAAAGGACCAGAGCTCAAGTCTTTCTGACTCTAGATCTGTCCCTTTATCCATTTTCTGTGATATTATGAGAACAAATAAATAATAGTTCATGGGCACAGATACTGTTCCAATTGGAAGGAATCATAACTTACAAACTGATTCTCTTCTAAGTTACAGAAGCAAGTAATTCAAGTGTAAAACAACTCTTTGAGAGCAAGTCCTTAGAAGACAATTACTGGTGGGTCCCAATTGAAGTTTTTTGGCAGAAAGTGCAATGTGAGAAGTTTAGAAGGGGATGCTTGTGGTTTGGGCAGCTGCTAACTTCTCTGGTGTCAGGACTCTCTTTCTAGCATTAGTGTAGTTGAAGTGCAGATTCCCATGACTCTTTATTTGGTAAATCTGCTGTTCTAGATTAAGCTGTTTTAATGCACAATTTTGACTTCTGGCTAGAATCACAGACATGGTTTATGTAACTCTTTTAGGAACACAAACTGAGTTAAACCATGGTGAACAAATGTGCCTTAATTACCTTTCGATGTTGAACATCATTCCTCCTCACCTGCCAATTAGTTCAGATCCAACCTAAGGAAAGGATAAATATTGTAAATAAAGCCAGTTGTGATGAAAGTAAGAAAACATCATTAAATTATCATAAAAGTGGTATAAAGTTAGCCAGAGTTAGGGATAACTGATGAAGTATGTGTTCTCCATTGGTATGCACAGAATGGCAAGAGAACATGAAGAAGGCAGCTAAGATATTGAGAGGATTTCCTGAGGCAAATTAATGGGATGCGGCATGGCTAATAGTTCTACATGATGGAATCGTCATACTGGGAAGAAACATGTAAATTGGCAAAAGCAGTGATCCAGAGTATTGAAGGAAGTGTTGGGGTATGCACATGCATGTATGAATGCATACACACACACCATAAATGAAACACATAAAAGTATAGAATACTGCTTGTGAGATCAGCCCTGGGAGAGTGGAAGATGGATACCACTTATGTTGTATGGATGTGACTTGACTAGAGAAAAAAAACAAAACATATTGATGCAGTTGGAAGCAGTCAAAGGACTAGAGTCAAAATGCGCAGTGTATCAGCTTGTGGAAAGATCCCCTTCAGCAAGACATGAAAGGCAGCCAGCTAGGAGCAATTTATTAGAATGAGGCTCTGGCACATACATTTTAATGAAATTCAATTCCCTCCTTAATTAGGTCACATCAGTAAAAATTTATGCAAATTTATGGGCTCTCAATGAGTTTGTCAGTAGTGAAAATCTAATACATCATTTGTAAAAGCAACATTTTGTGTAGGTTTCTTCCTCCTCCCTCCCTTAATCCTGTCATTATGCAGCCGTGCCAGTGTCATGCTGAGGCTGTGATTTGGACCAGGAAAAGAATGTGTTGGTACCAGTTAAACAATCAAGTAGTTAATGTGCTTTTGAGTGAATTTGAAAGGTGAGAGCAGGACAAGGGGAGGGGGAAAAGGAATTCACATCATTAAAGAGTCACACCTTTAGCACTTTTAATATTAGCACTCTTTATTAAAAAAAAAAAAAACTTTTTCTAAAAGGGAAAAATATTCCTGACATGAATCTATGGGGAAATGTATGTATTAGCTAAATGTAAATGACCTTGTAATTATGATTATCTCCTTGCTAAAATGAACAAATCATTCTTTTCTCTCTTTCTTTTTAATATTTCATAAATACAATTAACAAGAAATCATTCCCTCTATACTTCCATTTTGGGATGTGCTTCTTTCTTTCTGCAATCAAATTTTACAGTTTCATAACCTTAGAGCTGGAAGGGACCTTAGAAAATATCCAGTGCAGCCCCCTCATTTTAGAAACAAGGAAAAAGAGGCCCAAAAAGTGTAGATTTTTTGTCTAGTGTGATCAAAGGGATTGAAATTGTTATTTGAGTTGATCCAACACACTTTCTATTATGAAATGGTGATTTTCAACTTTGGTGATTTTATTTGTTCATTCAACGAAAATTAATTAAACACCTACTAGTTGCAAGGTATTATACTGTGTAATAGAGAAGACAAATACTGGATCACATATTTAGACCTGGATGGGACCATCTGACTCAAACACTTTATTTGACAAGGAATACCTCATTTTCTTCTAGGCTTGCTATGTAATTGTGTAGAAAGGAATTTCTTTCCAGAATCCGTACCTTCCAAAATAGAGAATACTGAAAACACTACCAATGTAAAATCAGTTTCAAGTTCAAATTAAAACCTCTCAAATAACGACTGGAGAAGCCACCATATGTAAAAAATAGATCACAATGAATTGGTCCTGCGTCATGGTCCTGCACCACGATTAATTTTAGCTGCTGTTGCAGAAATAAAGATCAATCTTTTAAAGACCTTGAAAATACTAATTTATAGTACTTGTTCATGAAAACAGAGAAATGGTTTGAATAATTGATATTTAAGAATGACAATGTTTCCTATTAAAATTCTCAAAATTGTACCATGAGTATGGGTTGAAATTTGAGAAATTTCTCATTTTGAGGCTGAAATAAACTCAATCTAATTCCATTATTCTAATTTACAAAGTTATGCTAACCAAAGACAAAATTATTATATCCTCAAATTATTATTGGAAAATGCATGTATTACGTTAATTGCATCTTCATATCCCCAAGACACTTCTTGATGGGATAAAGATTTTAAAAGTTACAATTCTCTTCATATTTATCCTCTGATTTCAGTCACCTGCTCTCAACTCAAGGGTATGGAAGCTGAATACTGCTAGATTCATACAGTACAATACAAGATATTTTAGAACCACGTAATGGATAAATTATTCTGATACACTTCGAGAATTCCATCATTAAAACTTTTCCATGGAAGGAGTCTATTATAGACAGATTTTGCTAAGAAACTAAGAATAAATAGCTTAGAATAAACATTATTGCCTATTTTTAAGAAAGACATTTGGAAATTTCCTTCAATAGAATGCCTAGACCTTAAGGGCATTTAGTTTCAGAAGCTTGCTGATGTGTGTTTGTGTGTGTGTGTGTGTGTGTGTGTGTGTGTGTGTGTGTGTGTGTATGAAAAGAACTTATTTTTTTGTTTTATTTTCAGCTTACAACACTCAATTCCACAAGTTTTTGAGTTCCAAATTTTCTCCCCTTCTCTCTCCTCCCCTCCCCACAAGATGGCATGTAATCTGATGCATGTTCTACATATTTCATATAGGTTCTATATATTCTTCACATTGAACTTATTTTTTATAATATTTTTATTTAATATATTTAGTTTTCAGCATCTATTTTCTCAAGAGTTTGAATTACAAATTTTCTCCCCATTTCTACCCTCGCCCCCACTCCAAGATGGCATGTATTCTGGTTGCCCTGATCCCCAGTCAGCCCTCCCTTCTGTCACCCCACTCCCCTCCGATCTCCTTTTCCCTTCCTTTCTTGTAGGGTAAGATAAATTTCTATTTTGTTTTTGAACATCTGTTTTAAAGACGTTGAGTTCCAAATTCTCTCCCCTCTTCCCTTCCCACTCACCCTCCCTAAGAAGTCAAGCAATTCAATATGGGCCACATGCATATCATTACATATAACCCTTCCACAACACTCATGTTGTGAAAGACTAACTATGTTTTCCTCGTTCCTAACTTATCCCCCCTTTATTGAATTTTCTCCCTTGACCCTGTCCCTTTTCAAAAGTGTTTGTTTTTGATTACCTCCACCCCCATCTGCCCTCCCTTCTATCATTCCCCCTTTTTTTATCTTCTTCCTCCTTCTTTCCTATAGAGTAAGATACCCAATTCAGTATGTATGGTATTCCCTCTTCAGGTCAAATCTGATGAGAGCAAGATTCACTCATTCCCCATCACCTGCCTTCTCTTCTCTTCCTACAGAACTGCTTTTTCTTGCCACTTTTATGCAAGATAATTTACCCTATTCTATCTCTCCCTATCTCCCTCTCTCAATATATTCCTCTCTCATCCCTTAATTTGATTTTCTTAGATATCATCCCTTCATCTTCAACTCACCCTGTGTCCTCTCTCTCTCTCTCCCCCTCTCTCTCTCTCCATATGTATATATATATATATATATATATATATATATATATATATATATGTGTGTGTGTGTGTGTGTGTGTGTGTGTGTATCTGTGTGTATGTGTGCATGTGTGTGTATGTGTGTGTATCTGTGTGTATGTGTGTGTATATATGTGTATGTGTGTGTATATGTGTATATATGTGTATATATACATAAATATATACATTCATACACACTCACATATACATATATATATACAAAAACATATATATAAATATATATATACATATATATATATATACATACATACATATGCATATTCCCTTCAACTACCCTAATACTGAGGTCTCATGAATCATACACATTATCTTTCCATGTAGGAATGTAACCAAACAATTCAACTTTAGTAAGTCCCTTGCAATTTCTTTTTATTGTTCTTTTTCTTGATTACCTTTTCAGGCTTCTCTTGATTCTTGTGTTTGAAAGTCAAATTTTTCTATTCAGCTTTGGTCTTTTCACTGAGAAAGCTTGAAAGTCCTCTATTTTATTGAAAATCCATATTTTGCCTTGGAGCATGATACTCAGTTTGGCTGGGCAGGGGATTCTTGGTTTTAATCCGAGCTCCATTGACCTCTGCAATATCGTATTCCAAGCCCTTCAATCTCTTAATGTAGAAGCTGCTAGATCTTGGGTTATTCTGATTGTGTTTCCACAATACTCAAATAGTTTCTTTCTAGCTGCTTGCAATATTTTCTCCTTGATCTGGGAGCTCTGGAATTTGGTGACAATATTCCTGGGAGATTTCTTTTTGGGATCTATTTGGGGAGGCAATCTGTGGATTCTTTCAATTTCTATTTTGCCCTGTGGCTCTAGAATATCAGGGCAGTT
>CM053624.1:207137704-207153953 GCA_028646595.1 Phalanger gymnotis
TTTATATTTATACACATTACAAAAATATGTAAAAGATAAGGGAAAAAACAGTCCTGATATTGTTTTCACTGTTTTTCTTTGGTCTGGCTAATACTGCGAAGCCTCCCAACCCAAATCAAGCTGTTATCAACCATAAATTCTTATTCCTGGACCTTCTTTTTTTTCATAGAATCACAAATTAAGAACTGAGCTAACCTTCCCTAAGAAGTATATTTCCCCATCCAACAACCTATTAGAATATATGTTCCCTTTATGTGTTGCTATTTCCTACTAGAAGATATGCTTGCATATTTATTTCCAGTCCTTAGCACTGTGTCTAGCACATAGTAAGTTCTGAATAAATGCTTTATGTCTCTATCTGGTCTATTTATCTGTCTGTCTATGGCCCCAAACTCTGGAACAGGGACCTCATTATTTCTATTCTGCAGTAAAAATCATTTTACTACAAGTGACAAAGAAAAATATATCTATACATATGCAAACACAATAGACATATGTATATAAAAGTATATGTATCTATATTATACACAGTTCATCTTATTCTTTTTTTTTTGGAGGAGGCAAGGCAGGGCAATTGGGGTTAAGTGACTTGCCCAAGGTCACACAGCTAAGTAAGTATGTCAAGTGTCTGAGGCTGGATTTGAACTCAGGTCCTACTGACTCCAGAGTTGGTGCTCTATTCACTGCACCACCTCGCTGCCCCTCTTAACCTTATTCTACACATTAAGTTAACTTGCATTTCCTCAAAAAACATAAAAGTTGCCCTTCTCATCCACAAGGAGTTAAATTAATAGATAGAAAAATAAGATATCACATATTAAAATTCTGATGGGGAAGAGATTTGAATATACATCACAAAATCTATATGAAATCCCTTGCATCAGTTTACCCATAAGACTACTCCAAATAAAATCCTTCTTGGTGGGCTGTAGCACTATCAATTAATAAAGTAATAAACTTCCATTCTTGCATGAATAGGTCAGAGAAGAGCACATGACTTTTGTTATTAATAATTGAATCAAGACTAGTTGTTTTAGTGATGATGGCACATCACTATTAGCTGTTAGCTGAAACAAACCTTCCACAGGGACTGCCTATGAGAAATGCAATTAAGGGCCATCTGAGCCATAGAGCCTCAGAGTGCTCATGGAATAATAAATGGGTTTCAAAGATTTACAAGGAAATGATTCCATTGAGGGAATCTAGTGACACATAAACCACCAGAGCTCAGCCTTCAAATGGCTTCTAATTTTTACCAGAACTCTGGGATGGAATTAATTCCATGTAAATCACTGCAAAACATCCATTCTGGGTTATAATTTGAAGATCTGACAATGTGTGTGAGCTTTTTGGAAGGAAGAAAGGGGTGGCACTGAAACATTTAAAATAACCGACACATTAATTATTGAAGGAGTCATGCTAAGAATTATTCAAACCATTCCAATGCTCCAGTTGTGGCAGGCCAGATTCCGCAGTCATCAGTCAGCCCTGAATCCTCCTGACTTCAGCAGAGGGTGTTGTGGGATGCAGAACCACAAAAACATACCACACCCGCATTTTCTCCCTTAGCTGATTTCTTTGAACTATAATTTGCAGTTTTCATGAGGAAATGACATATTTAGATCTTTCCATATGATAATTCATCATCTTTCCCATCTCAAATTGATTTTCATGGCAACTTCCTGGAATAGCAGGACACTCTTGGGCAGTGAAGGCTAGAGAAATCTATAGAAGGTTTTGGGAGAAATAGCCAAATAATTGACTTGGGGAGAATGGGTCATACACTCTATTTCACACACAAACTAAACCAGATTTATTTTTACCTAGAATTTTAAAAACAAGAACTATATATGTTCAAGTTTCCAAAATAAAATGAGATTTTAGTATTTCAGATGAGCCATATATATTTTTAAATTCTGAATTCCCAGTTTCTTTTACCAGTCAAATTCCATCTTCAAAATCCAATGGGATTGTAGCAGCTAGGTGATACAATGAGTAGAGGTCCAGCCCTGGAGTCTGGAGAACCTGAGTTAAAATTTGGCCTCAGATACTTGACGCAATTACTAGCTGTGTGACCTTGGGCAAGTCGTTTAACCGGAATTGCCCTGCTTGCCACCTCCAAAAGAAATCCAATGGGATTTTCCTTGCTGTTTGAATATGATAATATGATAGTAACTCAACCAACACAATTAAAATAAGATACCATGATGACATATGCTTACGTCACTTTTATTGATTGTATCGATAATCCCAAGGAAATATTATACTATGCCAACTATGGAAGTTATTCTACAATTAATTATATTTCTCCACTTTTGGCATGCAGTAAACAAAGAAAAGAAGGAAATTACAACAACACATCTTTTTGTCTACAAAATGTTGCATTCGTCTTGATTTTCAGAGATGAGCCTGTGAAATACAACAGTTAATATTACCCAGTAACCACCTTTTTGGAAGGATATTGACAAGTCAGAGGACAAGTGGAGGAAGTGCATCAGAAATGTGAAATTACTATGGAAAGGAGAAACTAGGCTATTCAGAAGACAAAAGGGAAGTATCATTATTGTCCAGAGGCAGACAGACTTCAGCTGAATATCAAGGAAATTCCTTACCAAAAAGTAGAAAGTACTCACTAGTGGAAGATGATAACAATGGTTTTTTCAAGAACATCTAGATAATGACATGCAGAGGATGTTACTGAAGACTATGAGCTCTTGTAAATGTTGAACTATTCTACCTCTAAAGTACATTCTAAATCTGCAATTCTTTAATTCTAGGAAACCTGCTGTTTCTAACTCACATTTTCTATGGTTTATAAACATAAACCAATCTTCTGTTGACAATCCACTTTATAACTACTCCTATAGTTAACTCGTTCTATATAAAATTTCATGGAATCAAAATTAACTATGATCTTCCCTGTCTCTTATTTGGTCATAAACTCTCCCCAAATCCATGTATCTGACAGGTAAAATTTTCTATGCTCCAAGAATTTGCTTATATCACTCTTTAAGCCTAAATCATGTATCCATTTTGACCTTATCTTGGTATACAGTGTCAGTCTATGCTTAGCATCTGCCAAACTACTCTCTAGTTTTCCTAGCATTTTTTTTTTTTTTTGCAAATGCTGAGCTCTTTCACCCAAGACTTGATTCTTTGGGTTTATCAAAGAGTCAATTACTATGCTCTATTTACTAGTTGGCATTGGACACCCAATCTACTGCATTGGTCCACAGCTCTATTTATTTGCTAGTATCAGATTATTTTAATGATTACCACTTTGCAATATAATGTGAAATTATCCTGCTAGGTCACCTTCCTTCATATTTTTTTTTTCATTTATTCCCCCGATATTCCTGAACTTTTGTTCTTCCGGATGAATTTTGTCATTCTTTTACATTTATGAAATAATTATTTGATAGTTCGATTGGTATGGTACTGAATGAGTAAATTAACTGAAGTAGAATTGTCACTTTTATTATATTGGCTCACCCATAAACGATTAATATTTCTCCAATCCTTTAGGTTTCTCTTTGTGTAAAAAGTATCTTGTAATTCTGTTCTTGAAGTCCCTGGGTTTCTGTTGGCAGGTAGACTCCCAGATATTTTAAAATGTCTGAAATAATTTTAAATGGAATTTTTCTTGCAATCTCTTCCTGCTGGGTTTTGTTAGTAGTATATAGAAATGGTGATGGTTTCTCTTATATCTTGAAACTTTGCTAAAGTTTTTAATTGTTTCTATTAGTTTTTTAGCTGACTCCCTAGGGTTCTCTAAGTATAACATCATAACATCTGCAAAGACTGATAGTATTTTTTTTCTTTGTTGGCTATTTTTATTCCTTGTTTTTTTCTTGTTTTATTGCTACAGCCAGCATTTCTAGTCTGATATTGCATAATAGTGGAGATAATGAACATCATTGCTTCACACATGATTTTATTGGCAAGTCATCAAATTCAGCTTTTTCTACTATAGATAATGCCTGCTGATGTTTTTAGATAGATACTGCTTATCAACTTAAGAAAGACTCCATTTTTTCCTGTTTTCTAGTGTTTTAAAAGCTTTTTCAAAACATTATTTTCCATCTATTTACATAAAATCATATAATTTTATTGGTTTTTTGTTATTGATATGATCAATTATGCTTATAGTTTTCCTAATATTGAATGACTCTTACATTCTTGGCATGAATCCTACCTGGTTGTAGTGTATGATCTTTGTGATATTGTTGTAATCTACTTGGTAGTATTTTACCTTAACATTTTGAATTCATATTCATTAGGGAAATTGGCCTATAATTTCTTTTCTCTCTTTATATCATACCTGTTTGAGGTATCAACAACAATTTTTGTTATAGAGGGTATCTGCTAGGATGCTCTCTTTATTTTCCCAAATACCTTACATAGTGTTGAAATTAATTTTTCTTTCAATGTTTGGTAAAATTCACTTTTAAATGCATCTGATCCCAGGGATTTATTTCTTAGAGAGTTTACTGATGGTTTGTTCAATTTCTTTTTCTAAGATAGGATTTTTAAGTATTCTATTTCCTCTTCTGTTAATCTGGGAAGTTATATTTTGGTAAATATTCATCATCCATTTCACTTAGATTGCCAATTTTACAGGAATGTAATCAGGCAAAATAACTCTTAATAATTGCTTTAAGTTCATCTTCATTGTTACTGCATTTACCCTTTGCATTTTTTTGATGTGGGTAATTTGGTTTTCTTCATTCTTTTTTTAATCAAATTAATCAATGGTTTATCTTTTTGTTTAATAAAACCAGCTGCTAGTTTTATTAGGTTTTTTCTTTACTTTTAATTTTATTAACATCTCTTTTGATTTTCAGCATTTCCAATTTGGTATTTAATTAGGGATTTTAATTGGTTCTTTTCCTAACTTTTTTTTTAAAGTTACATTTCCAATTTATCGATCTGCTCTTTTTCTGTTTTATTGATGTAAGCATTTAGAAATATAAATTTTCCCCTAAACATTTCTTTGGCTGCATCCCATAATTTTTTATGTTGTCTCATTGATGTCATTCTCTTTATTGAAATCAATTGTTTCTATGATTTCTTCTTTGATCCACTTATTCTTTGGGATTAGATTAATTTTTAATCTATCTTTCCACTGACTTTTATTGAGTGTAAATTTTATTGCATTATGGTCTGAAAATGATGCATTTAATATTTCTGCTTTTCCATATCTGATTGGGCAGTTTTAATGCCTTAATATATGAACACCTTTTTTATATTACATGATTTTCCCTGCTCTTCCTTTCTGTCTCCCATTGTCCCACCACATTCTTCTTTCTCATATGTATTTTTTTGCAATCATTTCACTATAACTAACCCACTCCCATGTCCCCTACCAATTTGTACTCCTTCTAAGTGTCCTAATAATATTAAAATTCTTAGAAACTGTAGTTATCATCTTCCCATGTAAGAATATAAGCTTTTAACCTTATTGATCCCCTTATGATTTCTCTTTTATGCTTCTTTCGAGTCATGTATTCAACATTTTTTTTCTATTTGGCTCTGGTCTTTTAACAGGAATACTTGAAAGTCCTGTATTTCAAAAAAAATCCTTTTTTTTTGTTCTGAAGTATTATATTCAATTTTCTGTACAGGTTTTTCTGGTTTATAATCCTAGCTACTTTGCCTTCAGGAATATTGTATTCCAAGTCCTCCAGTCCTTTAATATGGAAGCTGCTAAATCTTGTGTTATTCTGACTGTTGCTCCAAAAAAAATTGAATAGTTTCTTTCTAGCTACTTGCAATATTTTCTCCTTCATCAGAGAGTTCTGGAATTTGTCTGTAATATTCCTGGGAGTTTTCATTTGGGGATCTCTTTTAAAAGGTAGATTCTTTATATTTCTATTTTACCTTCTGGTTCTAGGATATCAGAAAGTTTTCCTTGATAATTTCTTAAATTTTAATGTCGAGGTTATTTTCTTATTGTGGCTTTGAGGTAGTCCAAGCATTCATAAATTACTTCTCCAACCTATTTCCAGGTCAGATGTTTTTTTTCCAGTAAAATACTTTACATTTTCTTCTATTTTTTCATTCTCTTCATACTGTTTTATTCTTCTTTAGTGTCTAAAGGATTCATTGGCTTCTGTTAGCTTAATTCTGATTTTCATAGATTTTTTAGTAGGCTTTTATACCTCTTTTTCTCTTTGGCCAGTTCTGCTTTTTAAGGCATTCTGTTCAGCGTCCTGTGCTCTTAGGGCTTGCCATCTCCCTAGTGAGACATAGCTTCCCTAATGACCTCTTCAGTTGTTTGCACTGGAAAATTGTTTCACCTGATGTTTGGTTGGTTCTGCCACTCCAGAATTTGAATTGAGGCATTCTTTTAGAGTTATTTAAGAATAATGTGGGAGAACTTAGATCAGTGCTTCTCTTCTTCACCATCTTGGGTCCTGAAGTGTACATTTTTTTGAGATCAGGGACTATTCCCTCTTTCTCTTTGTATCCCCAAAACTTAGGACGGTGTTTAGTATATGGCAAGCACTTCACAACTGTCTGTTGTTTGATTGATTCTTTCCAATCATAGAAATACCCTAAATTCTGCTATGGGTAAGTCTCTAACTGTTCTCTTGATACCCTTTCCTCCTTCTTCCTCTAGTAGTTACCCCATTTCTCTAAAATATCTTTATTTTTCTGCCCCACCCATTTGCTTAGGAATATTTCACAGCCTTTTTTTTCTCATTTTAAGCAAGTTTTCACTGGACTCATTTATCTCACTGTGTTGGTAAGCAAAATGGGCTCCTTAGCACTTAGTTCAACAAGTGCCCTTGCAGAGTTTGGTTTGTTTCCTTTGAGTAATTCAGTGTATTTCATTGAGTCTTACTAGGTGCTAAGCCCCAGGCCCAAACCCCTATTAGGTGTGGAACCCATGTGGGTGTGGATTGGTGCCTGGGGTGGGGCCCAAGCTGGGGCTGGCTAAGGGGAGGTGCTAACTCCAGAACCATGCCCTATTAGGTGTTAACCTAACCTATGTGGATGTGAACCTCCCAGGGTCCTAAGGGGAGGGGCTAACCCAAGAGCCAATCATAGCAGCCTAAGTTCTGGTCATCAGATGATGTTTGATGATGTCTGAAGCCCTGTAAGAAGGGAGGACAGAGCCATTTCTGCAGGGCTCTCTCTCGGGAGATGGTGTTGATGGAAGAGACTCCAGGCAGCTGTAGCTAAGGGCCCTCTAGCTTGTAACCTGGATGCTGAGCCTTAGTTAAACTCTGGTAACCATGTATTGGGATTTGAATCAGAAAAAGTCTGTCTGTCCATGTTTGTAATTTGTTTGTATTTTGTTCTGAAGTTCAGTGTGCTGGTCTTTTTCACCTGAGCTAAGTGAATGATATTTGTATGCTGAATTAAAAGTAAGCATGTCAACCCCTTTACCTTGCTTTCCTTAGTTAAGCAGATCAAAAGAACCTGTGCCGTTGGCAGCTTTCTGGGTGCTGGCTGTGGGTGGATCTTACACCCCCACAGAAGCTGCTAGCCAGAGTGTTGAAACACTCACTTCACTATTACTCTAATTTTCATTTCTTCTTCACTGCTAAACTTTTTTTTGTCTATATTTTCTTTTACAACATGACTAATACGGAAATATTTTGCATGACTACACATGTATTACCTATTTCAAATTGCTTGCTTTCTCATTGAAGGAGGTGGGGAGGGAGAGAGAGAATTTGGAACTTAAAATTTTAAAAATGAATGTTAAAATTGTTTTTGCATGTAACTGAGGAAGAATATAAATACCAAATAATTTCTTGTAAAAATAGAAGAAAATATGTGTATACACACACTCACATATATGTGCATATAAAAATACATACACATATACATGTACATGCACATAGATATATGTCTTTGTGTGTATACATATGTATATATGTACATGTGTGTATAAACATATATACGTATACATATCATACATACATACACATGTGTATATGTATGTTTGTGTGTATACATATATATGTGTATATACATATGTGTGTGCATATATTATATATATATAATACGCATATGTATTATATATATAATATATATATAATCCAAGTATAAGAATTCACATTTATTTCACATCTTAGTAGAATAATGCCAGTGTTTTAGCCAGTCAATATCTTTCTGAGCACTGATTCTGTGACAAAACGTGTATACTATTCCTTCCAGGTTGGAGTCATTGCCAATGTGATGGATATGCTCTCTATGAATATATGTGAGTAATGGATAAATACGCTAAATAGGAATATTGACCAGATGGCAAAGTAACAAGTAGCCTATAGACAACTCTGCATAGATTAGGCCAAAGGTAATATACCCAAAGTACAAAAACCTAATAACAAGAATAGGTGAAAAAAAGCTAGCTATCATATATGTAGTGCCTATTATGTTCCTGAAACTTCTCGAAACTGTTCAGGAGGTAGGTGATATCACTGTTCTCACTTTACAGTTGAGGAAACTGAGGCAAACAAAGGTTAAGTGACTTGTAAAGGGTCATACAGCACATAAGTGCCTGGAGCCAGAGTCAATCTCAAGTCTTTCTTACTTTGAACCTAAGGCTCTATCCATTGTAACCTAGCTGCTTCTAACTCATAACGAACAAATTTGCCACAAGGTAATTTTAAAACTATTCTATTGGCATTCTTTAATTTTCACTGTCTCTTCCCACCTCCTCACCCTGACACTGTACAACTTTCCCTTGTAACAAATGTCTATCATCTAGCAAAAAAAATTAACACAATAGTCATGTCTGAAAACATATGTCATATTCTGCTTCTAGATCACAACTTCTGAGCCAAGAGATGGACATATGCTTTGGCAGTATGACTAATCTCCACATTCACAGAAATTTTTTGGGTGCTATTTGAATGAACAACCATCTGCCTTAACACTATACCCTCCAGTCCTTATTAATTGTTATATAAACTGCTGATGTACTTGAAGGATCCTTGGGGTCTGCCATTTGTGTTACTTCTGTACCCTCAGGACCAATAGGCTCAACTAAAGTTAAACCTGGGGTTTGCTGGTAAATATGTGACAACCAGTTATCCAGATTATATACCGGTAATGGTCATATGGTATTTGTAAATGGCTAATGGTAATAAGGGTGACAGTAAATGATACTGATACAAATATAGATAAATCTACATATCTGCATTAAATACATGTATATCTATTTGAATTAATATGATTTCCATCACCCATATTACCATTAACCATTTACCATTACCATATGACCATTACCAGTATGTATTCTGGATAACTGGGCTTCAAATTTAGTTGAGCCTGTTGGTCCTGAGGGTACAGCAACAATACAAATGGCAGAACAATCTACCTAAATAAATAAATATGTATCTAGATAGATAGATAGAGAGATACGTAGATAGATACATAGATATAGATATATGTGTGTGTGTCTGTCTATATATCTATCTATCTGTATTACTACTACTTCTCCATCATTTTCTTAAGTGTAAACAAAAAAACAAAACAAAATATAGAATCTATCAAGCCCAATTTGTAGTTTTTCTGATTTCTGAAGTAAAAATACTCACAATGAAAATTTCGCAATGAGCTCTATAGAATGAAGTTGAACTGGCTACAGTAAATCCCTCAGTTAAGCCCTCCAATATTTTTATTTCTTCTAATGGAATTGTGAGCCTCTTGAAAACAGGGAACATTATACTTTGTTATTAATATCTCCAGCACTTAGCACAGTGTTTGGTTAATAATTAGTGTCTAATAAATGTTCATTCATTGAATATTATTTTCTTAGAAATTATTTTCTCAGGAGTAAAAGGAGCAACTTACTTGAGCTCTCCCTCAAACCCCTCCAAATACCTGTAAAATGACTCTAAACAAATTCTAGAGCTACAGAACCCACAAAATGACAGAATGAAACAAATGTCCAGCCCAAGACAATCTGGAAAATTGACAGGAAAGGTCTATTGCCTTGGGCTGGGAGAAGAGCTCAAAACAGCATGGACCACACCAGCACAGATGGGGCTGGAGCAGGCCTTAGGGGACTGAATCACTGGCAGGCATGGTGGTTTCCAGACTTCTCAACCCACAAATGCCAAAGATAATGTAGAAATGTCAGTGGAAAACTTTCTCAGACCTGGGTGAGAGAAGAGCACAGTCTTGTCACAGCCTTGGGGCAGTGGAGGTGGTGGAGGTTGTAGCAGCAGCAGTGGTGGTGGTGGCAGCAGCAGCAGTAGGTGATTCGGGAGCTTCCAGGCCACAGATGGTCAGAGGATCAAGCAGCTGATCAGAGGGGGATTGCAGGGATCTCTTTTCTGGTACTGAGAAAGGATTCTCTTGCTTTCGTCCATCTTGGATCTGGGTTGCAGTCCCAGGTGGTGGTCCAGGGTGAGTAGGAGCTCTGGCAAAGTACAGCTTGCAGCAGCTGTGGAGAGGGAATCCTCCTCACAGTTCCAAGGCAGAAAAGAGTGCTTGAGGTCACTCACAGACCACAGTGCAGGACAGTAGAGGAGTAAACACCTCTCCTTTGATCATATCACCTTAGAAGAACTGAAAATTTACAGGTGCCCAGAAGTACCTCTGACAACAACTGCACAAAATCCCAGAAGCTTGGGACAGAGAACTTTCCACTCTGGAAGCAGAGCTCAGAAGTCAAGTAATTGGCTGAGAAAATGAGCAACCAATAAAAAAAATCGGACTATAGAATCTTATTGTGGTGACAAAGAAGTTCAAAAAATACAACCAAAAGAAGACCACGAAGTAAAAGCTCCTACATGAAAAGACTCCAATAAAAATATAAATTGGTCTTAGACCATGGAAGAGTTTAAAGGGATTTTCAAAATCAAATAAGAGCAGTAGAGGAAAAATTGGGAAGAGAAATGAGAGCCATGCAAGAAAATCATGAAAAACAAGTCAACAGCTTGCTAAAAGACACCCGCAAAACACTAAAGAAAATAACACCTTAAAAATTGACCTAATTTAAATGGCAAAAGAGGTCCAAAAAGCCAATGAAGAGAAGAATGTCTAAAAAACCAAATTACCCAAATGGAAAAAGAAGTCCAAAGATCACTGAAGAAAATAATTCCTTAAAAATTAGAATGGAGCAAGTAGAAGCTAATGATTTCCTGAGACATCAAGAAATTATAAACCAGAACCAAAGGAATGAAAAAAATAGAAGACAATGTGAAATACCTCATTGGAAAAACAACTAATCTGGAAGATAGATTCTAGAAAGATAATTTAAAAATTACTGGACTACCTGAAAGCCATGATCAAAATAAGAGCTTAGACATCATCTTTCAAGAAATTATCAAGGAAAACTGCCCTGAAATTCTAGGACCAGAGGGTAAAATAGAAATTGAAAGAATCCACCGATTGCCTATTGTGAAAGATCCAAAAAGGAAAACTCCTAGGAATATTGTAGCCAAATTCAAGAGTTCCCAGTTCAAGGAGAAAATATTGCAAGCAGTCAGAAAGAAACAATTCGAGTACATGGAAACACAATCAGGATAACACAATAAAAATATAGGATAACACAAGGTCTAGCAACCTCTACATTAAGGGATTGAAGGGCTTGGAATATGATATTCCTAAGGTCAAAGGAGTTAGGATTGAAACCAAGAATTACCTACTCAGTGAAATTGAGTATAATCCTTCAGGGGAAAACTAGATATACAATGAAATAGAGAACTTTCAAGCATTCTTGATGAAAAGACCAGAGCTGAATAGAAAATTCAACTTTCAAATATACAAATGAAGAGAAGCATGAAAAGTAAAGAAGGAAAGAGAAATCATTAGGGACTCATTAAAGTGGAACTATTTACATTATATTCCTACCTGGAAAGATGATATTTGTAACTCATGATACCTTTCTTGGTATTAGGGTAGTTGTAGGGAATATCTATCTATCTATCTATATACATACATACAGAGAGAGACAGAGAGAGAGGGAGAGAGAGACAGACAGACAGAGAGACAGAAAGAAGAGAATGAAAGAGAGTGAGCACAGGGTGACTTGAATATGAAAATATGAAGGGATGATATCTAAAAATAAAATTAAGGGGTGATAAAGGAATATATTGGAAGAAGGAGAAAGGGAGAGATAGAATGGGGTGAGTTATCTCACATAAAAGAGACAAGAAAAAATGTTGCAACAGCGAAGTAAGGGAGGTGAAAGGGAATGAGTGAGCCTTACTCTCATTGAATTTGGCTTAAGGAGGGAAAAATAAACACATTCAATTGGATATTGGGAAAGTATGGGGGAAGGGGATAAGGGGAGATGACAGAAGGGAGGGCAGATTGGGGGAGGATGTAGTCAGAACCAAGCACTTTTGAAAAGGATCAAGGTCAAAGATCAAAATAGAATAAATGGGTGGCAGGATAGGATGGAGGAAAATATAGTTAGTCTTTCAAAACATGACTATTACAGAACTGTTTTGCATAACTACACATGTATAACCTATATTTAATTGCTTGACTTCTCAATGAAGATGAGTGGGGAGGGAAGAAGAGAGAGAATTTGGAACTGAAAGTTTTAAAAACAAATGTTAAAAATTGTTTTTATATGCAACTGGGAAATAAGATATACAGTCAATGAGGCATAGAAATCTGTCTTGCCCTACAAGAAAGTAAAGAGGAATATGATAAAAGGGGGATGATAGAAGGGAAGGCAGACTGGGGAAAGGGGAAATCACAATGCATGCCATCATGGAGTGGGTAGAGCGGAAAGATTGGGAGAAAATTTGGAACTCAAAATCTTGTGGAAATGAATGCTGAAAACTAAAAGTAAATAAATTAATAAAAATATTTTTCAAGACCAGGTTTTTAAGTAACAATATATCTTATTTTTGAATCACCTTTATTTCTAAAATATAATTTCCCTTCCCCTTCTTAAAAAAGTAACAGTTATAACAAATGATATAAAAGAAAGAAAAAATAACAATTCTGCAAAACTAACCAATATTATCAATGAAGTCTGGCAATATACAATATATTCCATCTCAATAGTCTACTGTCTCTGTAAAGAAGTTAGGGAGATTCAGTCTTACATGTTTTCTTTAGTGCTAAGCTTGGTGGTTATAATTATATTGCACTCGATTTCTATTTTTGTTTTTATTGCCCCACCTGCCATGTTTCTTTATTTTTCTTCCTTTTTTTGCAAGGAATATCCCTTTAGCCCTGAAGAACCAGAGAGTGAAGAAATGTTCACCTTCACCTTCTCTACCAAGGAGATTAGTTTATATTTGGAATAGTAGGAAACTGGCCTTAGCAGAAAAAATATTCCTGCAGATTGTTCTCCTTCAGATTTTCAGCTATTTTCCCCAAAGTTCTTTGAGATGATTTCAATTTGAAGACTTCTTCACAAGCCCCTCTGAAACATATTCACTAAGGCAGAGCCAAGGTGGTGGGAAAAAAAGGCAGTCACTCAACAAATCTCTCCCCCAAACGCTCAGAATACCATTAAATAATCCCATAAAACAACTTCTGGAGAACAGAACCCACAAGAAGACAGGATGAAATAATTTTCCAGTCAAAGACAACTTAGAAAGTGAGCAGGAAATGTCTGTTGCACCTGGGTAAGAGTGGAGCACAGTTGAGTGCATACTGTACCAACACAGACCTGGTGCCAACAAATCAGGGGCTGGTCTTGGGAGCCACTAAATCTCCAGAGGCAGAAGCTGCTTCTGCAGTTCTCAGCCCACAGATGGTTGGGTTCAAATGACTGTCAGAAGAAGATTACAAGGGTCTCTTTGGTGGCACTAAGGGGCAGAACTCTATTGCTTTACCCATACTTAGATCTGGGTTGCAGTCCTGGGTGGCAGTCCCAGTGTGATAAGGAGAACTAGAACACAAGAGCTTGCAGTTGCAGTGGAACAGGGAACCTTGTCACAATTGCAGGATAGAAAAGAATGCTTATGGTCACTCACAGACCAGAGCACAGGGCGGGAGAGTAGTAAACACCTTTCCTTAGATCATACCACCTTGCACGAACTGAAAATTTCCAGGTCCTTGGAGGTATTTCTGAAAACAGCTGCACAAAAGCCCTGAAGTGAACCATCCATCCAGGAGGCAGAGTCCCACTTTAAGAGTTAGAAGTGAAGAAATGTATTGAAAAAATGCTCAAATAGCAGAAAAAATTCTGACCATGGAAAGTTACTATGGTGACAAGGAAGATCAAAACACACACTCTGAAGAAGATAACAAAATCAAAGCTCTTACATTGAAACTATCCAAGAAATTCATGAATTGGTCTCAGACCATGGAAGGGCTTAAAAAAGATTTTGAAAATCAAGTGAGAGGTAAAAGAGAGCCCAGAGCTTAGTAAATGAGACCTCAAAATACTAAAGAAAATGACACCTTACAAACAGACTAGTAGATTTCCAGGAGCCAAGTTGCTGCAGTAAGCTGTAAATTGCAATAATCCTTTCATATTCACCTCCAAAAAACATAATAAAGTATCACAAAATAAATCCTGGAACAGTAGAACATGCAATAAGACAGCAGGGAAATACTCTTTGAGCTCAAAAACCTTGGAAGATCAACCAGAAAGTTCTGTCTTGCATAAAAAGGGAGTGCAGTCTAAGGCAAAAAGTGTCCCAGCAAGCCAGCAGCAAGTATTGCTTCAGCAAACCAGTGGTAGATCCTGATTCCCAAGGTGGTGGAGCAAGCAAATACCAAGACTGGGACCCTCCCTAACACATGTGCCTCAACATAGCCAGGGGAATACTCCAGATCTGAGAACCACCATTTCCTTTGGTGTAGCCCTAGGAGGAGAGACAGCCACTAGCAGCCAGACAACCATGTGCTTCTGTGTAGCCCTGGGGAAATGCAGAACCCACCAGCCTCAGTACATGGTAGACACCATCACTAGGACCCCATCCCAACACCAGGTAGGCTTTCAGACCTCTGTGGCCTCCAGAAACCCCATCCTCTCAGTGCAGCACCAGACATGAGGGTCCCAAATAGACCTCTGGGCAACCTGCAGGAGCAGGTAAACAGACAATGCCTACAGCCCTTGAAAGAGGAAGCCTGAGAGAGTACCCCTTCCACTCTGAGAGCAGAGCTCAAATGTAAAAGAAAGGAAAAAGGCCAAAAAGATAAGCAAAAAACAACAACAAAGAAGAATCTGACCACAGAAAGTTATTATGGTGACAGGGAAAATCAAGACACAAACTTAGAAAAGGACAACAATGTCAAAACGCTTATGGGCCAAACTCAAAATAAAAATGGGAAATAGTTTTAGGTCCAAAAAGAACTAACAGAAGAGCTCAAAGAGGAGCTTAAAAATCATATAAGATAGGTAGAAGAAAAATTTGGAAATAAATGAGAGTGATGCAAGAGAATTACGAAAAAAATCAAGAGATTGGAAAAAAAACTACTGCTTAAAAAGTAGCATTGGTCAAATGGAAAAGGAGATTCAAAGGTGCACTGAGGAATACAACTCCTTAAATAGCACAATTGGAAAAATGAAAAAGAAAGTACAAAAAAAAATCTAATTGAGAAAAACACCATCTTAAAAGTTAGAATTGGCTAAGTGGAAGTTAATGACTCTATGAGACATCAAAAATCAATCTAACTAATTCAGAAGAATGAAAAAATGGAAGAAAATGTAAAATATTTCACAGAGTAAAAAAAAACTGACATGGAAAATAGATCTGAGAGAGACAATATCAGAATCATGGGGCTACATGAAAGCCATAGTCAAAAAGATGCCCTGGACAACATCTTTTAATAAATTATCAAGGAAAACGACCCTGATATTCCATAACCAGAGGGTAAAGTAGAGATTGAAAGAATCCACTGATAGCCTCTTGAAAAAGATCCCAAAAAGAAAACTCTTAGGAATATTGTTGCCAAATCCTAGAGTTTCCAGGTCAAGGAGAAAATACTGCAAGCAGCCAGAAAGAAACAATTTGAGTACTGTGGAAACACAATCAGAATAACACAAGATCTAGCAGCTTCTATATTAAAGGATTGAAGGGCCTGGAATATGATATTCCAGAGGTCAAAGGATCTAAGATTAAAACTAAGAATCACCGAAAAAAACCCACCGATGGGCGGAGCCAAGATGGCGGCTGGGAAGCAGTGACTGGTGTGACCTCCCCACCAAGTTCCTCCAAAACCCTATAAAACAATGGCTCTGAACCAGTTTTAGAGCTGCAGAACCCACAAAGTGGCAGAGGGAAGCAGGGCTCCACCGCAGGACAGCCTGGATGGTCTCTGGGTAAGGTCGGTCCCACACGGACCTCCCAGCCCCCAGCCGATG
>CM053624.1:207154453-207186628 GCA_028646595.1 Phalanger gymnotis
ATAGGCTCTATGACTTTGTTGACTTCTTCTGGCTGTATGTTTTGGTCTTCTTTGTCACCAAAGAAGGATTCCAGAATCCGAGACTGAATCTGGGTGTGTTTTTGCCACCTGGCCATGTTCCCAGCCAACTTACTTGACCCTTGAGTTTTTCAGTTGGGTATGACTGCTTGTAGACTAAAGAGTTCTATGTTCCACGCTTGGGCAGATGCGCTGCCTCACCAGCATTCCTCCTTTCCCAAGAACCCCCTACCTGGACTGGGCTTAGATCTTCAGCAGGCTCTTCACTCTTGCTCTGATCTGCCACTTAATTCCTCCCACCAGGTGGGCCTGGGGCCAGAAGCAACTGCAGCTGTAGTTTTGTACCTGCCCCACCTCCACTGCCCCAGGGGTGGTAGCCAAACCCCAAACTCCCGGTCCCCGCAGCTTTTCCCTATAACCTTCTCTTGTTGTCTTTGCTGTTTGTGGGTTGAGAGGTCTATTAACTGCTGCAGCTCACTGATTCAGGATGCTAAGGCATGGTCCCCCAGCTCCTGGTCCCGTTGGTCTGCACCGCCCACGCTCGGCTCTGCTCTGCTCAGCTCCGCTCCCCTTAGCTCCCAGCTCCATGTGGGACAGACCTTACCCAGAGACCATCCAGGCTGTCCTGGGCTGGAGCCCTGCCTCCCTCTGCCACCCTGTGGGTTCTGCAGTTCTAGAATTGGTTCAGAGCCATTTTCCATAAGTTTTTGCAGGGACTTGGTGGGGAGCTCACGCTAGTCCCTGCTTTCCAGCCGCCATCTTGGCTCCACCCCCAATAGTAGGTTCTTAATGAGTTTTGAATGAATTTTGAATATTTTCAGCAATCTCACTTATTTTTGGTTACCCATTGTTTAGCACTTTCTGTGCCTTTCCCTTTCTCAGTGGCATGAGTAAGCAAGAACTGACTGTACTAAATATTCACCATGTATAATACTGAGTAAAAGCTATATAAAAATATAACTTTTAAAAGCATGTGGTCTCAGTTCTTAAATAATTCACACACTAAGACAAGAGTACAATTAACTGTACTTGGGAAGGTAGAATTGATTTTGTTCTACTCTGTTTCACTTTGCCTAACCAACACTCTAAGATCATAAGTTCATAGAGCTAGAGCTGAAAAGAAACCTCAAAACCACCCAGTCTCACCCTCTCATTTTAGAGATAAAACTGGGACCCAGTGATTCATCCGAGGCTACAAAAGCAGTAAGCATCATAGGTGAAATTCAAACCCAAATCCTCAATCTCCAAAGAAAGTGCTCTTTCCGTTCTATCTACTTACCTACTGTTTTAGACACAGAGGCCATAGGGAGAATTGTGTCTAGGATAAGAGTGCCTGGATTTCAATTCTGTTTCCTTAGTTGCTACCTGTTTTATCTTGGACAGATCATGTAATTCTTTTGGGACTCAGTTTTCTCATTTGTAAAAAGATTTCTTAGGTCTTTTCCATTTCTAAATCCATGACCTCATAGTTTTGTCCTTTGCTCTGTGTCTGTGTCTGTTTCTGCGTGTCTGCCTCTCTCTGTCCCTGTATGTGTCTATCTCTGTGTGTCTCTGTCTCTTTCTCTCTGTCTCTGTTTGTGTGTGTCTCTGTCTCTGTCTCTCTCTCTGTCCCTCTCTCTGTGTCCCTCTCTCTGTCTCTCTGTCTCTCTGTCTCCCTCTTTGTCTCTCTCTGTCTCTCTGTCTCTCTCTGTCTCCGTGTGTGTGTGTGTGTGTGTGTGTGTGTGTCTCACACTCTCTGTCTCTCTCTCTCTGGCTCTGTCCCTCTCTCTCTGTCTCTATCTCTCTCTGCCTCCATCTCTCTGTCTCTGTCTCTCTGTCTCTCTCTCTCTTCCTACTGCATCTGTACTCCCTTTCACTTGTCTCTTCCCCTTGCACTGCCCCATCCTCTTTCTCTCTGCCTTTCCCCCTTTTTCTTCTCTCTCCCTTCAGTCTTTCTCTCAACATTTACCCATGTTAAAAAAGAGGAATTAAATATGAACAGAACAGTATTTTGTAAATCTAGTAAAGACTGTGGCTATATCTAAATACCAGAGGTACACTTAACAGTGGACTGTGAGTGATCGTTAGACCAATTTTCTAGGACTCATTTTTACAAGAAGCCAAAGCAGCATGTTTAGTTTCCAGAAGTATCATTCAGCTGTGTAGCTGAGGCATATCAAGCCAGGCTGGTTGTATTTTGCAGTACCAATTAGATTCATCATGATTGTGTAGCCAATGGCCAATATAAGGTCTGGATGATGAATTGCCTATCAATTTTTAAGCCTAATTCCTTTATGTACAGAAGCAGCGCAGCCACATACTGAATATTTATTACCTTCTGGGACTATTTCATACTTATTTCAGTACTTCAAGAGATTAATAGTTTTATCTTTGGGGGTAGTTTCTTCACAGGAACAGATCATACCCCTCTATGACTCAGCAGATGAGCTTGCTGAGATGCTTGTGTCTGGTACAAAAAAAAAGACACCTGGTGGCCAGGTGCTGAGTCTTTCCAAACTTAGCTTGGCTGATCTTTGAATGCCAAGAATATCATTATACCTATACCGGTGCTAGTATTCCTTTGACAAAAGATTCATGAACTCAAACACATGCTATTCTGACTTCTGATCAGGACATTGGACAGGGATATGCTGGCACCAGCTTGAACTAGCTGGCTAGAGCTGATATTTAAATTTTCCACGTGAGCATGTATACCTAAAAAACATGGTGAATGCTACAAATCAGGACTTGATTTAATATTTTCTTGACTATCTAGGCTTAATAAAGAGATGGAGAAAATGTTAATACTGCAGATTAAGCTTAAAAGTATGTTATGGTGTGTTTTTTTACAGAAGGTTATTAAACATTTACCATTACGTTTCTGATCTTTGGGGAAAATTCTTTTATGTCATCATCAGTGATTTAGCTGGACAATTAGCAACATTTTGAGTTTTGACATCTGGATCATTCTGCAAAAATAAGAAAAGCCGGAAGGACTGAGGTCAGAAGAGTTAGCTACAGATGAGCCTGTTGCTGAAGATCCTGCTGTGCCAGATGTTCTTAAGGAACTTGCTCCTGCTGCAATAGCAGTATTAGCCTGCATGCTAGAGTGAGCATTTGGAATGATCAGTTTGGGCTGCTCAAAAAAGCTTGTGGAAGCTGAGAAGAGCAGAATCAATGATCCAAGAATTCAATGTCTGGAACTGATCGCATCCTGCATATTTTTTTCTCAGCCTTCTGTAGTCAATTGATCATCCAATGCTGCCACATCCATATGGCTTTGCAAACATATTTTCCCTTAGCCAATTACAGCATTGTTCTATAAGACATCAGTAATGATCATGACATTTCACAAGAGACATTACATGATTTGAGTTGTTTTGCTTTGTAAGCACAGTAAGTTTCATATTCTAAAGAGGACCGAGGATAAGGTTTGGAATCTTCTCTATTGATTTCAAATCAATTGAACAAAATCTTATCATCTTGCCAAAAATACATTCTAATCAAGCCTGCTTCCTTTCAATTAGAAGCTTTTTTTGTTATTTTTACCTTAGACAATTCAATGGATCATTTCCTGTGGGGTCAAGCACTATGCTGATTTCCCTGTAACTTAACCCATGTTGTTTCTTACTTCTCTGCTCTCTATAATAATGAAAAAAGGATAATTAAAGGAACATTTATTGAGCTTCTACAATGTTCTGGGCACAAATATTATTAAGAACAAATAAACAATAATAAGCCCCAAAGCATTTATTAAGTACCTACTATGTACTTGGCATTAACAACAAAAATCATAATGATAACTCAAGAAACATTAATTTAGTGTTTACTGTGTACCAGGCACCAAGACCAGCACTGCTACAACCACCACTGCTACCACCACTGCTACTTCTAGAAATACTGTAAAAATTCATGATTTCATGGGAATAGAGAACACCCAAAAAAACTCAAAGCAGATTAAAACCTGTGTATAACTGAGGAGATAAGGCCTAGGGTATTCCTTGTTTTATTTAAAAGATAAATGACTTGTCTGAATTTATACAACTAGTAAATGTCAAAGGCAGGGACAGCTATTGTTTCTGGTATTCTTGTTTTTGTCCATGTTGTTTCTTGCCTTGTTTTCCAGATTGCTGTTGTTTCTCATTAATTCTTAAAGAAGACCAGTAACATCAGGAGGGTGATGCCTTGACTTGCAAGTGAATTAGATTTAAATGAGGCAGGGCTATGTAAAACTGGTGATGGCCCCAGATACTATAAATGACCTTGAATTTTTTAAGCTAAGGTCTTTCAAAGTTCTCAGTTTTTCTGAGGTAACATCAATTCAGTGCTTAAAGGATAGGTAAGAATTAAGGCCAAAGATAGCCTAGTTTGCCTTCTCAAAAGAAATCAGTCTGAGAGGGGAAGATCTTCAAGATTTCTGGCCAGAACAGAGATAATTGCCAGTGCTTAGCACAGTGTCTAACACAGAGTAGGCACTTAAAAAATGTTTGTTGATAGACTAAATGACACCTTAATATGAGCCCATTGCTTTATTCAAAACTCTATTGAGCTGTTCCTTTAATAATAATGATGATGGCTCATTTCTATTCCCTCATAAAGTTTACAGAATGCTTTATTCTCAATAACCCTTTAATATAGGCCATAGGACTATTACTATCTCATTGTTTTATAATGAGGAAATGGATGTGTAGTATGATATCTAGCTTTGCAGTTAGTTGTTGTTGGAGCTAGTACTGGAACCCAGGACTCATGACTCCAAGGATTCTTTCTAATCCACAACAGTCTCTAGTTTCCAGAGCATTGGGTTGTATTCCCCTTTAGAAACTGAGCAAATGTAGGCTCAGGGATCAAACTGGTGACAATATTAGTCTTGCTATCTTAAAGAAAGAGGAAAAGTAGGGGCCCTCTGGTGTCTGATGTGTATCTGTTTATGAGGATCATGATGTTAGTAGAAAGGTCCAATCAACTCAGAAAGGATTTGATGATTTACACTATTTTCTTTTATTTTGCTCCTGAAGCCATAGCTGTTTGAATTTCAGCTAATGTACAAAAATAGGCCACCTGTATGTGCCTACCTCCTGTCTCTAAGTGTTTTTATTGGGTAAAATGTTATTGCTGTTATAAGGTACTCTCACACCTGCTGTTCAGAGCCTCAAAAATACTATTCTCATAATTGCTGCTCAGAAAAGAACTAAGCCTTTCCTTTGCCTAATGAGACGGTTAAGGTTCTGTGTTTTACATGTTGTTTGGAGAGCCTACTGATGAGACATATGGTTTCTTACTATAGCTGTTTGTTCCATTGTAAGGACCTGTATGCTACCCTAATACCATTTACAATACTGAGCAAATGAATCATTTTCTCTTGTATTGTCAAGGCTCAAGCCAAGTTAGGACACAAGAGAATAACATGTACTATTTGGTTCATACCTACTGGGTCCACCAAATCAAGCTAAAACATAAAGTTTCAGTAAAATCTCATCAATTTTCCTAACGTACACTGGTAGAATTGAAACAAATTGGAACTTTTACCAATGAGGTATCCAAAAAGGGATTTATATAATCCTTAAGATACATCTGCTCTGGAGCTGAGGTTCTCTTACATAAGGAATACATGCCTGCAGTCTCTAAAGAGTCAAACAACCACCTCTGTTAGTCTGGTTGATCCCACTATCCCCAAGGACCTTTGATAATCTCTAGTCCCTTTCAACCCCTAATAAGAGGTAACTTGGGGTCAATACATAGTTGACCCTCTTGCCTGAACCTGCGCAATTCATGTAACACACAGTATCAGTGAAAGACAAAGTTTAAGATTTTTGTTTGTTTTTTGGGCCACATCATGACGTTGTCCTTCCTAGGCTCCCATTCTTGGTTGGTGAAGAATCTTTTTATTTGATTCAAGAATCTCATTTGACCCACTCATTCCATGAACCTTGCCATTTTTGCTGAGATTAAGAAGTTTTAGTTCAGCCTCTACCAGTGCAGCAGGCTCCTCCTGTCTCTATAATCATAGATTTAGAGCTGGAATGGACCTTAAAGGTCATCTTTTTCAAACCACTCAATTTACGTATTAGAAAACTGTGGCACATATAGGCTCAGTGACTTTCCCAAAGTCACACAGCAAGTGTTAAAGACAGAATTCAAATTCAAACTCAAACTTTACCTCCAAAAGCAAAGACCGTTAAGCTAAGAAGACATTCTTGAGGGAGGCCCTAACTGCTTAACATGCACCTGATTTCCTACACAGCTAGACTTCCTTCATAAATTGAAGCCTTGTTAATTAGTTGTTGGCACCTTATAAGAATCCACTCTTCTTGTTTGACTGAAAGAAATGAGATTTTCTTCCATGCTGCAAAAGAATTCCCTGGAATGTAAAGTATGTAGGTAACAAAGCTTGAATTCCCAGTACACCCTAGCTCAATGTCTTGCCAATAAGAGGAAAGGGGAAACAGGGCTAGAAACAAACATTTATATTAAGCACTTACTTTATTAAGCTAGGTGCTCTGCCAAGCACTCTACAAATATTATCTCATTTGATCTTTGCAACAACCCTGGGGGTTATGTGCCATTATTACCCCCATTTTACAGTTGAGGAAAATGAGGCAGAGTGACTTACCCAGGATTACATAGCTAATACATGTCTGAAGCTGGATTTAAACTTAGGCCTGCCTCCCTCTGTGCCTAATACACTATATTGTGCACCACTTATATGCCAATAGAAGGAGTGAACCCATAGAAAAATTTTCTATTACCCTTTTAGTTTTAATAGACATTCTAATGGCATTATGCACTGTTATTAGCTACACACCTATAAAATATGTAATCATATTTGGTTTTGTTTTTTTAAACTTCTACCTGACTGCATTCTAAAGAAAGTAAGGGATATTATGAGTGAAAAAAATTGTCAAAAACTTTTCTCCCCATCCATGTCCTGAGCTAATGATTTCTTTACTTATACATATTATTTTCTCTTAACATTTTTGAGGTGGCATAGTTTTGATATTCACCCTGCATCTCTTATGGCTTTTCCCTTCCTGCTTCACTAGGCTATAGATAATCTTCTATATCATATTGCGGGAATGTTCCCATTGTCTCCCTTTCCCACATATAGCCCACTGCATAGCTCAATATCTTCTACATAGAAAGCAGCCATGCTTGTCAAAGTACCTTCATGGGCCCATTGCCTATTTGAGAGTCAATTCTTCAGTTAACCTAGATAGTATATAGATGTTTATTTCTCTTCCCTACACCATAAGAGCCACAGATGATGGCAGACAACTAAGTATATACTGAAATATGATGCTATCACGTATAATTTAAAGGGTCTCTCCCCACCTTCCTGGATTTCATGAGATCCTGGGACAACTGCAGAACTGTGTTAGGTGCTGAAACTATGCTGGTATTGTGATATCTTAAGAATCTCTAATGAACCCACTACCAGACATACTAGCTTGAAGCTTGAGAGACCACTATGGAATAGGAATGATGTTTTCACTATACTTCGGTAGGAGAAGCCTCCAAGTTCATATTGGTCTAATCATCCACAGTCAGACACACTGTAACTTGATCCCTGAATAGTGATGTCATTTTGCTCTTCTTTGAGAGAGAATGGCAACAACCAAGGAAAGATATTTTCACCAACACCGCCCCCTACACACACACACACACACACACACACACAGGTATAATAGATACTTTAAGAGGCTAAAGAAGCTTAATTCAAGGTTTTTCTGAATAAATTTAGAGGCTTTGAGGTTCCACACATTATTACAACTTTCTGGTGATCCTTTAGATCTCCAAATCCAGCCTGGCCCAGGAGGAGAGTTTCCACATTGTATGAGATCTTATGGCCCCAAAATCCCAAGTCATAACTAGCAATCTTGGCATCCAGACCAAGCAACAACAGCTGGGACAAGTGACAAATTTTTTTCCATGAACTCAACCATGTAATTCATCTATATAAACAATGCAAGAAATAATCAAGTCATAATGAAAAGTGTAGGAAGGAAGATATTTACCATAATGACTTCAGAGACAAAGATTCTCACCTTTGGAAAGAACCTTGGAGGTCATATTTTTAAATACATAGTATCTGATGTCCCTATTTTCTTTTGTTCACCAGTAAAATCCCACAGAGGCTTTTCTTGCCCAGCGTAAAGGAGGAAAGATAGCATAGGGATGGGAAGTTTCTCTACTGGTAGAAAAAAAAATAGAAATTCTAGTTACCTTGGAAAAAAGAAAACAAGGAAAAATCTGAGTAGCAGTGAGGGGGAAGTGGGATACATGTTCTGGATTTCCCTATGGCATAGAGGGTTGGATGGAGAAACTGAACAGGCTCTAGTCCACTGTTATCTGTCTCAAAAGCTGGACAGAATAAAAACTTCAACTTCCTTCTTCTCAGCCAGGATCTGTGATCACACTTGCCTATCTTCACTTTCTTCTGTGCCAAAAGAGTACATGTAATAAATATCTATGCCCCCTAAATTTCCCAGATCGAGGCAATATCCTGATCACAATGCCTTTCTCATAGTTCTGCTTGTGCCTTAAGGAGGTGATTAGAGTGATGGAATACCTTGCCACTGGGGAAAGTTAAGAATTCTCTTCGTAAGAGAACGAGTAAAGAAGCCTGCTCAGAGGTTAGGCACTTCGAACTATCTAAAAAGGATTTCTTCTGCAACAAGGAACCTCCTTTGAATGTATAACCAGATTTAGATGGTATATAATTACTATGTCAAAATGAGCCCACCCTACATGGGCTTTAAATTCAAGAAACAAAAAACAAACAACACAATTGTTCAAAATTTTTACAAATAAGTACCCTCTGATAAAAAAAAGCCATAGAAATTTCTTCTCTAAGAAAAATAAAATCTTGCATTTTTAGATTCTGTTTCTTCTAATAACTTTCCTGAATTTAAAGTGGACACATAAAAATTTTCTGTCAACATATACTTACTGTAACTATGCTGTACAAAGATACTGTCCCAGCTACTTCTTAATCCCAAGAATATTGAATGTAATAAAAATGTCACACAAATTGCCCGGGTATATTATTTAAAAAAAACACTAAAACATATATCACAAATGGTAGGAATATTGCTCTAGAATTTACTGGCTGTAAAGCTGCATCTCATATTACTCATCAAAATTGAAAAAGTCATACTTATTCTCATAGGAAATTAAGGAGACTTACAATGACTTAATGAGAGTTATTCTAACATACAATATAGCTATGTGAAAAGGAATGGATTAAATTTTTCTCCTCCCTGCCATAACCTTCAGAAAATACCAGAAATGCACCGAGCTGAAGAGCAATAATGGAGTGCCCCAATGACTCAAGGGTTGAATAAACATCTGTTATATTCACCTTCTTCCTATTAGGGCTTCATTTCAAATATACAGTAGTTGGGATCAGTATCACTTGGATAAGTTGCTCAGAGTAGCAGGAAGATAAATCTAGTAGATTATTCCTGTTGAGTACATGAAGGACAATCTCAGTAATCAGGCAAAATAGCAATCTCCAACTTCCTTACAGCCTACCCAGAAATCTTCTTTACCTCACTCTTTTACGATTTCAGCAAAAATTAGATAGAGTGTAGTGAATAGATTAGGTATCAAGAAGCAACATCCAACAGATATGTTGTGAGCTTAAATGAAATAATGGATACAAAGCACTCTGCAAATCTTAAAATAAATTATTATTGTTAGACTATAGTCAAGAGGTCTTCAGTCTAGTGATGACTTCATTTCTTGAACCTTCTAATATAGTCTTGCTGAGTTCAATCAATGTTTATAGAGCAATGCTGGACTATGCTGGGAAATGTTTAACAAAATACGAGGTTTGAGCACACATTTTTAAAGTTAGATTTCATTATTAACATGTCTAGACTGTCAAGAAAATCAAGCTCTGATTTATAGTGATTGCCTACTTACAGTGTCTACACAGAAAATTTAACAATGGGCTCTGGTCAGCTGATTAAAACTAGTTCCAGCACATCCCTGTCAAAAAAGTATTACTACTGTGTGAAGCAGGGAGTAGAATCAGCCCTTAAGATACAAGATACAACAAAAAGGGGGTTGCCTGGAGATATTGGGGAAAGGCATCAGAGGCGGTCAATAGAGAGCCAGCTAGGTAGTGCAATGGGAAGAGTGCTAGTCCTAGAGTCAGGAAGACACATCTCTCTGAGTTCAAATCTGGCCTCTGACACTTAGTGGACATGTGACTCTAGCAAAGTCACTTACCCCTCTTTGCCTCAGTTTCATCAAGTGATACTCCTCATCTGAAGAAGGAAATGGCAAACCACTTGCATTGAAACTCTAAATTCAGTCACAAAGAGTTGGACACAATTGAACAACAAGGTATGGATTCAAGTTTGGCCTCTGAATCATATGCTTCAGTGAGCCTGGGCAATTCATTTAATCTCTTTGTCCCTCAGGCAGCTGTCTGAGTTATAAGTTGAAGAGAGACTGCCTATTTGATTAGGTAAAGTTTCCTTATAAAGACCTCCTTATTCCAGTAAAAGCACAGGTTTACTAACCAGCAACACCCCCACCATATACACACAGAGTCAAGTGCAGAAAGAGTATGAGGATGCTTAGAACCAAGTCAAAGGTTAGCATTTGAACCATCTTCAAATGAGAATGATGAGGTTGCAATGGAAGGAAGGACCACAGACCTATGAAAATTTTTAGAATTGGAAAGTATAGAAGTCAGTGAGAAATTCATTTCAGGAATTGTTGCATAAAGAACATTAGCAGTGGCTAATATGACTAATGACAATTTCAAAAAGGGCACAGCTCTTATTTAGTGACTGCAGTGTCAAGCTGATAAAAGTTGAGGCCATAGTGGTAAATCATAGTTCAGAGAGAACATTTCTACTGGGAGCTGAATGACTATGGTCCCATGATTTTATGCTTAGTGATCTGAGTTAGTATAGGAAGAAAACTTGAAGCATCATTTTTAGCATGCGCATTAGATTTTTCTCAATATTCACAATACTTCATGAAACTGATTATCCCCATTTTACAGATGAAAACAATTAAGGCACAGGGAGATAAAAAGTCTTTTTCCAAGATTAAATAGCTAATTAGTAAGAGACCAAGAATTCAAATTCAAGTACTAGGAGTTCAAACCAGCACTTATTCCACTAGCTCATACTGAAGGGGCCATAGAAATAATGCATTTTAAGCTCTCATTTTACATATTAAGAAACTGATTTCTAGAGAGGTAAAAGCACTTCCTCAAGATCAATACTGGATGACAGAAAGGTACCTAGAATCCATGAATAGCAAGATGCTAAATGAAAGTTCTAAATTCTAGAAGTATTTGGGCACTATGAAAATGTAAGCTATTAGTAGCATTATTAAACATGAGTTGCCATAGTCAAAATAATTAATTCACCTGTTGATCAAACTTAGCTAGAATTGTCCTAAAACCACAAACATGGATTCCATTCCTGTACTTTGGAGATCTTTAGAGTTCAAAGGTGAATTTATTGCCCTGGTCCTTTTGAGATGAAACATGAGATAATAATGATCAACATCTCAAACTAGAGTTTCACAGAGGTCACACATCCAACCCTTTTTTAGCTACCCGTAAAGCCACAACTCTATTTTATCACCTAGGCAAGTAAGAGGTCAAGTAATTAAATCATGGAGTCTGTAGTCAAGAAGATCTAAATTCAAATCTGGCCTCAGACTCTCTTTATGACTCTGGTTAAGTCACTCCTCTTCTGAAAATGGATATAATAATAGCACCTAAATCCCACCATTGTTTTGAGAATTTTTATTTTTTATCACCTCTCACCTAAACTATTTCAATCACCTCCTAAGTAATCTCCTGGCTTTGAATCTCTCTTCAATCCTATCAATCCTCTAAATAGCTGCCAAAGTGATACTTTTAAAGAGCAGGTATAATCAAGTCACTCTCTATAACTCCCTTGCTCAGTAAATTGAAGCTTATTACTTCTTGAATGAAATTCATTCTCTCCTTGTAAGAACAATGCTACTTGCTGCAACTGTGTAAGGCCAATAACACCAGCACACAGGAGGGCTGCTAGAACAAGTTCTTTGATCTGCTTTTTTAAGGAAAGCAACTTTAAGGGGTTTACATTCTCACTTTAATCAAACATACATATATCATTCGCTTAGTTCAAGGGGAAAGGTCAGCACCCTGAGCTTCAGAACAAATACAAACAAATTATATAAACAGAGCAAAATAACACAAATCAACAGGCAGACTTCTGTTTGATCATAGCAATACATATACAGTTACCAGAGAGAGAAGCACCAACTTCTGGGTTTTCAAAGCCAGGGGGCTCCTTAACAGCTACCCAGAATCTCCACATTAACACTCTTCCCATGAGTGTGCCCCAAACAAAATGCTAACCTCAGAGTATATATACACTTCTTCAGGGTCAGAGTACTTTACACCTCCTGAGAGTCTCTAGGGTTTCACACTTCTTGAGGGTTTCATGCCTATGCTGACCTAATTAGTAAAAAGGTGTTGGATTTCCTACAAATAAAGGCAAGGCTCAATCAAAAGTGTGTGTTTGCCTTAATGCTGAGAAGCACTCCAAAACAAAAGACAACAAAAATACTACTTTGCTTGCTGTTTGTCATTTGAAACACTTGACAGGTTGATTCCAAAACATGGCTCTAGGCTTAGCATATATCACTCCCTTCAAGGCATGGCCAAGATAGTTCAATGATTAGAAGCAATGCAGTGAACTCCCCTCCAAAATCTCCTCCAAACAGATCTAGAAAATGCACCAGATCAAATCCTAATGCATGACTTAAGAAAAAGTTGCAGTGGGTCTTTAGTCAAACACAGTTCAGCATAGAGAGACAGAGAGGTCTACAGACATTTGGGGACTGGGTCAGGCCAGAAATATGCAGAAACAAGCACTTAAAGAAAGGCCAGGGCAAAAAGCACATGCTTGGACACACAATAAAAGTATTGTGATGGGGACAAGTTCCATTTGTCAGCTGTTTTTGTCCACTTCTCAGTCCTGGGTGGCAGATCTAAAACAGAGTGAAAAGAGGTCCTGTTCAGGAAGCTGCATTCCAAAATGGAGAAGCTATGGAAAAAAAAAATGAGAAAGGAGAAAGTACAGAACTCCACTCCCACCCCCAGCAGCAGGAGCAATAGGTGTGTGGCTCATACCTTAGTGCAAAGAAAGGTCTCATTTTCAATGCCTAGCCTAGCCTGAAAAGGAACAACCAAGTAAGGAATTCCAGATCAAAGGGGACTCTATAATTCTGCTGCTGTGAATCAACAGAGCTTTCCAATCAGCTGATAGGAGCTGAGTCCAACAAAAGTCAACTATTTCTTAGACCCAAATCCAAGTAAGGAATTTCCAGAGCTCAGACAAGGGGTCAGAAAACAGGCTTTGCACTGGACTGGATCCTTTGGGGAATACTGAAAGCTTACAGGTCAAAATCCTAGAATAACACAACAATCAATGCCCCCAAAAACCAGTAACAGGACCAGCTCAGACCTCTCCTCCTGAAGTGCCAGAGAGCCCAGCCCTAACAATAAGTTTCAAGTTAGCAAGTAGGCTGGAAGAATGGCCAAAAAAATGAACCACTATTATGGTGCCAAAGAAGTTCAAGACAAAAATTGAAAAGAGATTGATTCCAAAACGTTTCTTAGCATTGACTCAAAGAAAAACATATTAAGGGCACAAACTCAACTAGAATTCTTGGAAGAGATAAAGCAAAAACAACAAAAAGAGTTTAAAGAATTTTTTTTTTTATAAATGGAAAGACAGCACTTCACAAAAAATAAAAAAAAAGAGCTATAAAAGAAAAAAATGGAAATAGAAATAACAATTTGGCACATGAGGTACAAAATCTTGCCCATGCAACAAATTCCCTGAAAATTCAAATGGAACAAATAGAAAAACGACTCAATGAGACAAATAGTAATATTATAACAAAGTTTAAAGGCTGGAAAATAGAAGAAAATGTAAGTTATGTCCTAGCCAAAAAAAAAAAAACAAAAATAAAACATTAAAACAAAATCAAAATTCTGAAACTACAAGGAAAAAGGTAAGATCACAACAAAAAATAGCTGACTTGGTAAAAAAAAAAATCAAAAAAAAGTAAGAATCATTAGATTATCTGAATGGCCTAACCTAAAATGAACCTAAATATCACACTTCAAGAAATTTTAGAAGAAAATTGCCCAGATCTCTCAGAACTATAGGACAAGGTAGAAATAGAAAAAAATCTAGTATCACCTCCTTAAAGAAACCCCAAAATGAAAATTCCCAGAAACATCACAGCCCAAATTTATAGCTTCTAAATAAAACAAAAAAAAATTCCAATCAGCTAGAAAGAAAGAATTCAAATACTGAGCTACCACAGTCAGGTATTATATTATTATATTATATTACTTATATTATGTATTATTATATTATATTATATTATGTTATTATATTACCACATAATTTAGCAGCCACCATGATAAAAGAGTACAAAACTCATAAATATGATATTCCAGAAGACAAAAGCTTGTAGACAATAATAAGCAATTATAGCCAATAATAAATTATCCATCAAAATTGAGTATAATGTGACAGGTGGGGAAATGGAACTTTCATTAACTAGAACTACTTCCAAGCATTCCTAATGAAAAGATCAGTATTAATGAAAAACTTTGAAGTACAAAGAGGGGTGAAGAGAAACATTAAAAAGGTGAATGTGTAATGATAAGTATCTAAACAAAGTTAAACTACTTATGTTCAAATATAATGGCATCTCGCTATTCTTCACATAAGATGTCCATCTTGCACCTCTCTGCTTTTGTACAGACTGACTGTCATAACTACAAAGTACTTCATTCACCCCTACCAACTCTTAGAATGTGGAGTTGGCTTCAAAAATTGTCAAACGCATTTCTGTATGAGCTTCTAGTACTTATTTCCCCCAAATTAACTTGTATTTCTTTTATTCATATTTTATATATGCTTATATTCAGGAGTGTGCTGCTAAATGTTTAATAACTGGCTCTCCAAAAGAAAACACACACAACACCTTTTTAAATGTAATCTGAATGATTAACATTTTCTGCATTGCTTTAAGTCTATACGATAAGCAAAATAATAATAATAATAATTCAAAGCCTCCATATGTAGCATTTGCTCCTTTCTAGGATTCAAATGCCCACACAGAAAATTTAACAATTGGCTCTAGTGAACCAGTAGGACCTGGCTCCGTCAAAACATTACTATCGTACAGTTATTTCTCTATGGAATCTATGGATTTATCTCTCTATGGAAGTTTCTTGATGGGAAGGATTTATGTCTTTGTATCCCTAGCACCTAGGACAGTGCCTGGCATATAGTAGGTAATTAAATAAATGCTCATTTATTGACAAATTGATTGGTTGCATTTTGTTCTAATCCTTTTCAGTTTTGCAGGACCTGGCAAAATTTGTGCTCTATATACGCTTGTAGAACTTAGAGTCACTTTCATGCCATTATGAGATATCAGAGTAAAAACTTGGTGAACGAATAAATGAAAAAAACATTTATTAAGTACATATTATATCCAAAGCACTGTGGGAAAACTGAGGATACAAATAGCAAAATTACGGTTCCTTCTTTCACAGAGCTCACATTTTATTGGAGGAGATAACACATGGAAGATATTAGTAGCAAATAAGATAGAAAAGTCCCATGGTCCTTAGGGTGTATTGGCAAAGCATGTGTTATGATGCCTCTTCTTTCATGTCATTTCCACTGATAAAATTATATCAGTTTCTATTTTTTTAATGATTTGAAAATGCTAAGGACTTTGCTGAAAAGAACTTTCTTTTCTAGGTCTTCATTAGCTGTGGCTGTAGTACCATCAGTAACATTTGCCAGACTGCATCTCCACAGGGATTTTTTGCCAGACATGATGTTTGAAGGTATTGGGCTAGAAATAGTGCTATTGCCAAGGTTCTTGATTCAAAGTCCTGAGATGTCTCTTACAGAGTCTGAGAACAGATGGTGGTCAAGGTGGTAGTAGTGGTGCTTTGATTTGCTTCCTATTTCTTTCTCAGAGTACCTCAATTTTTCTGCTAGGCTGACTTACCAGCCCTGTGAATGGCAGTTGGTTTGCAATTGGTGGGAATGGCTGGTCCTTTTCCCACAGGAATTGCTTCCCTGTATGAAAGACATAAGGACCTTGAATAAACATAGACATTTACCAGATAGTTGGAGGATTTTTTCTTTGAAGTTTTAGAAAACCAATTTTAGGAAAAGTAATGGAAAGTGCTACTTTGTTCAACAGGTAATAATATTAGCTAAACACTCAAGGATTTATTAAGTGCCTACCATGTTCTAGGCACTGTGCTCAGCACTAGGGATATAACTACCTAGACTAAAATATCCTTTATGCACAAGAAGCCTGTATGTGAATGGAGGAAACATTCATGTAACAATTTAGCATTTGCAAAACACTACATATTTTATCTCATTTGAGAAAATAATCATAGCTTAGGTGCTATTATCCTCTTTTTACAAATGAGAAAACTGTGGTTCAGAGAGGTTAATTAGCTTGCTCAGGTTTACACAGCTATGAAATGACTGAGATGTGTTTCAAAACCCAGGTCTTCCTGACTGCAAGACCAGCATTTCAACCACTATACCACACTGCTAATCCAGGTGATATCCGTAGATCCCACTTCCCAAAAGATTTCCTTGGCTGAAAACGTAAAAAGGTTAAAAAATGTGACTAATAGTTTCATAATTAGTTATCCTACTTTTAGGCCAGGCTTTGTCTATGATCAAAAAAATGAACCCACTTCTCTTTGAAATAACTTAGCCAAGGTCACCATATTTCACCTTTATGATGAAATATAGATTTTCCACTAAAAGGTAAGTCTTTCATTTCCAAAGTTTGAATAAGATGATACTTTTAAAAATTCAGATGGTTTAATTTAGTCCAAATAAAAGAACATTTTCTGGTTCTATTGCCTTTTCATATGATTTTGAATTAGATAAATTTTCATTAACTTTAAACTCTTGCCTTTCATTATTTCCTTCAGAGATAATCAAACAATTGTCAATACGAATACCGGACTTGGTAATACTGCCTCCTCTACTCAAATGTTCTATTTCAGCTGAATTGTTGAGGGAAGATGGTCTTGTGTTTCCTGACATATTTTCAAGATTAACTCTTCAGAAGTGCATCATGGGGTCAGACCAGTGGACCAATACATTCAACATCCCTGACAGCTGAACTAGCTGTTTCACGGGAAGGCATGGTTCTGTCTTCAGTTTCCCCTCAAAAAATTTCCAGCATTCTTCAAATATCCCTTTCTTTAATTGTGAACATTGGTGCTTTTTAAGCATTCTGACAATCTCACGAATAATGAAACAGTTTAAGTCACAGTCTTATAGCAGACAAAAGAACTGTATATTCCTTTGATGGCAATATTGTATCTTCTAATTTAATTAAATCATTAAATAACTTTGTTGATCAGCACTGTATTTTGCATATGAAGGTGGTGTAGTTTAACACTAAAACAATAAGAGCTGGTTTGAGCATTTGAGAATATTTATATTTCAGGTAGGGGTTAGACAGAATGAATTCTGAAGTCTCTTCTTTCTCTAAGGTTTTGTTAAAAGACCTATAATCTCCATTGAAAAATAGTGTAATCGAGGGCTGAAGACAAGATGGCAGAGAGAAGCCAGGAAGTTGCCTGTGCTCTTCCCAGTTTCCCTCAGAAAAAAAAAACATTAAATCAAAACTCTAAAAGGATTCTGAAGTGACAGAATCCACAAAAAGATAGTGTGAAAAATTTTTCCAGCTTAAGCTAACTTGGAAAGACTTCAGGAAAAGTCTGTCTCACTTGAGCAAAAAGAGAGTGCAGCCCAGTGCAGATGGTATCCAGGCAAGCCTGTGGGAGGCTCTTAGACACAACACAGAGCAGCAACCAATGCACCTCAGTCCTGGCTCAGCAGGCCAGCAGTGAGGCCTCCAGCCTCAGCACAGAAGGCAAATAGAGAGCCCTATAAAACCTTGACACAACAGGCTCGACTGGGCCACACTACCCCCAACACAGTGGAGAAACACCTGAGGTGGTGTGGAAAGCCAGTGACCAGGCCCCTAGTCCCCAGCATAAGAAGCTTGGGATGGTGCTCCCTGTGCCCCAGGAGCAGTGTTCAACTTTAAAAGTCATGAAATAGGCTAAAAAACAAGTAAGAAACAGAAGAGAGCCTCGACCATAGAAAGTTACTACAGCAATAGGAGAGGTCAAAACACTAATTCAGAAGAGGACACAATGTCAAAATGCCAACATCTGATAAAGTAATTTACTGATGAGTGCACAGGGCTAGAAGCAAAGAGCTCTAGCTTCACCATTAACCAGCTGTGTGACCTCAAACAAGTCACTTGACCTCTGTATGCTTCAGCATCCTTCTCAGTAAAACAAGGAGATTGGACTAAATTTGGCCTTTCAGGTGTTTAAAGTACTAACATTCTAGGATTCTGTGATTCTGTGGTTTCAGGGAGTTATTTTCTCCAGTAGTGAAGATAGATATGTGCCTAGTCATCGTAGGAACAGATATTTAGAGATGAAAGAGCCTGTACAGGTCATTTAGTTTGAGTCTTTTATTTTATGGGTGAGGAAAATGAGGCCCAGATTGGTAAGATCATGGTAAGGTCACCTGTGTGACAAGTTCTCACAGAAAATTGTGGCCAAGAGGTCACAGAGAGATAAACAGAGGTCCTCTAACTCTAAATTCTTCCATGGGTTCTTACTGTTTCCCTTATGAACAGCAATGTGAATATTAAAGAGACAGGGGGAGGGTCAGGTTTCATCTTCGACATAGAGTAGAATGAAGCTACTGTAGGAAAAGCCTATATCAAGGAAAGATCACCAGGATTTGAGGAAAGAGAGTTTTAGGAAGTGGAAAAGGAGAGGAATGGAGAAGGGAAATAAAATGAATGAGAAAAATGCTATCCTCTTGTATTCTGCAGAGGAGCTTCATGGACTCCCAAGGCCCTAGACAGAGTTTTCTCTGCTTGTTTTGTGTGAATGTGGGCAAGAAGGCATTTGACTCTTTATATACTTGAAATTGCCATAAATGACACAGTGAGTTTCAAGCCCTGCCTTTGACATACGATGGCTGTGCCATTCTTGAAAAGCACTTATGTTCTCAGTGTCCTAGGCAGTCATTACATCTAAGGTGCCAAGGTGGATTGACAGAATGAATTCCTTCACCTGGGCCTTTCCCATCCATGTGAAATCATAGATCCCGTCTCAAATCCTGTCTTTTATATTTGAAACTGATCAATGGCATGAGAAAGCCTATAAATGAGAACAATAGGAGGTAGGAGGTTTGTGGTGTTATTTTGTTTGTTTGTTTTTATCCTTCATTGACTTTGGAGAACACAACATGGAACAGTCCTTTACCTGAAAGGCAGACCTAAGCTGAGCATTCAGGGTCAGGATAAAGAATATAAAGTCATTGAATCAAGTGTCCAAGGCCACATACCAATCAACAGCAAAACTGGGAAAAACAGATATATGCTCCTATTTCCCATTTAAGCACTCCAGCCTTGCCATAGAAAGGAAAATTCTTAAAAGTCCAATCACATACAGCATGCCAAGGAATAGAGCTTTTGCCACTTTCCCAGAAAGGTAATTTCAGCTTAATAGATTTCATTAGACTCTAAAATTAAGGCTGAAAGCATTTCTAACAGCATCACTGTGGAGCAGAGCACAACGTGGTTAAAAAAATGTTTCAACCTAAACTTTTCTTTACTTAGTTCAGTCTCATTAGTCCTCGTTTTACCCCTTTAGACTAGCCTAACCAATTCTTCTCTTCCTCAGTGTTTACATCCTTTCAAACTCTTGCATTAATTTAATAAAATCTACAGGAGGGCAGGACCTTTCTTGCTACGTTAGCATATTTAACCTCTGGGGGATGTCTTCTTTCATATAATTATGCACTGATTTCATATTTATATAAATATTTTGTGCCTGCAGGGGGGATAAATGTATCTCCATGAATATTCAGCAGTGTCTTTTCTCTGAGTAAGACACAAGCATCTTTCTTTTGTGTATACTAAGCACTTGAATGTACATTATATATTTATTTTTATTTATATATTTCTCTTCCCCACCCCACCCCTGTTCTCTTTGCATAAAGCTGATGAGATTCAGGGACTGTCAAAGCAGACATTTATTTTCCAGGCTAGAGCAACAGCCCGGTGCCTCTATCCAAAGAACCAAACTGCATTTTTCCTATTTGGATCTGCAGCATTTTCTCAGGTTCTTTCTTCCATGAAGAATTGGGGTATACAAAATAAGATAAAAAATGCTAAAGACTTGTTTGTAGGCTTCAGTGAAGTAGAATTGGCAGGAGATAGAGTGCCTTCATTTTCTCCTTTGTGGTGATGATTTCTTGTAGGAGAGCCATAAAAGCATGCTCAGTTTGCAAATGCTTTGGGCCACTACAATGGTAGTGAACAGGGCATTCTGACAATTCTGAAAACTTTTACAAAGCTGCAGGTTACAAATAAATAAAACTGTCCACACAGGAAGAATGGAAGTAGGACTGGCATACTCAAAGAACTGGGGCTTCTGATAATTGTGTGTTACTTTTGGAGAGTACTTTATATTTCTCACAGAGCTTTCCATATAAAGTCATCTTTAAATTTAGAAAGAAATTTAGAGGTCATGGAGACCAACCTCTTCATTTTAGGAAAGGAATTGAGGCTGGGCCTGTTTAGTAATTTGTGCAAAGAATTTTTTCTCTATAAATGCAGGGCTGTACCTTCTTTCTCGCAAGAGTCTTAGAGAAGTGAAAGGTCAAAGAACATGCCCAAGGTCACAGAGATGGAAATAAGACTTGAGCCTGGCCTGCTTGGATTTAAGGCCAGCACTCTATCAGCTATCTACTACTGGATCTCACTTAGATGAAAAGACTAAAGTTCAGAATTAAGGGACTTGTCCAAGGACATAAAAGCAAGTGGCAAGATTGGTACCATTTCTTCTGTAAAATCCAATATAGATAATAAATCACATCTGTAGTGTATCTTATAGGCACCTCAGTGGTGCAGTAGAGAGAACACTGGGCCTAGAGTCAGGAAAGTTAAAATCTGAAGTCAGTCTCTGCTTACTAGCTATATGACCCTGGGCAAGTCATTTAGCTTTTGCCTGCCTCAGTTTCTGCATCTATAAAATGAGGATAACAATAACACCCATCTCCCAGTGTTGTTTTAGGGATCAAATGAGAAAATATCTATAGAGTGCTTTGCAAACCTTAAAAAGCAATGTAAATTTCAGCTATTATAGCTTACAGTGTTTTCCCTCTACCTTCCATATGAGGGAAGTAGCATAAATTGATTGATTTTTAATTTAACAAATATTTAGCAAGTGCCTTTTTTGTGCCAGTCAGTGTGTTAAGCCTTATGGATACAAAGACAAAGATGAAACAATTCTTCCTGTTCAAAAGTTATTTACCATTTATCTATTTGTGTACATGTGCTGCATGTACACAAATAGATAAATCGTAAATATATGCAAAGTGATTTCTGAAGAAAGAGAACACTAACATGTGGGGATGGGGGGAGTTGATTGAGGGATGAAGGTAGAGAGTGCATCAGGAAAGGCCTTGGGGTGGTGGGGGCACCTAAACTGAACCCTGAAGGAAGTTGGAGTGTCTGAGGAGGCATAGATGACAGTGCATGCAAAGACTTGGAAATGGTTACAAGCCTTGGTGCTTCCATTTGATAGATTGAGGAAGCCTGGTCAAAATATGTTTCTTCCCAAAAAGGGAGGAGGAGATACAAGTATCCAGAACCAGCAGCTGATGAATCTACAGGCACAACCACTAAGCACCTAATGTATTTTGCCAATCCCTATATGCATTATTATGTGTTTACTCAGGATTGGAGTAACAAAAGTTTTGAGGATGGGGAGGGAGGAGAGGAGAGAGATGGCAGTGAAAGTCTCAATTTGCCCTACCTTGATGTATTTGTAAAGGGCTTCGGCTCCCTTTATTTATTCCTCAATATAAAATAAGGTAATTCCACCTGTTTGGAAGTGGCTCAGGTCAGTCCACAGTTTTGAAGAACTGGCTAACTCCTGACTGGACTTCTGACCCAGCAGAAGGACAAAAAGGTGCCCATATCAGACTGGCATGTGTCCTCATTAAGTCCTTTAACATTAATAAAGTATAACTAGCCATTTCATTGGAATGTGTGCCAATGCAGAGATGAAGAAATTGAAACTCACAAATACTTAGTGACTTGCTGTTGCCACAGCTTCACAGAAGCACAAAATTTAAGGAGGAGATGCCTCTGTGGCCATGTAGTCCATCCCAGGCCTGAAAAGGAAACCTACCACAATAGACCTCTTGCATGTTAATCCAGTTTCTGCTTGAAGATTTCCTAGTGGGGGAGGGGAGGAGGGAAAACCTGCCATCACTGAAGCCATCCCATTAAAAGGTTCTAGTTATTGGATAGCTTCTCATTATGTCCAAAAGTTGCCTCTATAACTTCTCATTACTTCTTAATCTAGCCTCCGAGCTGAATAGAACATTTCTTATCACTCTTATATGACAGTAAAGCCTGTCTCTTCTGAGTTTCTACTTTATTTTTGTCTAAACTCTAAATGGTTTTTGGCTTTTTTTGGCCAGTTTCTTCACCTCATGACATGGACTCATGGCCCTTCATCCATTCTAGTTGCCCTGCTCTGGATGCTGCCCTCAAACGTATGCATATCCTTCTTAAAACATAGCATCGAAGCTGGATGCATTAGACCAGATACCAAAACTCAGGAAACTGAGGCTTTTTGAATCCAATTCCATTGTTCTTCCCAATATACTTTCTGCCTTTTTGGTGACAGGTTAGATAATATGTGGACCACCAGTCTCATAATAGAAGAAAAGATAGTCAAAGACAGTTAAGGAACATTATTACTATGAGAATCAGAGGGGGTAATTAAGTTGCATCCTAGAAGGATGAAGAAGAGCCCGAATATGTAGGAGAATCAAGTTCAACACATCTCTAGGCAATAGGATTTGCTTAGATATTAGCAGGCAGAGCTACAACCAAAGGGGTCACAATATCCCTCAGTGATGCTGCCATCAAAGAGGTTGCATTTCATCTCCATGGTTAAATGGATATTTCTAACCTCACGCATCACATTTCTCTACTTTCTAATGTCATGTTGTTGTTCAGTCATTTCAGGCATGTGTGACTCTTTGTGGACATACTTGGGTTGGATTATTTTGTTGTTGTTGTTGTTGGGTTTTTTGCTTTTCTTTTGTTTTGTTTTGGTTTGATTTTTTTGGCAAAGGTTTTGGAGTGGTCTTCCAATGTCATGTAAGGTAACTTTACTCTCCTACCTGATCCTGAAACACTGCTGTTGGGAATCAAATATATCACTTGTTTCCTAGAGTCAACCATCTAATCCTTTCAAGTTACCACAGGGACATGGCCCAGACTCTCTGGAGGAATGTTCGTCCCTCTTCTGGTTTGAGAACAGAACACCTAGTATTGGACTTTCTGCTTCTGCACATAACCTCTATCTTCCAGTTTTTTCCCCAGGTCAAAGTATTCCAAGCTATACCTATGAGTCAGGGGTACTCTACATTTCTTAAAGAGTTTTCGGTTTTCATTTTCTCAGTCTTGAAGTCTTTAGTTAGGTGATCATCTGGTGTTCCATCCCAACTATTACTTCTATGAGCCTGCCAATGAAGATTGAGTGAAACATGGGAGAGGGTACCAAGGGCAATCTTTGTATACTAGATAGAAAGAGTTGTGTAAGTCATCAGTCTGCTTAGCAATATAACAGGCAGACTGAAATCCATAGGAAGGTCCTATTCTCTAGCCTACGGTCTCATATTCATGGTTTGGACCACGTCTTATCATGTTCTCAGAGCTCTTCTCATCACTAAAAAGTTGCATTTGGATGCATAATCACTTGAAAGATATATTACTTTTTCTTTACTTCTACTGAAATGTGGAGTTCTTGCCTTCTGGTTCAATATTTTCTTTTATTTTCAAAATACTTTGCAGATAATTAGCAGCCCAAAAATATAGCTCACTATTAGCATCTGAACAATTTTCTTCTTGGATTTCTTACTTTTCCAATGTTCTTTAACATCATGAAAAAAAACTGTTTAAGGTTACAGATAAGTTTGAAAATAATTCCACACAAGGACTTTGTAGATATGCAAATCTTTTCACTGAAACTTCCTTAGGAACTGCACAGAGGAAAAAAAATATGACTGGATGATTCATTGGCATGGAGGTTTTTAAGAGCAGCATTGAGAGTCTGAAGTTGTCACTTCAGACACAATTCTTATCTTTTAGGGATCCTAATGTCAGACAAAAAAGGAGGCAAGCGTGGTGAATAGAAGCCCATCCTCAGTTTATATTCAAGTAGACTTCGGTTTAAATCCTGTTTTGACTCATACAGTTATATGACACTGGAAAAATTACTTAATGAGGCAGAGCCAAGATGGTAGAGTAAAGGCATGGACTCACCTGAGCTCTCCCAAATTCCCCTCCAAATAATATTAAAATACACCCTCAATATTAATTCTGGAATGGCAGAATCAATAAAAGAATAGGGTAAAACATTTTCTAGCCCAAGAAAACTTAGAAGGTCACCAGGAAAGTTCTCTCTTACAAGGGTGAGTGAGAGTCAAGCATAGTCCACCACAGGCCATGCCTGGGCAAGCCAGCAGCAATGACTTGGCAATGAGTGAATTAGCAGCAGTGGCTTTAAGAAGTCTTAGCCCACTGAATGCAGAGGAGTTGGACAGCTGGTAAGAAGGAGATTAAAATGGAACCTTTTGCTGGCACTGGGAGAAGGACTCTGTTATCCATACACAATTATGGGTCACAGTCCTAGAGGAAGGTGGGGCACTATCAGGAACAGGGATGCAGGTCATAGTTCCTGGGTGGAAAAGAGATCTTGTGGTCACTCACAAAGCAGAATACAGATCAGGAGAGCAGTGACTACACCTCTCCTTAGATCATACCACTCGGAAGAACTGAAAACTTACAGACTCCCAAAACTACATCTGAAAATAGTATCACAAAAAAACCTCAATCTCAGGATAGCAACCCCTCACCCTGGGAGGTAACCTAAAGTTAAATTCAAGAAATAAGCTGAAGAATAAGAAAACAATGAAAAGGAACCTGACCATAGAAAGTTATTATAGTGACAGGAAAGATCAAAACACAAATTCAGAAGAAGAAAGCTATATTAAAACATCTACATGCAAAGTCTCACAGAAAAATTTGAATTGGTTTTAGGCTCAAAGAAAAAAAAAAGGAATTCCTAGAAGAGCTCCAAAAAATTTTAAATCAAATAAGAGAAATAAAAGAAAAAAAATAAGAAAAGAAATGAAAAAGATGCAAGAAAATAAATAAAAAGAATCAACGCCTTGTAAAGGAGGGACAAAAATATATGGAAGAAAATAAAACTTTTAAAAATAGGCCAAATGGTAAAAGAGGCACAAAAATCCACTGAAGAGAAGAACTCCTTTGAAAGAAGAATTGACCAAAGGGAAATGATTTACAAATATTCCTGGAAGAGAAAAAATCCTTAAAAAGTAGAATTGGGCAAGTGGATGCTAATGACCCCAAGAGACATCAAGAAACAAGAAAACAAAATCAAAAGAATGGGAAAACAGGAGAAAATATGAAATGTCTCATTGTAAAAACAACTAACCTGAAAAACAGATCAAGGAGAGATAATTTAGGAATTATCTGACTACCTGAATGCCACGATAAAAAAATCCTAGACATCATGTTTCAAGAAATTACCAAGGAAAATGGTCCTCGTATCCTAGAATCAAAGGATAAAAACAGAAATTGAAAGAATTCATTGATCACCTCCTGAACGAGATCCAAAAATGAAAAGTACCATGAATGTTATAGCCAAATTCCAGAGTTCCCAGATCTAGGAGAAAATAATGCAAGCAGCCAGAAAGGAACAATCCAAAAATTGTGGCGTTTCAGTAAGGAAAAATCAAGATTTATCTGCTTTTACATTAAAAATTCAGAAGGCTTGAAATAAGATATTCTGGAAGGCAAAGTCACCTGCTCAACAAAACTGAATAAAATCCTTCAGGTGAAAAAATAGATATTTAATGACACTGAGGACTTTAAAGTACTTACACAACAACTGACTATATGTTACGTCATAAAAACATCAGAAACAAATACATAAAAGCAGCTCTTTTGTGTTGGCAAAGATTTGGGAATTGAGGGGATGCCTATCAATTAAGGAATGTCAGAGCAAGCTGTGGTTTATGATTGCGATAGAATACTATTGTACTATAAGAAATGTTGATGAACAATTTCAGAAAAACTTTGAAAGACTTACAGAAACTGATGCAAAGTGAACTGAGCAAAGCCAGGTGAACATTGTACATAGTAAAAGCAATATTGTATAATGATCAACTGTGGATAACTTAGGTATTCTCTACATTACAGTGAATTAAGACTATCCAAAGGACTTATGATGAAAAATGATATCTACCTCCAGAGAAAGAACTAACAGAGTCTCAATGAAGATCATTTTTTAATTTTATATTTCTTGTGAGTTTTTTTTGGTCTAGGTTTCTTTCACAACATGACATATGGAAATGTTTTGCATGACCGCATATGTATAACCTATATAAAATTGCTTGCCTTCTTAATGAGAGGGAAGGAGAGGGAAGAAATTTGAAACTCAATTTTTTTTAAAAATGTACATTAAATATTTTACATGTAACTAGAAAAAATGTTAAAAAGAAATAAAAGATAACAATAAAACTTATTTTAAAAAAGACAACAATGTTTTCAAATAATTATCAAAGTAGCAATGAGTAGAGTGGAAATAGATTTGTATCTGAAATTAGAATATCTATCTTTTGACATTATACATATATATGTACATATATATGTATTCTTATTTTTATAACAAAAATACAACACAAAAGTAAAAAAAAAATAAAGTGAAAAGAGTATGCTTTAATCTGCACTCAGAAATCATAAGTTTTTTCTCTCTGGGATTGGATAGAATTTTTCATCACAGGTACTTTGGAATTGTCTTTAATCATTGTCTTGATCAGAGTAGCTAGGCCTTTCACAGCTGATGATTCTTCTAATATTGCTGTTATTGTATACAATGTTTTGATTATTTCCCATTGCATTAGTTTATATAAGTCTCCCCAGGTGTTTCTGAAAGCCTACTGCTCAATTCTTCTTGCACAGTATTGTTCCATTACAATCATATACCACAACTTGTTCAGTCATTCCCCAATTGACACACATCCCCTTAATTTCCAATTCTTTGCCACCACAAAAAGAGCTGCTAAAATATTTTTGTAAAAATAGGTCTTTACCCCTTTTTCTTTGTTCTCTTTGAGTACATCTCTGTATATTCAAACTATTTAATCACTCTGTGCTTCAGTTTCCTCATCTGTAAAATGAAGAGATTTATGTATATACCCTTTCAGTTGCCTTCTAGTTTGAGCTCTCTGATGCTACTATTCTAAATTATAGAAAAGATGTTAAATTGCATCAGAAAAGGAAGTATCCCCATTGGGAGTTCCATTGATGAAATCACAGGCACAGGTAAAGATACTATTTCTTCTACCTCCAACTAGCACTTAAAAAGAAAAGGTTCACAACAAGAAACAGACAGAAAATTATGATGTAATGTTATCAAAAGATACTCTAAGAAAAAAAGATCTATGCTAAAGATTTCATAGTCCACATCACTTAATTTCACAGATAATAAAACATTTTTCCTTGTATGGCAATGTGACAAATAGCCATATAGAAATTTTGGAGGAAAACTGCAATGATTTCTTCTTTGCAATATTTGGGCTAGGGCTATTTAATGGAAGTTACGAATTATTGTAAGTAAAGATTGGTCAAAGACAGTGAGCTGAGAAGTAGGTGTATGGAAAGGGAAGCAGTTGACCTGCACCTGAAGTGTTGGGTAGGTAAGATGTTGAGAACAAAGTGATTTGAAACCTAGTAGGGTGGACAGATTTTGGGTTGGGTTTTTTATTTGGTTTTGTGTTATTGATGGGTTTTTTGTTTTGTTTTGTTTTGTTTTACCTAATTAACACTCTGCAGAGACCAAACATACATTCTTATTAACATTTTATTCTGCATTGCTAAAGTACCTACTTAACCAAACCTAACATCAAGAACTCACTCATCCAAAATGCTCCCTAAGGCACAGACCAATTTCAATTTCATTATAGGAACTACAGGCTGCCAAGCAGTTCAGCCATTGTGGCACTTTAAAAGGCAGCATCCACAACATTGACTCCATCTAGTCTTGCCACCAGAAGACTGATTTTTAATGATTATATCACTGAATAAAGCACTATTTTATCTCTAACTTCTAACAAATTGAACTGAGCCAAATACCAAGGTCTCCCAACATGTAAAAACCACCAGACTATGAACATAGAAGATTTGTAATTAGTTATCCTAATCCTGTCCTTGAAGTCAGGAAGACCTGTGTGTGAATCCCACTTTAGACAATTATTCTTTAAGGGAACTTGGCTAATTCATGTAACTTCTCTTAGTCTAATTTTCCCCATCTGAAAAATGGGGATAATAATAGCTCCTATACTTCTGGGTTTGAGGCAAGTTTCAAATTAAATTTAACATACATACATGTATGTGTGTGTATTTGTGTTTATGTATAGATATATAGAGAGATATAAAATAGATTGATATACGCATATGTTTAATGTACGAAGTTGTTTTCAAAACACAAATTGCTATTACCATTTGAGATTCTTTCCTCAGACCAAACAGTAATTATGAGAATATATGAAAGCACTAAAATTTCATATAAATGTATAATAGATTTATCACAATTACTGAAAATTGGGCAAGTATAGTGTCCAAATAAGCCATTAATGAGGTTAATCATTTTCTTCCCACCACAAAGTGAGTATGCATGGTGCTGTAGTGGATAAAATGAGTGGATGTCTATTAGGAAGATTTGGAATCAAATCCTCGTAATACGCTTAAAGGCCCATAGGTTCACAGATTCATAGTTGGAAAATAATAGAGAAATCATTGAGCCCAATCCCTTCATTTCATTGAGGGAAACTAATGCCAAGAGAGGTTGTGATTTGCTGAAGGTTTTATGTGTATTAAGTGGCAGAGCAGGTACTTGGAGCCCAGTCCTCTGACTCTTCCTTTTCTAATGTATAATGGTTGCCTATGATTGGCTGTGTGACCCTGAACAAGTCTCACCTTTAGGTTTTTGATCCTTAAAATAGGAATAATGATAGTACCTATTTCACAGTGGTATTAAAAGATCAAATGAGTTAGCGTATTTGAAGCACTTTGCTAGCCATAAAGTACTATACAAGTATGATCTGTTATTATGCCCACAACTTCATAATCCCACTTCTTACTCTTGTGCACTCTTCTATCAATTCTGGTGGTATGGTGGACTGGTGGCTGGTAGGGAGAGCAAGGAGGTGAAGGGAAAAGCATGTTGGAGAAAAAGAGTTTAAAAAACATAATGGGTTAGAATTGAGGGCATAGGCTATAATTATACATGTAAATTTACCAGAGGCTATCATACAGTTCTAGAAGTTTGCCATCACATGTGTGTTCCTCTAGTTACCTTAGCAAGATCATTTACCTATAACAAGAGGGTAAGGTTATATTTCCTCACTACAAACCTAGACATCTCTTTGGTTTTCTCAGAGGAAGTAAAGTATCATTGATTGAAACCCTTGCCATAAGTACCTCAGGCACAGCAATTGACACCACAGATTTCCTTCCTTCTGTTGATGAAGCTCTAGGAGAGAGTTCTAGATGTTTGAAAAAAAAAGGAAAATTCCCTTCCTTCCTTCCTTCTTTCCTTCCTTTCCCTTTCCTTCCTTCCCCTTCCCTTTCCCTTTCCCTTTTCCTTCCCCTTCCCCTTCCTCCTTCCCTTCCCTTCCCGCCGCCGCCGCCACCTCCCGCTCCTCCTGCTCCCAGCCCGGGCGGCGGCGAAGAGAAGGAGGAAGAGGAGGAGTGCGGCGCTCAGCGTTGCGGCTCCTCAGGGCCCGTGGTCTCCGGCCTCTCCCGGTCCCCGGCCCCCGGCCCCGCCCCGCGCCTCGGCCGGCCTGGCTCCGGCCCGGTCCCGGCCCCGGCGGCCCTGAGGGGGCGTCGGAGCCGGAGCCGCTGAGCCCTAGGCCCGGGCCCAAGCCGAGCCCGAGCCCGCCGGAGCGCCATGACCATCCTGCCCAAAAAGAAGCCGCCGCCGCCGCCGGGGCCGCCGCCAGCCGGCTCGGACGCCGACTCGGGCCCGGACGGCGAGCCTGGCGGGCCCGGCGGCCCGGGTAGCGGCGAAGGCGGCCCGGGCGCTGGGCCGTCGTCGGGCGGCCGCCCGCGGGCCTCGCCACCGCCGCTGGCGCGCTGGGCCTCGGGCGCGGGCTCCGCGGCTTCACGGCCGCAGGCCTCGCCGCCGCCCCCGGGCCCCGGGGGACCAGCCTCCGCAAGGGCGGCCGACGCGCTGGGCCTGGGCCACAGCAAGAGGCGGAGGCAGCAGGCGGGCCCCGGCGGCAACCCCGGTGGGCCACCGGGCGTCGGCGGCGTGGGCCCGGGAGCGGGGAGCAGCCCCGAGCTGGACGAAGGCGGAGCCGGCTACAACAGCGATGACGAGTACGACACGGCGGCGGCCCAAGTGGAGGCCATGGACCCGGCCACCGTGGAGCAGGAACACTGGTTTGAGAAGGCCCTTCGGGACAAGAAAGGATTCATTATCAAACAGATGAAGGAGGATGGGGCCTGCTTGTTCCGGGCAGTGGCCCATGGCCCGAGATCACAGTCTTCTCTTGGGTACTGGCGGGTGGCTTACCTGCAACAGTTCCTTGGAAAACGGACCAGGTGTATGGTGACCAGGACATGCATGAGGTTGTCCGGAAACATTGCATGGATTATCTGATGAAGAATGCCGACGACTTCTCAAATTACGTCACTGAAGACTTCACCACCTACATCAACCGGAAAAGGAAGAACAACTGTCACAGGAACCACATTGAGATGCAGGCCATGGCTGAGATGTACAACCGGCCTGTCGAGGTGTACCAGTACAGCACAGAGCCCATCAACACATTTCATGGCATTCAGCAGAATGAGGACGAACCCATCCGGGTCAGCTACCATCGCAACGTCCACTACAACTCAGTGGTGAACCCCAACAAGGCCACCATTGGTGTGGGGCTGGGGCTCCCCTCCTTCAAGCCAGGGTTTGCTGACCAGTCCCTGATGAAGAATGCCATTAAAACATCAGAGGAATCCTGGATTGAGCAGCAGATGCTGGAAGATAAGAAGCGTGCCACAGACTGGGAAGCCACCAATGAGGCCATCGAGGAGCAGGTAGCCAGAGAGTCTTACTTACAGTGGCTTTGGGACCAGGAGAAGCAAGCTCGGCAGGTCAGGGGCCAAGCACAGCCCCGAAAAGCCAGTGCCACTTGCAGTTCTGCCACAGCAGCGGCCTCTAGTGGTCTGGAGGAGTGGAGTAGCAGGTCCCCCAGGCAGCGAAGCACCGCCCCCTCCCCTGAGCAGCAGGACCTTCACCCAGAGCTGGGCCCCAAGCCACCCTCACCAGACCATGCCCTCACTCTCGCCAAACCCCCCTCACCCTACGCACCAGGTCCAAGCAGCCAGTCAGTGACGGGAGGAGACCGAGCCACCTTCCCCCTCGTGTCCCTATACCCTGCTCTGGAATGCCGGGCCCTGATCCAGCAGATGTCACCTAGCGCGTTTGGTCTAAACGACTGGGACGATGATGAAATCCTGGCTTCCGTCCTTGCCGTCTCCCAACAGGAATATTTGGACAGTATGAAGAAAAACACAGTACACAGAGACCCCCCACCAGACAAGAGTTGATAACCAGGGACTGGAGCCCCCTGCCTGCCCTCTCCCCTTTCTTCTGCCTTCCACTACTCTTCCCTCCCCTGGCCTGGCCCAGCTCGGCCCGGCCTGGCCTTGGGGGATTCTCGCATTCTGGTTCAGCCTTGGCTGCCCCTTGGATCACACGCCTCCCTTCACCCCACCCCCACCTCCCACCCCCAGCTCTCTCAAATCATGCCCACCTTCTTCCTTGAGCTCCTCTGCACCTAAACTCCAACATGGATTCAGTGGCAGAATGAATGTGGGCAGGCCCTGAGAAACACCGGAGAACCACAGTGGCCCATTAGA
>CM053624.1:207187128-207223777 GCA_028646595.1 Phalanger gymnotis
CAGTACTCTTTCCTTTACATCACTTTGCTTTCCACAGGATAAAGACCCTGATATGTATCATTTGTGCATGTATGTGGTATATATGTAGCATGTAAATATACATATGTATACACATGTTTGACATATATGTATGTATATAAATATGTATATATATTTGTGTCTAATAGTAGCCATCTCTAAGGTGGTTGGGGGAGAACAAAAGGGAAAAAAGAAATTTACATGGTAACTTTATTATCTGTTTAAAAGCAATAGCAAGTTGTACATAATAGATTTACAGTTTCCTGTGCAATCATCTTTTTTATGTTATAGAAATGCTTGTTTTATTCCATAAATTAAAAGATGAAATAAGTGTTTTTAAAAGCATTGGTGACTATCCATTTCAGATGATTCACATGGACAGCAACAAATTTGGAAATTTGGAAAGAGTCCCTAGGGACTATGAAGTTTTAGAAAGGAAACTAAATATTTGAGGTGATATTTGAATTATTCCTTGTCTTTGAGAGGACATTAGAAGACAAAATAAAGCATGTGAAATTATCATCTGACTGTTTAGATTAAATAAAATAGTAAGATTTGGTTTTCTAGACCATGGCTTAACGTACTAGAATGATAGGCTCTTGGCTAGGGAGAGAGAATATCTCTCAAGGACTCAGAAGAAATTGTTTGGGTGGAAACCAGCCAATAGTAAAGTCTTGACCAGATATCTGGAACCCAGAAATTAATAGTCATTTAAGAACCAGAGAAGATTTTGTAATAGACCCTCAAAAGGTTTCCACCTCCATAGTTCCTTAAAGTCTCCAACTTTCTACTATCTTATTTTCTTATGTGTGACTGCCTGCCTTGGCTCCATCATCTCTTCTCTGAATTAAACCTGCTCTCCTTTAGGTGGCATATTAGCTTCCTCAGATCTGTATTCAATTTGCTTAGCCAAGTTTCGGATTTCCCTTGCTTGTGCTTTGGACTTCACTCTCATCAGTATTTCTTGATCCTTTGAGTCTCTCTTCACATCCAACTGAATTTCACAAACCTGAAAATTATACTTTAGACTCTAACATCACTGCTCCTGGCTGAGGCCTTTGGTGGTGAGGCCTTTGCTACCTTCTGTTTAATACCAGTGAAATTATTGAGCCTCTGGTATCTCTCTTCACTGTGTTGTCCCTAGATCATACGATCATTGGTTAAGAGGAAGAAGGGACATCAAAGGCCATCTAGACCAGCTCCCTTATTTCTGAGTTGAGAAAACTGAGTGAAAGTCAAATGACTTATCCAAGGGTCAAACGGTAAGCAGAAAAGTCAGTATTTGAACCTACGTCCTCTAGCTCCAGAGGAAATGCTCTTTCCACTGCACCACACTCCCTTCAGATGTGGGTTATAACATACATTAATGGGTGGTTTATTATCTTCTATTATACTCCAGGTATCCAAACTCAAAACAATGGTTAAGCAATACTCAACATATGAAGATTAAAAAGACTTTAAAATAAAAAATGAAGGGAGAGAGTAAGAAAAAAAATGACCAGTAAAAGCAGATCATTATGAGAAACCAAGTAGGACAAAGTAAGAGGAATTAATTTCTAAGAGAAGATAATCTCCAAATTCCTTTCCATCTCCAGATCCTGTTATTTTCCTATGGAAATATTCATTAATTCATAGAAGAAAAAAGGGGGAAAAGTCATAGGTTAGATATAACTGACATTTATGCAATGCTTTAACTTTTACAAAGCACTATACATATATCATCTCATTTAATTCTTAAAAATGTTTAATCTAGGTATCATAAGTATTATTGTTGTTACTACTACTATTATTAGCTAGCTAGCATTTAGATAACACTTTAAGGTGCTATAGAGGAGAAGAGAGATCTGAGGCAAGGAGATCAGTTAGGGGGTGATTGTAATAGTCCAAGTGACTGATGATAATAGCTAGGATTTATGTGTTATTTAAGATTTGCAAAATGTTTTATGACTGTTATCTCATGTTATCTTGACAATAGCCCTTTGAAACAGGTACTATTATATCATTTTACAGATGAGGAAACTGAGACAAACAGAGGATAAGTGACTTGCTCAGGATCACAGAAACATTAAGTATAGTCACATAGCTAGCAAGTGACAGAAGTGAGAATGGAACCCAGGCCCTCCAATTCTGAACCCACTGTGCTTTCTGCTGCTTCATACTGCCTTAATATCTAGAGGCTTAGATATCAATATACTAATACAAATAGCATGGAAATTCAGATAGTTTTGATGCAAGAAGGTAGTGTAACTACAACCTCATAAGATTCATTGATATTTAGACGGTCCTTATATCTAAAAGACATTGCTGTCTTCAAATTCTTGAGGTGCTACCTCATAGGAGAGAAATTAGATTTTTTTCCCTTGAGGATCCAGTTAGGCAAAACTGATCCCAATAGGAACAGGATACAGCAAGGCACATTTTAGTTTAAGACAAAGATCTTTCGATATTAGGGCAGCTAGGCGGCTGGCACAGCAGATAGAGGTCTGGGCCTGGAGTCAGGAAAACTCTTCTTGAGTTCAAAACTGGCCTCAGATACTTCCTAGTTATGTGACCATGGGCAAGTCACTTCACCCTGTTTGCCTCAGTTTCCTCATCCATAAAACGAGCTGGAGAAGGAAATGCCAAACCACTCCAGTACTTTTGCCAAAGAAAACCCCAAATGGGGCCCCCAAAAGTTAGATATGACTGAAACAACTGAATAACACTCAAAAATGGGATAGGTTGCCTAGATAGGGAGTGAGTCACTTGTTCCTCAAGGTGTACAGAAAGAGGCTAGATTACAATTCCATGTGAATTCCACTAGAGCATATTTCAGATTCTGATATAGTTTGGTCTATATGGGCCCTTAGATTCCTCCCAACTGTAAGAGTCTATAAATCTCTGTCCATGGGCACAAGCATACTTCATTTCAACTAAATTTCCTATCTTGGTTTGTACCATAGCTACAATATTTGTCTGGATTAGGTTGTTCACCATCCCAGGGACAGCATGTCCCTGAGCATCTCCGCTCAATATAAAACTTTCAAGCGTAACTAATATGACAGCAAAATGAATTTCATTTAAATGAACAATCCATTTCTTGGCATTCACGGGTCAAGGTCACACTGGAGGCAACTGCCTTTGTTTACAGTTGGTTCTTATCCTTCAATAAAAGGCTATTTGGTCCAGAATACCTTGTTTTATATCTTTGAGTTCACAAAAAATGTTTGTGTGTTTTGTTTTCCTTCCTCCCCCCTCCCTGATTTTCTCAGGAGATCAAACCAGCAGTGAGGTCACTCTTTAAATCAACAGGGAATTGTCCTTATCTGTGATTGTAAATGGGGACCATGATAAAATGAATTATAAATTAATAGTATATTTTTCCCTTTCGATTTAAGCCTTTTAGAAATTTCATTATAATGAGCAATAGGTCTACTGTTCAGAGGAAATTAAGTTCTGTAACTGCAAGTGTCAATAGAATCAGCTCCTAAATTCTGTGGACATGCAGCAAGTATTTTTTACCTAGTTAATTGAGCATACTTCACCCTGGTTACTTAAAAATCCATGACATAATGGAAATCCATAGCAAGCATGAGGCAAAGCATGCTTTGTCCCAGATGCTGACATTCAGGGTGATGAGCTTCCTCATCAGGAATACATACTTCCTCCACATGACGACTTCTAACCTGTGCTGGGCCATGCCTTATAGCCCTCTACATGACCACAGCTGCTTTGCAGGGCAATTGTCCCCAGGTTATCAGCTCTATGGAGCCAGCACAGTGGTCTTCCTACCTCCAGGATTACTCCCCCCATTCCAAACCTTTAAAGAGATGAAAACCAGACTCTCTGTGAATGGCCTAATCCCTTTCCCAGTGGAATTTTGCAAATGTTCATGCATCTTCTTATGGCCCTATGGAACAGCCTTGTGTAGAAAAATAATTAAAGTCTCAAACCCTCCAACAGCTAATTGGGAGAAAAACTGAATAATATAAAATAGTGAAAAATCTGTCCCCCAAATCATTTTTACTTCAATTACAATTGTGGTCTGAGATGCTCTGTTTTTCTCACTGATCTTTATGTCCAATAATCAATATGCAAATATTTACCAAGTACTCACCACTTGTAATAAATATAATTCATATGCTTAAAGGACTTTACTTTCTAATTATTGTCCTTTAGTCGTTTCAGCAGTGCCCAACTCTTGGTGATCCCATTTGGGATTTTCTTGGGAAAGATACTGGAGTAGTTTGTCATTTCCTTCTCCAGTTCATTTTATAAATGAGAAATTGAGGCAAACAGGGTTAAGTGACTTGCCCAGAGTCAGATAGCCAGTAAGTTTCTCAGGCCAGATGTGAACTCAGAAAAATGAGTCTAAGCCTAGCATTCTCTACACTGTGTCACTTAGCTGCTCCCCTGAATTCTTTTAAAATCGTTATCTCACTTGATCATTTCAAGTCATCATGATATGAGTACTGAGTGCTTAATTTGGAGTCAGAAAGATTTGAGTTCAAATCCCTCAAACATTCATTAGCAATGTTATCCTGGGCAAGTTACTTAAATTTTCTGTTTCGCTTACCGCATCTCTAAAATGAGACAATTGGGCTTAATCATCCTTTCAGCTCTAAATCCAAATCCATACAATTTCAGCCCTAAGTTTATGCCCATACTATTGAGCCATATAATCCCTCAACCATGATAGTTTGGCACCCTGTGACACAATTATGCCACACAATTATGGTCATGGAGATATGGAAAAGTTCAATGGGTTCTCAAGGACATAACATTCACTGACTCCAAAACATACATGTCATTTTAGTCAACCCCTACACGTACGTGGGCCAAATCATAGGTCAGAAAACAAAGATCCACAATGTTAATATAATAGGGAGAAATATAATATGCTGGAAATAGCATTTGATTTAGAAGCACAGCATCTGGTATGGAATGCTCACTCTATTACTCACTAACTCAGTGGACTTGAGTAAGTTACTTAGACTTTTTGGTCCTCACTTTTCTCATCTATATATGTCCTGGACAGTGGCCTTTTTAGCAGGTGACTAGAAAGGACCAAGGTGCATGCTCAGTTCCATGGGACTTTCTTGATTCTCACTCTGACTCTCATGTCCTATTACATAAAAATTTCAAAGAACTTTCCATTTATGAACCATATGAAGCCTATTAAGAGTGTACTACCAGGACTAGAAATAACATAAGGCTGTTCTTACAGTCAGAACTTGAGATCAGTGGATAAATAAAACATGAAGAAAGCAACTATTACTGATAACCCAGAGGAGGGCAACAGCATCTCTTCCCTTTTGAGGTTATCTGTAGTCCACGTTGTAATGGCAAACAAAGTGGGACTTTTTGCTGTTTTTTCTTTTGGAGTGCCTCTCAGCACTAAGGTAATCAAGTGCCTTTGATTGAGCCTTGCCTGTGTTTGAATCAAGAGTCTTTGATTGAATCAAGAGTCTTTAATGATCTGCTTAAGCCACAAGAAAGCCCAACTCACATGAGTTTGAGTCACATGGTTGTGATGCCCTCTGTGAGCTGACTATGTATACTCTGAGGTTAGCATTTTGCTTTGGGGGCTTACTCATTGGAAGGGTCTTCCTATGACTCTGGGTAGCTGTTAAAGAGCCACCCTGGCTTTCAAAACCCGGATGTTGGTGTTTCTCCCTCTAGTAACTATGTATATATTGCTAAGGACAGACAGAAGCTCTGTTTGCTGATTTGTGTTATTTGCTCTGTTTACATAATTTCTACTTGTAACTTCTGTTTGTGTTTTGTCTGAAGTTCAGGGTGTTGACTTTTCCCCCTGAACTAAATGAATGATATATGTATGTTTAACTAAAGTGAGATTATAAACCCCTTAAAGTTGCTTTCCTTAGAAAAGCAGATCAAAGAACCTGTGCTAGTAGTCCTCTTGTGTGCTGGTGTTATTGGCTTTATACCTCTACAGAAGCTGCTAGCAGCATTGCTGTTACACACTTATAAAATCAGAACTACCTCATGTTTTCGAGTCAATATTTCTTAACTGACCCTTACTTATCAGAGCTGATTGTATTGTCGGGAGGTAGAACAAGAAAGTCAGGCATCCAGGTAAGACCTGTGACTAAGAAAATAGTGTAACTCTGGGAAGTATAATTACCTGGATAACTTCCTGTGGATCTATATTTATTTTCCACTATATTTTGTGTGACTGTTATACTGAGGGTGATAAGAGGTCTTAAGGTACAGGATAGCCTCCAGGTATGGGCAGTGATTGATACTGTGTTGTCAGCATATCCTGTACAAAATGTTTTTTGCTCTCTTCTATTTTCCCAGGGAGGCTTATGACAAGGCTCATGGGACTCTGATACACATGAACATTTCCTTTAGGGCTGGGGTCCTAAAAACAGCTGAAATGAGTGGTATTTAATGACATTGCAATTTCTGCAAGGGTATTTGAGGAAGGCAGAGCTGAAGTGTCTTTGGATTGGTCAATTTCTTCAAAACCAGCCCTATTTATTATCTTCTTTCCTTTTAGTACCATATGTAATGCAGCCATAAAACTAGCTTCAGCTCCTTCTTCTAGCGGCTCACCAGAGTCTGGGATTGGCAGAAGTTTTTAAGATAACCAACATACAACCCCACTTGTGCTCTCCTTCTACTCATCAACTCTTTCTTTGCTATGTCAATATTTTTCATAAGATCATCGTGTAGAGCTAAAAGGGATTTTGGAGGCCATAGATAGCCTCAGATGTCATAGCTATTCAACCTCCTCATTTTCCATGTTAGGAAACTGAGGATCAATGAGGTACTCCAGGAAGATATTGTTCCCATTTTATAGAAGATGAAATGGAAACTCATACAGAATTTTCCAAGGCTATAAAGCTGTTAAGTGACAAAGGTATGCTGTCTCCCATAATGTCACTGTATTATGCTCCCTGCTATGTGAGATATATAAAATTATAAAACAGAACCCTTATCTTCAGTGCACTTATATTCTGACTGGAGAGATATGGCACAGCCACATGAGCAGATTACTAACAGCATAAGGAATTAAATCTAAGTGCCTATGCCTTCCTACTCAATCTTTTTGTGCTGGAGGACTTTGAGACAGTAAGACATCACAGAAAATACACCAGGTCACAGAAAACAATCGTGAAGGCCAAAAATCAGCTTCATAATTATTGAATATTGACTTTAGATAACAAAAATGGTACTGGCCACATGCAAGTTCTTTATGACTATGATACAAATGTGGTTCAAGCTCCAACTTTTCATTTTTGATGAATAGCTTTTTCACTCAAACAGCTACATCCTATTAGAGAAATGGGATCATAAGTAGAGGGCTCTTCGGGTCCAAAAAAAAGAACACCAGGAGGTAATGTCAGTAATGTCAGTAAGGATCAAGATGATCAAAACATGTTTTAAGGATCCTTTGATTATGTTTTACAGAGAGAAGACAGATGGGGAGAGATGGACACATTTCTAAGGAAATGGAAACGCTACTCTGGGTGTACAACAACAAAAAAACATCAAAGCAATCTAAAGTAGCCTTCGGGGACTACCCTTTGAAAACTGCATGACTGGCTTATTTAAGGAGGCCTAACACAATAGAATATGACATATAAAATCCCAGATAATTCTTAATAGAAACAGAATGGACGGTAGCATTAAGAGATACAGTCGGTCTATCTCCTTGCTCCAAAAATCATTGACTTTTCTTCACTTTGGCCTCTAGTTAAGGAGAAATCAAAAGAAAGAATGACTTTCTTTTCACAGGTGGTATTGCAAACATGAAAGGAAATGATTAAAGATTATCCATATCCTTATCCAAAATCTCATAAGAATATTTAATAGGAATCATATGCCATTCACTACTCATGAACATCTCTCCTAAGTACTGTCAAGGGGGTGATGCTTATAAGTGCTCTAGCCCAAGGTTTAAACCATATAACAGCACATAACGGTCTATTGCTGTGAGAGTTGGAATGTGTGATGTGTACTGTCTGGCTCACTTTAAAAAAGTGAGAACAATGGTATTGCCTTGATAAATCACCAAGAAGTTATAGGAAATCTTGTAAAAATGATGGCTAAGTCAAAGGATATTCACTCTCCTCCAGGGTACAGATCCCTTTAAGTCTGCTGTGCCAATTCAGCATTTCCTTGTACATTATTTTATATTCTTATAATTATTTCTTTATTATGTGATCCATATATTCTAGTCCTAACCAGATGTTTTCTCCATTTATAGAGCCAATTATCTTCCACTTTCTTACTTACATTACTCAAAAGGATAAAACTCTGCCAAAATAAAGGATTTGTATGCATTTTGTTTCCAGGGCACCAACACTGCACTGAAAGGACTTGATAAACTCATGTTCATTAATGCTACATGTAAGATAAAAACTGAAGATTTTAGAGTTAACCTATGCACAGCTATGTGTTGTTCATTAGTACATTGATAAATTAGGGATAATAATAGAGCTCATTTTATACAGGGAATTGTAAAATATTAAACTTACCTCCTATTGTCAGCAATTTTAAACTTTTCCACTACACAGAGACACTAGATCTCACCTATCATATACTCTAAAATTGCACTTGGAAAGACAAATTGGTATTCTTCAGGGAATTGGTATTCTCTGACTCTCGGGATCTTATAATGTGAAGGTACATTAAAGGCCTTCTGGTTATTCTATATTCTAGCCCATTCGTGAATCTCCTCCAAGAGATACCAGACAAGAGGTAATCTATTGAATTTCTCCAATGAGGAGGCAGCACATTCCATTGCCAAATAGCTCTAAATATTAAGAAAGCCTTATATTGAGCCAAATTCTTCTTTTCTGTAACTTTGGCACATTAGTCCTAAATCTAGTCTCCAGATATGCACAAAATAAGATTAATCTCTATTCCACATAATAGTACAAAATAATCACAATAAATACTTGTTGAATTTAAAAGTTCAAGATTTTAATCATCACTTTTTCTCATAAGTCTATTCTCTAAAATAATCAATGCCTTTATTTTTCATGATATACGATTTTAAGTTCCCTCACTATGGTGATGAAATTCCTATAGATACACTTCCATATTCCCCTGAAAGTGCAATGCCTAGACCTGAACCCAATACCCAATGAATGTTTTAACTAAAAATAGAGCAAGAATAGTTTCATACTTTAACCAACACTTTATACCTTTATAAATGCAAAAGTAAATTATATTTGCTTTTTTTGACAGTCATATCACACTGTTGATTATATTGTTGTTTATATGGAGGTTGAAGTGAAAGAAAATCCCAACTTCATTATTTTTTTAACATGAACTACTCTCTTTTCATAGCATCTTCATCTGGCCTTGTTGCATGTTTTCTTTTTAAACCTATATAAAGGGCTTTGCATTTATCACTAATAAATTATACTTCTTAGATTTCACTAAATAGAAATCTTTCCAGATCCTGATTCATTTATCCAATATATTAACTGTAGTTCCCACACATTTCAATCAAAATTTTATGAGCATACCATCTATATTATATTCAATTCAATGATAAAAAAAACTTTGAACATAACAGAGGTAAGAAAAGAGGCCTGTAGAATGTTACTAGAGACTTTTTTCTAAGCTTGTATCAATTTATTAATCAACACATATGGTCGTAAGTACATAGATTTAAAGATAGAATAACTTTAGCAGGGCGTCCGGTCCAACCTATTCATTTTATGGACTAGAAAACTGAGATACAAGGAGGCAAAATAACCTGAACTAATAGAGGTACTAAGTGTCTGGGGCATGATTTGAACCTAGGCCCTCTTAACTCTCAGGTCAATGCGCTATTCACTACACATATTTCCTCTTTGGATATAGCCATTCAATTATTAATAAACAGAAACATTCACTCATTATATTAGTTAATTTTAATTATATGTTTTTCTTTGTTATAAAGGAAGTTTCAGTTTGGAGATAAGTAAAACAGATACATAGTCATTTAGAAGTAAAACGGGAATAGAAAGGAAAAATAATGAATTCTGCTTTGGTTTTGTTGCATTTGAGAGGTCTATGTGACATCCACTTTAATATGCCAAATAATTAGTTGGTAACCCAGTACTACATCTCAAAAGATAGGCTAGGGCTGGATATATATCTATTTGGTAGTTATTAGTATGGAAATGATAAATAAATGCATGGAATCTAATGAAGGTACCAAAAGAGAGGATAGAAAGATTTTTTTTTGAATGGAACTCTCAGGCTAGAGCCTTAGGATTCATCCAAAACTGGTAGGTATGGGATGGATGATGAAAGTCACAAAAGGATACTGAGAAGGTGAGGTCATAGAATTAGAAAGACAACAATGAGAGAACAGTGTCTGAAAACACAAAGAGTAGAAGACCCAGGAGGGTAGAGTAATCAAAAGTTTCAAATGTCACAAAGATGTCAAGAAAGATAAAAATGGAGAAAGCCATTAGATTTGGCAATTCAGATACTCTGGCAATGAGAATCACAGGAGAGTTTAACCAGAAGGATTCTGAGTTGAGCTATAGGTCAGTAGATGCTCTCCCTCCACAGCAATAATACTGATGTTAGTTAGATTATAACTCTCTGAGAAAGAAGTGGAAGTCTGGGAATTGAGCAGTGCAGATGGCAAGTTTGATAGTCAAAACAGAGGTAGGTGGATTGCTGGGCTCTGCCTTCCCAATGAATGAGTTTCCTATGTTTTATTTAATACGGCAGCGTGCTAAAGAAGATTACAAATATTTCTGTTCTCCATTTTGGCAGAGTTTTTAAAAAGCTATCCATTTTGGCATTTGTCCAACTGATCAGGAGACCAAAAAAGAAGAAAAAAATAAGATTATGCCCGTGGGTGCTTCCAGGCAAATGAAACTTGAGAATGGGAGCTGAAATACAAACTGTTATCAGTTCATTCTCTCATTTGCCCACCACTGACACTTCTGGCAAATGTCATTTGGTCAAAGCCCAAATGTACATTTTAAAGTAAAAAAAAGCACACTGGAACATTTAACATTGTGTAGAGATGGTAAAATAAGAACCTGGTATATAAAGACTCATATGTCTGATATCGAGACCGATATTAAGTCTCATACATGCTGCAAAAAGGTCAATTGGTCTCCAGGCTACCAGAATCATCTCATCCAAGTCTCTCTGCAGAGATTGATGATTCATTCAATAGCTGTCTCCTGCTGACTCTGGCTTATTATTATTATTCCTGAGGGTAGAACACACTTCCAAAGTGTAGCTTCTTCTCTCATTCTTAAATGTAAAGTTATTAGGTAGAAATTTTAGTTGCTTACTTGCCACTAGAGTTTGATGATTTCTACAACCTCAGACTCTCAGGAGAACTCAGAAATACCAACATTGGAATGGGCAAGAGGCCAATGAATAACAGCTGTGGTCCCACTGGAGTGAGAAGAGGTGTGTGTGTGGGGGGGGGTGGTCATTTTATGCTGTGTAGCACACAGCTTTAAGTCCTTAATGCTCAAAAGGGATTTCATCATTATTTCCTCCCACAGGTCTTCTGGGATGAGTAAAATATGAGAAAGGAAATATATATATATATATACACACATATATATACATATATAATATATATACATATTTATATACATAATGTGTGTGTATTTCAACATAAGGAAACTGGAAATGAGTAAGAAAGCACTGGAGGAAAGAAGAGTTGGCAGAAAGCATGACTCTATACATAGAAATACAATTTTATATACATATATACATATTTATGTTTGTATTTATGCTCTTATGTTTTACTCATATGTATTTTTCTTATATGTACTATATTATCTATATACTCTTTTGTGATATTTACTCATATATATTCTACTCATCAGATGCACATATATGTATGTATATATGTATGTATATGCATATAAACATGAGAAAAGAAACTCGTATAACAATTGAAAAGGACTAAAAAAAACACTTGAGAATATAAGGGCTATAAGAAAACAAGTATTAATCTGCATCTGACTTAGTTAACAAACCAGGTGCAAATAATGTAAAAAAAAATTTTCAAGTAGTCCTTTTGGGACTTTTTTGTTGTTTTTTTACACCTGAAATCATTGGCACAGGTATGTGCCATCCATAAATATAGAGAGTATCAGGGGCTGTAAGAAGTTTTCTTGCTACCCTAATACCCAGAAGGGAGAAGATATCTTGCTAGATGACTTTTATATCACCAAAGTAAGCAGATCACCACTTCTCACAGCTATTGCAAACATCCCTGTTCAGATATGGATCAGGTTAGGGGAAATCTGAGGTTGCTTCCAATCTGAAGATTCTGTGATTCTTTGATAAATAGTCTTGTATCAAATTCAAGAACTGAGAGCACTAATTATGACTAAATGAAATAACATGTGTACAGCCCTTTCTAAATCTTAAGATGCATTAGAAGTGCTAGCTATTACTATTTATTGAAAAATAAAAGATTAATCTATTTTTAGCAGGAAATAGTTGATACTTCTGATTTTTCTTTTTCTTTTTAAAAAATCTTTCTGGAATTTCAAGGAATTTTGAGGAAGCACTAGGACAAATTACATGCCAAGGGCCAAAGATTAATGGTTAAAGGGAAAAGAAGGCTGACAAAAAAAAACAGCCAAAGACATATTTATCCAAGTTATCATATAGCCAATATGAATAAGGATGTAAGAACAGTAATTAGAGGAATCCAGATCAACGAGGAAGGGGGCAAGTGAAGTTGTTTTATAAGTAATTTACTATTGTGTCCAACCAACAAAAGTAGAACTTACCAAGAGTACTTGAGGAAATACTTAGCCAAAATCCTACCCTCATGCCTCATTGTGGTATGAAGGTACAATACGGTTCTTAAAGGTCATGCTAGAAAAGCAAAAAGTTTGATAGGTCCTGCCAGACTGGGAAGGCTTCCATTATAGAGAAAAGCTATGCATCTCTCATCTGATACCTCTTCTAGCTAAGGTAGAAAGGGCTCAGAAGTGGGGCAGCTAAGTGGCACAGTGAGTAGAGCACCGGCCCTGGAGTCAGGAGGACCTGAGTTCAAATCTAGCCTTAGGTACTTGATATACTTACGTGCTGTGTGACCTGGACAAGTTGCTTAACCCCAAATGCCCTGCCTTCCCCTCTCCAAAAAAAGGGAACAAGAAAGGGCTCATAAGGCTGACCAGCAAATAGAGGGTTTTCTTTGGTTGCTTTTTCTGTAATAAGGCAAGAAGACCACCTACTAAAGAATGGAGTAGTTGTGATCTACATTGGTTGAAAGAGTGTTCATACCAAAAGATGTAAGACAACAATAGGCAATTATTGTTGCTATAAGTATAAGTAGCCTGAAAGCAACTATATTATCTATGAGCAGATTTGGATTACCAGTGAAATCAATTTAACCATAGTAAGCCTTCAGTGAAAAGTGGAGGATATATTTATAGATGATACAAAATTGTGGAAAGCATGAGTCTATTTTCCACAGCTCCCACAAAGTACTACACATATTATGGCTATACTAGGCACCCGTTCTCAATGTGAACATAAAGGCAAAGTTTGACTGAGAGGTAAAACTCATTCGAATGAACAATATTTTGTGATAGAAAAATAATTTAGCTTCAATCTAAGCTACATATCTGCATGAAAACATTTAGAGTCCTTCTTATCCCTCAAGGTTTATCTTTGAGGGAGAAACTAAGATATTATAGTTTAATATCATCAGAGACAGAGCAAATTCAGCCATGGTAGATATAATCACCATGCCATCTCTGTAGCATTCCTCAATTTTCCCAGTTAGAAGGTGCTATATCAACTCTGAGAGGCTTCCCTGATTCCATCTTAAACATCCATTAGAAATGGCAAGAGGATCACTGGGGTATTCTGTTGCTTTCAGTAAATAATCTTTTATTGGATTTCTCTCTCATCACTATTTTTTCAAAGGTGACTACACTAAAGTTGGGTTGATTTTTTTTCCTCCTGTTATGCATGTTGTCATATGTGAACCAAATGGAAGAGAAACAATGATAAAAATCTTGAGTGGGTACACTGTCGAGCACAATTTAATTCTTATTCTTCAACCTAATGGGTGGAACTTCGCTTTTTCTAATGTCAAGGACTGGAGTTCTAGAATCATGTTGTGTGTTGGTATCAAAATGCTTGACACAATGAGACAGAAGCTGAAAAAAAAATGAGAGGCCAAAAGTTGTGTGGCCATGGGAAAATCCCTAAAATCTCAATGTCCTCATATGTAAAACAATAATAATACCTCAACTACTTGCTTCCCAGGATTATTTTAAGGAAAGTTTTTTGCAAGACCTATAGTAAAGAAAATTATTACAAATCTTTCAGATACCTTACATTAGGTGGTTTCTTGGAAGATGCCATATTTTTAGACTAAGAATGGTATAGAGTGGGCAAACTTTTTGGATGGAGAAGAAAGTACTTATCACTTTGTTTCACTAACCTATTTCTTTCTAGTCTTGTTTATTTCTGACTTGGACAAGCTCTCCTAAATAAAATGTGTAGTTTTCATCTCTTTAAAATTTACACACAGTGACAATTCATAAAAAAGGTATCAAGATAAAACTCAGCAAAGACAGAGAAGCTATTATGAGAAAATTGTAATGCATTAAGCATGCTTAGGACTGCAGGATGCTTAACTGATAGTCACATTTGTTTTGGGACATTTGCCTGGAAATGTTAGAAGATCTTTTAATAAATGTACTAAATAGGATGCATAATTTAGCTCCTTCTCAGTGGAACACTGGCCAACTGCCAGTTTAGGGTTCTCATTCCCTTCCTTTCTCTGTTTCTTGATTTCTTCCTGCCTTTTTCAGGTGCTGAGGTTACCTGCTGCCTAGTACAAATGGTCTCATTAAAAGTAGTCATCACTGTGCCTGATGGCTTCATTCTTCCCCAATGGCTCAATTTATATCTCTTTCTCTTCAACATATCAGGACAAAGCTTCTCAAGGGTATGATTTTCCCCATACTCACCCAAAGCAATGTGGGAAAAGAGAGAACAATATACAACCTTTTTGGTTTATTAAGAAGAAAAAATGTTCATGGTCTTCTTCAGGCTAATTAATTTGGAGTTTCATATTTCCCTACAGCAGAAATAGACTGACTTTCCAACCCAAATTTTGTTAAGCAATTGCAAAAAATCCTCAATGGACAGAGAAGAAAAGGATCTTATTTCAAGTTCCAGATTTATACTAGTAGTTCTTTGATCTTTGACATGTGTCTTAATTTCATTATTCAGTAGGGAGTGAAAAGATCTTCCTTTTTTTTAAATTCAGACCTGTTATTTCACCACTGTGAGGAGTGCACAACAAGAACATTCCTATAAGAAACTGCTCTATAACTTGTAGTTTTAAATAGAGGCCCAGTAGGTAAGATCTAGACATACCTTGAGTTTTGTATCTCCTGTACCATCCTTTCTTTTTTATTATTTATGTATTTTTAGTTTTCAATGTTCATTTTTATTAGATTTTGAGTTCTAATTTTCCTCCCTCCCTTCACTCCTTCCTTCCCAAGACAGAATGCAATCTCATGTAGACTATACATGTATGATCATATTAAACAGATTTCCTCAGTAGTTACTTTGTGAAAGAAGAAGCAAAATAAAAGGGAAAAACCATGAGAAAGGATAAAAAGGAAAAAAGAGAAAATGGTATGATTTGATATGCCTTCAGACTCCATAATTCTTTCTCTGGATGTAGATAGCATTTTCCACCATCAGTCTTTTAGAATTGTCAAAGATCATTGCATTACTCTGAGTCAGTCATCACACAATGTTGCAGTTACTGTGTACAGTGTTCTCCTGGCTCTGCTCACTTCATTCAGCATCAGTTCATGCAAGTCTTTCCAGGGTTTTCAGAAATCCACTGGCTTATCATTTCTTATGGAACAATAATATTCCATTACATTCCATACATTCCATTACATTCATATACCACACTTTGTTCAGCCATTCCTCAGTTGATGGCCATCCCCTCAATTTCCAGTTCTTTGACACCACAAAAGGAGCTGCTATAAATATTTTTTTTCTTTTTTCTAAGATCTCTTTGGGTTGCAGACCTAGTAGTGGTATTGCTGGATCAAAGAGTATGCACAGTTTTATACCCCTTCGGGCATAGTTCCAAATTGTTCTCCCAAATGTTTAGAACACTTCACAACTCCACCAACAATGCATCGCTGTTCCAATTTTCCCACATCTTCTCCAACATTTATCAAGCATTCTGCTTTGTCCTCTTAGCCATTCTGATGTGTATGATGTGGTACCTCAGAGTTTGTTAATTTGAATTTCTCTAATCAATAATGAGTTAGAGTGTTTTTTCATATGACTATAGATAACTTTAATTTCTTCATCAGAAAACTGCCTGTTCATATCGTTTAATCATTTATAAATTGGGGAATGACTTGTATTCTTATAGATTTGATTCAGTTTTCCATACATTTTAGAAATGAGGCCTTTATCAGAAACACTTGCTGTAAAAACTGTTTCCCAGTTTTCTGTTTCCCTTCTAATTTTGATTGCATTGACTTTGTGCAAAAACTTTTCAATTTAATGTAATCAAAATTATCTCTTTTGTGTTTCATTATGTTCCCTATCTCTTGTTTGGTCAAAAATTCTTCACTTCTCCATAGACGTGACAGGTAAACTATTCTTTGTTTTCCTAATTTGCTTATAGTTTCGCCCTTTATGTCTAAATCATGTATCCATTTTGACCTTATATTGTTTTATGGTATAAGCTGTTGGTTTATACTTAGTTTCTTCTGTACTGTTTTCCACTTTTCCCAGAAGTTTTTATCAAATAGTGAGTTCTTCTCCCAGAAGCTGGAGTTTTTGGATTTATCAAGCTGTAAATTACTATAGTCACTGACTAGTGTGTCATGTACCTAATCTATTCCACTGATCCATCACTCTATTTTGTAAGCAGTACCAAGTAGTTTTAATGGCTGCTGCTTGATAATAAAGTTTTAGATTTGATATAGCTAGGCCACCTTCCCTTGCATTGTTTTTCACTGATTCCCTTGATATTCTGAACCTTTTGTTCTTCCAGACGAATTTTATTATTTTTTCTAGTTCTATAAAATAAATTTTTGGCAGTTTGATTGGTATGGCACTAAATAAGTAAGTTAATTTAGGTAGAATTGTCATTTTTATTATATTACTTTGACCTACCCATGAGCAACTGATATTTTTCAAATTATTTAGATCTGACTTTATTTCTATGAAAAGTGTTTTGTAATTGTGTTCATATCATTTCTGGCTTTGTCTTGGCAATAGACTTTCAAATATTTTGTGTTGTCTACCATTACTTTAAGTGGAATTTGTCTTTCTATCTCTTGCTTCTGGGCTTTGTTTTACTATATAGAAATGCTTATGGTTTATGTGGGTTTATTTTATGTACTGCAACTTTGCTAAAGTTGTTAATTATTTCAAGTTTTTTGGTTGATTCTCTAGGATTCTCTAAGTGTACCATCATATCATCTGCAAAGAATGATAGCTTTGTTTCAAGTTCTTTTTCATCTCATAGCTAAAGGTAACATTTCTAATGACAATATTGAATGACAATGGTGATAATGGACAAAGTTTCACCCCTGATCTTACTGGAATTGGTTCTAGCCTATCTCCATTACATATAATGCTTGTTAATGGTTTTAGATAGATACTACTTATCATTTTAAGGAAAACTCTGTTTATTCCTATGCTCTCCTGTATTTTAGTAGGAATGGGTGTTATATTTCATCTAAAACTTTTCCTGCATCTATTGAGATAATCATATGATTTCTGTTAATTTTGTTATTTATATAGTCAATTATACTGATAGTTTTCCTAATATTGAACTAGCCTTGCATTTCTGGTATATACCCCACCTCATAATAGTGTATTATTCTCATGATAAGTTGCTGTTATCTATTTCCTAATCTAACTTTCTTTTAAGAGACAGTAAGGTACAGTGGAAATAGCACCGAATTTAGTGTTTTTCAGAACTGGATTTGTTTGTATGCTTGAATCTTGCTTCTGATAACTACTAAAAATTTTTCCATGAGCAAGTCACTTAATTTCTCTGAACCTCAATTTGTTTATATGAAAGATTTTGGCAATTATACCTCTTGTCCATCTTGCAAAACTATTATTAGGGAAGATCTTTGTAACCTTTATTGAACTGTAGAAATATGGGCTGCCATTATTTATTAGAGAAAAGTGCCATGCAAATCCAGGCTATGATTTTGTTTGAACCAGGGAGCAGGTATTCCTTAAGCTTGGAAACCATAGAAGTTTCTGTAGTATTTATTGCCATCAAAATTTTGCATTTGCTTGTTATGAAATAGGACCTTACATTTGCTTTAATTTGCATTTATCTTACTATTAATGATTCAGAGCACATTTTATGTGGTCATTTCTGCTTTTCTATTATTCTTTGTGAATCTGTTCATGCTCTTTGGCCACTTATCTTTTAAGAAATGCCTAACATCATTTCATTAGGCCTTTTATCCAAGATCTAAAATATAGCAGAAGATGTACAAGAGGATAAAATAACAAAGGTTAAAGTTTTCAAGTTTAGGTAAGTTTTAACAGGGAATTTTGGTCTTATATCTAAAATTTTTGGAGAACTAGATCTTACTTTCTTAGTTCTTCTAATCTTTCATTAAATTCCTTCTTCTAGGTTTGGCTTTTGCTCTGCCTAAGGCTCATATACCCCCTTCTTGCCCTATCCTTATAGGATTTCTTGGACTTCATCCCCTCCCTTTTCAGTTGGAAGAAAAACCCACGATTTCTTCCTGGTTTTCCTCCCATCCTTTTTCCACTACACAGTTTCAGTAAAATAGGTAGCATTCCTACCTAAGAGGGACAACTGGTCTAATCTGAATTTACCACAGTTACTTTATATCTCATAGCTTTTTTCAGGCTGGGAGTTGCCAACTTTCTTCTACATCTGCCTGGAAGAATATCAGCAGGCATTTCTTCATCTTATCCTCCCCCTGTTCATTGGACTGAGGCATTACCTTAGATCACAATTATTTTCTTCCAACTGCTGTGTGCTCTGAGGCACTAGAAAATGCCCCACACACATTCCCTGGGAGAAGAGAATATAAACAGTGTGGCATCTAAGAGGATGCAGGCAGGAACTCCCAAAGAGTATTATTCATTTTTATATGTTAAATCTGGAGGCAGCATCCTGAGTTTCTCCCACTGGGTGACAACGAGAAACTGCAGAGCATAAGGAGACATTTTTAAAATGACAATACTTTGTTCAATTCTCCCTGTTGAGGAGGATGAGTTAATTCATCTCTGTGAAATCTCCTGGGGGAAAAGTGTTGTAAACATACTCCAGTATGTGTTCCAATTTCTAAGGCTTTTGCTCTGTATGACCCCATGTACCTGAGCTTATGGAACTTGCCAAATGGTGAACCACAATATAAAAATTGCCACCCTAGGTGATACCTGTTGTTTATTCAGTTGGACACTCTGCCTTTAGCAGAGGAACCAAGGTAAAATTTGTGGGAGGGTCTGATGGAAATTTCAAAACATTAGATATATTCCTCCCAAATCTAATTTTCCTTCAGTGATACTTTATTATTTGCTTATCCATGAAGCTATCTAAACCTTAGAAAAGACAAAATGATGCATATTTTCATCCCATAATCCACATTGAAATAATGCTTTCCATATGTTTGCATATTTTAATATATTATAATTTTTTTTCCTTTCCTGATGGTTCTGTAATTCTACATCTGGAATGTGGCATTCAACATTAGGTGTCATATCAATAGAGAGTTTGTCTAGAGAAGGACAATCATGGTAGTGAAAAAACTAGAAACTCTACCTGATAAGAAACAGATGAAGTCACTTGGTAATGCTTACCCTGAAAAAGAAAGAACTTAGAGAGTACATATTTCATATTTGTCTTTCAAGTATTTTAAGGGATTATATTTATATATATTTGAAAGAGAGAATAGACTTGCTCTGCTTGACCCCAAAAGATTGAACCAGGACTAGTAGGTGGAAGCTTCAAGGGAGCAGGTTTAGGTTTGATGCAAAGCAAATAAGAAAGTAAATAAAACTTCTTAACAATTAGAGCTATGCCAAAGTCCCTCATTCAGGGAATAGAACATGACCCCTCACTGGAGGTCTTTGAAGTGCAAGTTTGATGACCATGTATCAAAAATATTGAAGAGGATGTATTTGTACAGATGTAGCTTGGGTTAGAGAAGAAAACTTAGAGACCATCTTGTCCAGCCCCAGAAACTTAAGCCTTAGATAGCCATACAGACTTTCCTAAGGTCACACAGCTATGAAGTAACAAAGCCAGGGTCCAAAATAATATCAGCTGGCCCCACATCCAGTGTTCTTTTGATTCTATCCTGAAACTTGATATTTTTCTAAGTTTGGGATTTAGTTGAAAAGTTCCTCATCCATCCTATATAATTTTATAAACAAATATTTATCCTCATAATCTTTACTTCTGTTGAACTAAGGATCTTCATGTCTTTTGCCTATTTCTAGCATATTTACCCTTTTTGATCATTATCAAGGAATGCTTCTCTCTGAACCCATGTCTTTTAACTACAGATCAAGGACTCCTGTTGCTGTACCATATTCCATTGATAACTTCTGTCTTTGAATCCCACCTAGAGGTTTGTGGGGTACCTCTTAGGCACACTTATGATATGATGTTCTGAGCAGTAATACCTTTTAATGCATACAGTGCTAGACTTGGAGTCAGGAAGATGTGTGTTCAAATCCCTGCCTCTATCACCTGCTATTTGTATGATGACCTCTAGGGTCCCTTACAACTGAAAATCTGTGGTCTTAGGACCTAAATTCAAATCTCACCTCTAACATTTGCTAACTGTGACCCAAAGCAAGTCATACTTTCTCTGAGAATAATTTCATTCACCAACAAAATAGAGACAATAGCATAGGAAAAGTTGTTGTGAAGATTATGTAGAGTCCTTTATAAACCCTTAAGCTTTTACTATGTGTGTACATGTTATATCCTATCATTAGAAAGCAAGCTCTATGTGTGCAAATACTTAATCTTATCTATGATTTGTTTCTCACATGACACCAAGCAAAGTACTCAACAATGATTAGGTAATTTAAAAAGAATGGTTATTTATTGAATCCTTTAGGGGAGGGAATCCCAAGAAAATTAAAAATGACTATCAAAAAAAATTTCATTCCATACACAAATGTATTGGGAGAGAGAGAGAAAGAGAGAAGGAGAATTGGGTAAATTATCTCACTTAAAAGAGGCAAGAAAAAGCTTTTGAGGTGAAGAGGAATGGGGCAAGGTGAGAGGGAACGAGTAAACCTCGTGCTCATCACATTTGACTTAGGAAGGGAATGACATACACATTCGATTGGTTATGAAAATCTATCTTATCTGACAGCAAAATAGTGGGGAATGAGATATGAGGGAGGATGATAGAAGGGAGGGCAAATGGGAGGAGGAGGTCATGAGAAGCAAACACTTTTGAGGGGGGACAGGGTAAAAGGAGAAAATAAATTGGGGCAGGATAGGATGGAGGGAAATATAGTCTTTCACAACATGACTATTATGGAAGTGTTTTACATGACTATAGATGTATAACCTGTATTGAATTGCTTGCCTTCTCAATGGGGGTGAGTGTGGAGGGAGGTAGTGAGAGAATGTGGAACTCAAAGTTTTAAAAATGAATGTTAAAAATTGTTTTTACTTGCAACTGGGAAATAAGACACACAAGCAATGGGGCATAGAAATCTATCTTTCACTATAAGAAAATATAGGGGAAGGGGATAAGGGAAAGGAGGGTATAATAAAATGGAGGGAAGATTGGGGGAAGGGGCAATCAGAATGCACTCTGTCTTGGAGTTGGAGGAGGACAGAGATGGAGAGAAAATTTGTAATTCAAAATCTTATGAAAGTGAATATTGAAAACTAAAAATAAATTTATTAATAGAAAAAAATCTCATTTCAGATTTTATATCTTTAAGATTACCTTCTTATTTGAAGAGGTTCTCAAGATGATAAATTTCTAAGCTTCATCATTTTCTTCATCATCTTGTTCATATTCTTTTCCTTCTCTTTCTCTTCTTCTACCTCCTCTTTTTTTCTCTTTCTCCCTTTCTCCTCCTTTCTAAATGAATAGCTAGGATGTAAGAAGATTTTAAGTAGAGTCTTTAGAACAACTGTAGGCTCTTCTTATTCAGTATTTAATGGTCTAATTACATTGACTAGTAAGTAAATGATTCAGAAAGTAGCTCTTTATTTTAAAAAGATAGATGGAAACATTTTCCAAAACTATATATGTGTGTATGAGGTAAATATTTTCCAATAACAATAGGATATCAGAGATTGTTTTGCCTAAAACAAAATTTCTAGGGTTAGAGAATGTTTTAAAGCTTAGGTGTCATGGGAACCTGGATATGTTGATTCTATTTACACTTGCTCAGAAGATTTTTAAAAGAAATGTTATAGAAACTGACATTTTAGAATAAAACCACTGCTCAGAAACTAATGCTCACATTCATGGGTTTGTTGGCTTATCTCTCTCAACCTTTCATTTCATTCCTCATCTGTAAAATTGGGATAATAATAGGACCTGTCTCACAGGGTTGTTGTGAGAAGCAAATGAGTCAACATCTAAAGTAGTTTGCTAATTTTTTAAATTATCTCTCCTGGATCTATTTTCCAGGGCTGTGGCTTTTCCCATGAAATATTTCACATTGTCTTCTATTGTTTCATTCTTTTGGTTCTGTTTTATAGTATCTTGATTTCTTATAAAATCACTAGCTTCCACTTGCTCCATTCTAATTTTTAAGGTGGTATTTTCTTCAGTGGCCTTTTGGACCTCCTTTTCCATTTGGCTAATTCTGCCTTTCAAGGCATTCTTCTCCTCATTGGCTTTTTGGAGCTCTTTTGCCATTTGGGTTAGTCTATTTATAAGGTGTTATTTTCTTCAGTATTTTTGGGTCTCCTTTACCAAGTGGTTGACTTGTTTTTCATGGTTTTCTTGCATCACTCTCATTTCCCTTCCCAATTTTTCCTTTACTTCTCATACTTGATTTTTCAAATCCTTTTTTGAGCTCTTCCATGGCCTGAGACCAGTTCATATTCTTCTTGGAGGCTTTTAATCTAGGATCTTTGACTTTCTTGACTTCTTCTGGCTGTATGTTTTGATCTTCTTTGTCACCAAAGAAAAATTCTATAGTCTGAGTCCTTTTATGATGCTTTTCATTTTCCAAGAAAATTATTTGACTTTTGAGCTTTTTGTCAGGGTATGACTGCTTTCAGCGTGGAGAATGCTTTGTCCTAAGTTTCAGGGGTTTTGCACTGCTGTTTACAGAGCTACTTCTATTGTGAGGTGGTATGATACTCCTCTCCTAGCCTGTGCTCTGGTCTGTGAGTGCAGGCATTGCTTTCTGCCATGTATGCACCAGGAAGATTCCCTCTCCAGAGCCACCACAAAGCTCTGCCACCCAGTGCTCCTCCTCCCCCAAGAACCATCAAACAGGACTGCTACCCAGATCTAAGCAGGTCAAAGCAAGACAACCCTGCTTCAGTGCCAGCAAAGCTATCTCTTCACTCCCACTCTGATCAGCAGCTTGATTCTCCCCACTGTGTGGGCCTGAGGCACCAGAAGCAGCCACCTCTGCTGTCCTGGAGCAACCCATGTTGGGCTGCACTCTGCTCCCAGAACAGTGTGATAGACCCTTCCCAGTGACCATCCAGGCTGTCTTGGGCTGGAGACTTGTTTCTCTCTGTTATTTTGTGAGTTCTGTAGCTTTAGAATTTGTTTAGAGTTATTTTTCACAGGTGTTTGGAGGGATTTGGGGGAAAGCTTAAGTGAGTCTCTGTTTTCAAGCTGCCATCTTGGCTCTGCCCCCCTTAGAGTCTACTTCAAGGAACTTCATTATAGGATAGATAAAGTTACAGACAGAGTTAATGAAAAGAAATAGGACTATTATTTTTTTTTCCTGAATCTGTGTGTAGGTTTGCTACATATGGATGGAAAACATGCATGAAGAATGTTCATTGTCCTACCTGATTAAGACAAGAATTAAAGAGGAGGGGAAAATCAAGTTGGGCTGAATTTGAAAGTGCATAATATTTTCACTGCCCCCAAGCTGCTAGATATCCCCTCCCTCAAAAGCCCCCATCCCTTTTTAAACACTGATATTCTTGTGGCAATGTTCTAAGATTTTGAATCATAAAACAACACAGTATCAAAAGATTAAAAATTGCAATTGACCTCTAGGGCAATGGAAAGATGTGTGCCAGACATCAATGGCTTATATATTACTAAGTGCAATAACTTGTGCATTATAAAGAGGATATTGTATGGTTATAAGATCACAGTGTCATAGCTTTTTGTTTGGATAGGACCTTAAAGATTGTCTAGTCCAATCTTCTCATTTGGTGTTTGAGAAAACTGATGTCTAAATAGGTTAAGTGAGTTGACCAGTATCGTATAGTTTGAAAAAACCTAGAAACATCATCTAGTTAATTCTTTCAATCCACCAACAGCCAGCACTTAGAAAGCTGCCAAAGCACAGGTTCTTTTGATCTGCTTAACTAAGGAAAGCAAAGAAAGCAACGTTAAAGGGTTGACAAGCTTATTTCAATTCAGCATACAAACATCATTCACTTAGTTCAGGGGAAAAAGCCAGCACCCTGAACTTCAGAGCAAAATACAAGCAAACTACAAACATCAACAGACAGACTTTGTCTGATTCAAATCCCAATACATAGTTACCAGAGTTCAACAAAGTCTCAGCATCCAGGTTTACAAGCTGGAGGGCTGCTTAGCTACAGCTGCCTGGAGTCTCTTCATCAACACCATCTCAAGAGCCCTTAAACAAATTACAAACAGACAGACCTAATACAATTCATAGTTACCAACATCTAGGCACAGCCTGGGAGCTCAGAACAAGGGCTGGCCCAGAGTCACGTGCCACCACTGCTTCAGCCAAGAGCTCTGAGGAGGAAGAGGCCAACCCCTGGCTTTTATATTTTTGTCAGCGTCAGGGGTGAGTCACACATGCAACTCACCCATGTGACCTAAAATCATCAAAAAGAGGCAACTTAAACCCAGGTGGTCTGAGTCTCTGCTGTCCCAGACATGGAAACTAGGCCCTCCCTGGAGATAGCCCCACCTTGGGCCCCACCTCAGTCATCAATCCACACCCACATAGGTTCCACACCTAATAGGAATTTGGGCCTGGGGCTTAGCATTACTCAAAGCAAACAAAAGCCAAACTCTTCAAGGGCACTTGTTGAACTAAGTGCTAAGGAGCCCATTTTGCTTAACGACACACCAACACATATGCATATATGCATGTGTGTCATGTTCACATTTGTATAGACAAGCACATCTGTATAGATGTACATACATGTATGTGTATATATGTATTTTGTATATGTGTATATTGTATTGTTTTTATATATGCACATATTCTATATGTATCTATATCTACTTGTGCATGCATACATACATATGTGTGCATGTGTATATATATACACAAACTTCTTAGATGAGAATGTTTTTATAAAAGTTAGGATACTTTAGAATGAAATACAATAGAAATCTAATGCAAGAACTAAAGTGGTATTCGCTAAGTATTCAAAGAATCACTTCCAGTGAATTGGATAGATTATCTATGAAGGATTTATGAGAAGCCATGTCTTAAAAAGCTTACAGGATGAAAAAGACTGAAGGAATTGATTCTATGTTTTCCAGTGGAGAGAACTGGCCACATAGATGAGACTAAATAATGTAATGTAATATGCATTTGCTTTTGGTGCTTCAGGGGTTAACCCCACTTTAACAATGCCCAAGATGATCTGCTTCATATAAAATTTCAGACTCTAGCAAATCACGTTATGCATATCACTACACAAGTTTAACTTTGTATAATAGCTTTTGATTCTAATAGTATCTTGAAGTTTTACTTGAACAAATGAACCTTAACAATAAGTTTGGTTATCAATTAGCAAGGCTTAGAGAATGTCTCAAGAGGTACTTGATATAGTCAACAAAATTGGACTTGGAGGCAGGAAAACCTAGGTTAAAAATTGTTGTTGCTCACACAAACTGGCTATGTGACCCTGTGTGAACCATTTAACTTCTCCATGCCCTAAACAGTTCTCTAAGCCTATGAGTTCCAGAAGGGATGCTGACCTACATTGGTAGAGGGGTTTTCTCATTGGGGAGTTATATATACTAATGAATTCATAAGTCTAGTTTCTATAACCACACAATAGGCATATTAATAACCCTGGTCTTATAAGGGGCAATGAGGTACAGGGGGAACAATATTGGTTCCAGAGTCAGAGTACCTGGCTTCGAATCCTTTTTCTATGTACTTTGTGATTCTGGACAAGTGACTTAAAATTCCTGCAATTCAGTTTCCTCATTAACAAAATAAAGAGGGTGGAGTTTAGACTAGATCCATGCTTCTCAATGTGTGGTGTGGAGAACTGTAGGGGCTCTTGAGACTCTTTCAGGAGGTTCTTGAAGTCAAAACTATTGTTTATTATAATACCAGGACATTGTAATTTCTAATATAGCTAATATTGATGGAAATAATTCATATAAACAAAAGATTTTTGATGCTCTCGATATTTTTAATAGTGTAAGGAAATTCTCAGACCAAAAAGCTTGAGAACCATTGCCTTAAATATACATGAACCCGTGAGATTTTTAATCAGCAAATTAGGAAAAGTGCCCATTTGTCAAAACTGATAGGTATTGAGGGTGAAGAATCCTATTCATACTAGGTTACATCTATTCTCCTAAGACTACTTAAGTTTTCTTCCAACCACTGAACCTAGATGGACTAATTTATTAGATAGTGTAGTCATCACCTGTAACTACTTATAGCAAGTCCGGTCAATGGACTTAACATTCTCCCCCTTTCCTACCCAGGCCAATTTGGGTTGTGTTTCCAAACAAAAATGACATCATGAAAACTGAGGGGATTGAGTCTCTGGCTTTGAGTGGAAGTTGATTAAGTTTTACTGGGAAGAAGCCAAGGTGCCCTGTTTTCAGAGAGGTCCCAGAAATGTCAGCCGGTTTTCTCCCTATTTCTCAAAGTGATTAGCATCCACTTCAAGTCTCCCTAGCCTGCCACCTGTGTTTTCCCTCATGTATTTATATAAGCTGTCTTGACAACATGGAAATCCATGACATTCTTGTCTTCTTTGCCATGAGCTTTTAACCTAAGTGATTTCTCAGCACTCTGTGTAGTTGGATTTTGAGTTTTAAAGGATTTTCAAAGTCAACTAACTACAAAATTGGCTATTCCAGAGGAAAATGTTTTACTCTTCCTTACCCTGGACATAATAAGTAGAATAATGGTTTCTATCAGAGTTTTTAATCTCTCATATGAGAATTGTTTCCATGAACTGCCTACTTTTAGCCTGGAGAAAAAAAGGCTTGGAGTGCAAGAGTTATTTTATGGAAGAGTATATAGCTTCTCTGAAGCTACCCTTTCAACTCCCACTGTCTCTGGAAGATTGAGTTCTCAGAGTTTGGCTCTTACATCTCCCCTCAGAAGCATAAGGGTATCTTTGAGGGAGTTTAGGGTGTCTTTGCAATGTCATAATTTAGAAACCTTTGCTGATGTGCCCCTCCCTCAGCCTCGTAATTATCAATTGGTAAACAGTAAGTTATTAATATAAATTAGTAAGCCATACAATTAGCTTTTAGAATGTGACATTTCCTAAAGCGGTATAGTAACAACATTTGGTACAGCACATCCCCCCAAAAAATGTGGGATACATTTTTCCATGAAGGCAATATAGAGTCCATGGGGGAAATGAACTCAAGTTCAGAAAGCACACAAGGTGAACGGATAAACTCACAGTTGCTGGTGACCAGATGTCCTTTTACCCCCTTCTTAGAGATACTCATAAAGTTCTTCATAGGCCAGTGGTTCTCAAAGTGTGATCCAAGGACTTCTAGTGATCCCTAGACTTTTTTAGGGGCCATGGAGATCAAAATAATTTTCATAATAATATTAAGATGATATTTTCCTATTAAAAGATTCTCAACCTTTCCAACTAGGTAAAGCCAGATTTTCTTCATATAATTCAATCAAAATAATATATCAGGATGGAATGAATATAGATGCAAATATAAGAATCCAGCTGTCTTCTATTAATGAGATTTGTAAAAATATCTGTGTTACCTATCTCAATATTTAATTTTGTTTTGGATTATATGGTTATTGTTCATTAAAATGTTACTTATATTAACGTATAATGGGTTAATCAGTGCCATTTTAAATGAATTAATGAATAATTTTAAAGTTGTCACTTTTAATTTATGATACAGTAAATATTGATGTAAATAATCCACATAAATAAAAGCTTGTTGAGGACCTAAAGAAATTAAGAATATAAAAGGGTTCTCAAGAATTTTTAAGAGTATAAAGTTAAAAACTATTTGGGAAAATAGGCAAATAAGGAGTAGTACCAAATTATTTTTATGAGCCAAATATGGTGCTGACTCCTAAACAAGGAAGAGCAAAAAAAGAGAAAGAAAATTACAAACCAATTTCCCTAATGAATATTAATGCAAAATTTTTAAATAAAGTACCACAAGGAGATTATAGCTATATATAAAAAAGATCATATACAAAGGCTAGGTGGGATTAATACCACAAATGCAGTGCTGGTTCAATATTAGGAAAACTATTAGCACAATTGACCATATCAATAACAAATCCAACAAAAGTCACCTGATTATATCAATAGAGGCATTAAAAGCTTTTGACAAAATACAACATTAATTCTGTTTTTAAAAAGCAAAGGAGTGAAAGGAGCTAAAAATATCTGTAAGTACTGTCTAAAACCATCAGCCAGCATTATGTCCAATGGGGATAAGTTAGAAGCCTTCCCTACAGCTTGAAAATTATATTCTCCTCTCTCCCTTTTGAAAAAATTGCATCACTGGACTGTCTTCATCCACCTGTCCTGTGATACTGCTAACATCCTCTAAGGTCTTTCAGATGGCATTGACGGTAATTGAGTAATCATATCTGTCCTTCCAAAATCTAAGATTATATTTCAACTGGCCCAGAATACAGTAGCTTGGTGCTATTTTGCTATCCTTTTAATTATTTTGGGTATCAATTTCCTGCTGGTCTTGTTATTCTATCATTTCTATTGCAAAAATCATTCTCCTTGTCAAAGAAAAGAGAAACAAAATAAATTGAACAGCTCTGACTCTGCTCTTTTCTATCTTTCACACCATCAACCTCAATCAGAAGTCCTTCACTGAAATTCCTCATTCGCCTAATATAGAAAAAATAAAACAAGATGGTTTTTGTTGCCTTTACCTATCCTTGGCAGTTTCAGCTTATTTTGGTTTTTGAACTCCTAGCACAAATTTTTCAGACCTCTTCCTGTTCCTACTGTCATCCTTCATAATCATGTGGTCCCATGGATAGAGCACTACCTCTGTAGTCAGGAAGACCTTAATTCAGCTTCAGCCTAAGACACTTATGAGCTTCGCACCTAAGTTTCTTTAAGTGTAATATTAAGATAATAACGGTACCCACCTTGCAGCATTGTTGTAAGGACCAAATGAGATAACATTTGTAAAGTGCTCAGCATAGTGCCTGACATATGGGTACTTAATAAATGCTTGTTTCCTTCCCTTCTTTCCTCTGGTTATCTGCTTTTATATCTATTTCTCACACACACACACACACACACACACACACACACACACACACACGTATGCATATATACATATGCATGTGTGCATGTGTGTATACATATGCATTATGTGAATATGTATACATATTGGTGTATACGTGCATACATATGTGCATACACATATATGTATATATATATATGTGTGTGTGTGTGTGTGTGTGTGTGTGTGTGTATTACACTTAATGTCATTTACCCTGTGCCTCTATTCTAGTCTTCTTTAGACAACTGTTTTTCTACTTGTTGGAACTCTTCTCACCTTAGTTGTTTAGATAAAACTGAAGTAATCATGCTTACCAAATAACTTTTGAATCTCGATGGAGCTAAGATAGATATTATTTAGGGTCAGATGCCAAAGTTCAATATTACTCTTGAGCTACATGTGCAAACCTTCAAAACAGCTGAATAAGAGATATTATAGGATGGGGTAGAATCAAATATAAATGAATAAACTAAAAAACTAAACCAATTATTTAATAAAACTATATGGGCTTGTACTGATTAGCTGAATAGGCTCAACATTTCTGGCACACATAATATTATGCATTCAAGTATTCATGGAAATAATTCACTGAAGAAAAACCAATTAAGTCCTTTTTAGTTACAAGGGCATATTGGGGACAGCTTAAAAAACAAAAAACAAAAAAGGAAACAATAAATGCCTCAATTGGAAAAGTATTATAGAAAGAGCAAAAATAAATTCTGTTTCCTAACATGTACCCTCTGTTCTCATTTGTTAGGAATGAGTTTTAATGTGTTTTCTACTAACAGTCTAACAATCATTAACCAACACATAATATGCATTAAATTATTTAGGATTTCTTTAAAAAGAGCTTTCGCTTTAATTCCCTTGAAGATATTTCTTTCAAAAAAGTGAAAGCTCATACTTCAATGTCCAAATTTAAAAGTTATATTCATGAGTCAAGGAATGAAACCTTACTTATCCAGTGACCATTTATATAAAAAACTTAATTATAGAATAAACATAAGAATCTTAAATAACAAGCCTTTGAACAGCTAAAATTGTTCTTAAAAAGTTTATTTGCTAAAGCTCAGGCATTTTGCTGAAATAGTATAAATTCTAGAATCTTTAGAGGTTTCTTTTAATTGTTTCTACACCAACCTCTGTGTGTGTAATATAATTCAAATGGAAGTGATTTTCTTGTAGCATCCATTCTCCTCAGCCTTTGGTCATCAGTAAAGGCTTATGCACTTTAATTATACGAGATACATTCTCCCACCCTGTTTTTCTACTGTATCCCCCTTTCCCCTCCTTTTCCTTCTTTTAAGGTCATTGAGATGTAAAATATCACTCCTAGACCCTTGCTTTAACTCCATCTATGACCCGTAATGACATTAGAGTTCTAAGAATGAACTTGTGTCATTTGTCCTTACTGGAATATAAAAAGAATATCGTTATATAGTCCATCCTGAATAAATACATACATCGTATACATATGTGTCTGTATCTGTGTGTTTGTATATGTTTGTGTGTGTGTGTGTGTGTGTGTGTGTGTGTGTGTGTGTGTGTTTCTCTTGTTTCCTTTCTTTGTATTTCAAAGTTTCTCCTGGTCTCTGGTCCTCTTATCAGGAATGCTTGGAAGACCTCTAACTTAGTAAAGGACTATTTTCTTTTTATATAATAATGCTAAGTATTACTGGGAAAGTTGTTCTTGGTTGTAACCTATATCATTTGCCTTTTGGAATATTGTGCTACACTCTTTTGTTTTTGCTTTGTTTTATAATCGTAGCATCTAATTCTCAATTGATCCTTGATTAATTCTAAGTCTCAATTGATTTCTTGTTACTTGAATTTAGATGGGGGGAGCTTGAAGTAGTTTCCCTTTGAATTAGAAAAAAATTTCAGGATTCTAGTGATTGTATATTCCTGGATGTTTTCATGTTGATATTTCTAGAGACAACAGGGGGATTCTTAATGATTCACTTTGCCCTCTAGTTCCAAAAGGCATAGACGGTTTTCTTTGATAATTTGTTAAAATATTATATCCATACTCTTTTGTGGTCATGGCTTTCGGGTGACTCTTAATCTTAATGATTCTTAAATTCATTTTAAAAGTCTGAAGAGTTCTAAATCCTTTCCAAAGTCTGTGTGCCAAGTCAGTTGTTTTTGAGAAGTGATAGATTTAGTTTTCTATTTTTTGAATCTTTTGATTTAGTTTCATTTTTTTTTTGAATCATGGAGTCAGTAACTTCGCTTTTATCCATTCTAATTTGGCAAGAGTCTGTTACTTGGATAAGATTTTATACTTATGTTGAGCTCTTAATTTTCTTTCCAGGTGTCTCCTCCAAAATTCTCATTTCTTTTCTTTTTTTTCTCTAACATTCTCATTTTATTTATAATATCATTTTTTTTACTCTTGCTTTACTTCTGGTAGGAATTTTAGCGCCCTAAAATATTTTGTTTCTGGTTCAGAACTGTGCTGACCAAGTAAAGTCAGTAGTGACTCATGAGATGGAGAAATAATGGCTTTAGGGTTTTGTTTTGTTTTTCTAAATTATCTAATTAGAAACTCACAATTATTTTGCAAAGTATAAGCTTTTCCAATTTAGAAACCTAGATGCTGAGACTAAAAGGCGAGGAGTCCTCCAGATTGTTCTGAGTAAAGTCTGTTGTAAATATTTTTTTCTTTTTTTTTTTTAATTTTAGACCAATACTAAAATTTAAAGGCATAATAAAAGAAAAAAAACATTTTAGACTTAAATATTAAACTTAAACATAAAATAAGAAAAGAAAAAAATGTCATGTGCACAGCAGAACATAAGAGATGATTCAAAATATACAGCGATAACTTTTCATTTCAAGAAAGCCTATATATTAAACACTGTGTGTTATGTTGAATGCTGTTTATCTTTTCTTTTCTTCCTTGTAGGTTTTCTTTTGTTCTCTGCTGTATACTTTTTACTTTGTTCTTTCCCCCTTCCACCTCCCCCCCCCCATTCTACCCCTTCCCACAATCACAAGACTGCAATTGAGCATGGATATATTTATACATAGGTATTTATATATACATACATGTATATATAAATATATATATATACACATACATACATATATAAACATATACTTTCCCTAAGAAATTCTACTCCTAATCTTTGTTTTTTTTGTTTGTGCATACATCTTTTTTTCCTGTCTCTCCTAATTCCTCTACTTAACTTCTATCTGCTACCTTACCCTCCTATTACTTAACCTACCCCAAATCCACCAATCCCTCCCTAATCTTCCCATTCCCCTAAATCTAAAAACACTTTTGCACACCCCTTTGACCTATTCCTTCCCTCTCCCCTCTAAAGTTTCCTCCCTTATCCTTCTGCTGTAAATATTAAAGTGATATATAAGCAAGAGTATAAAATTATAATGCAATGGTTGAACCAGGACCAGAAATCAGGTCTTCTTAGTCTTGTCTGGTGCTGATGGACTATAAAGTGTTCCCTAAGCACTAGACACTAGGATGTTGGGCATTATTTAAAAATATGACAAACCTTTTAAAGTAAGTCTAGTTCCATTAGCATATACTGCTAGAGAAATTGTTACAAATGTGCATGTATTATAAATTATAAGCATAAAATTATATAAAAATAAAGTCTTGTACATTTTACTTCTGTAAGGTATCGGTGTACATATGTGTATGTGTGAGTATGTGTGTGTATACATACACACACATATATATAATACAATAACTTTGCCCAACAAATTTGAGTGCTTTGATCTTATGATAGACATGTGCGTGTATATATATGTATACATATATATATACGTATACGTGCATATGTGCATGTATATACATATATATATACATATATATACATACATATATATACACACTCAAACATGAATGCATGCACACAGTAGTATGGAATGTAGCTTTATGAAAGCTTAAGTAGCTCCTGCAAAATATTTATTTTTTTTAAAATCTAAGAGGTGAATAATTTAATTGCTATTAAATAAAAACTTTAGAACATTCAAGAAAAATTTCAAATGATATTTTTCTTTAACCTATGGTACAACATAAAGAAAAGTGGCTCTGGTGCAAGAGAAATTGCTTTTAAATTCTACCTCTGCCACTTACTATGTTTCACCTTGGGCAAGGCTCTAGATCTCATTTTCTTTATCTTTATCTATAAAATAAGAAGGCCACTGAGATTACTCACAGCTAAAGTAGAAGTAAAATTCTGAGCAATGAGGCAAGGTTTGGGTGAAAGGCAAGAGTGATCATAAGTAATTAATAATAATATTCCATGCCCAGATCCTACCATGATCTTTTAGAGAGACTTGAGATCAATAGAAATCAATGACTCTCTGGACCTCCTATGAGGAGATGACTTTCAGTAGTTTAAGTTTTCCTCAGTAGAACGAATGTAAGCTTCTTAAGAACAATAACAATTTTGTTTTGTTTTTCTTTGTATTCCAAGTACCTAAGATAGTATCTTGAACATAGCAAGTGTTTAATAAATGTTTGCTATTTGAATCCGGTCAAGTTGTGAACTGGGTAAGCTTGAGGACCTCTAGGGTTTATATGTGTTCTGGTATAGTTAAATTCAATCTCACATCAAGTCACAGGATTTAGAGCCATAATAAACTTTCAAGGGTAGTAACAGCTTCAAAAGATGAGTAAACTGAATTTCAAAGAAGCCAAATGACTTTATCAAGGTCATCCATATAGATAGTAAGTAGAAAAGTTAGAATTCAAATCTATATCCTCCTAGCTAAAGTCTAGCTCCCTTTCCATCATCTATTACTGTGAAGACTGGCAAAGGCAAGCCCAGCTAATACTAAGGAGAGGGTATCTACAATCTACAGAAGTGGCTTTGCAAAAAACCAGTCTAGATCCCACACTCTTAGTTGGGATATGATAATACAAATGATAATGATGATGATAATATAAAAATTAAGATAATTATAATAATATAAAATTGTTCCTATGTATATGGCAACTTAAAATGCAGTGTTCTCTTCATAGCAATGATGTGATGTAGGCCAAAGGCATCAAACAGCCCACAACACTCCACAATACCATCAGAACCAGATGTAAATATAATTAGGAAATATTTAACAAAATAAACAAAAACACAATAGAACATAGATGATATTAGCATGTGGCTTTCTAAGTCAACATGCAGCTCACAGGGATCCTTATGTATGGTTTGGTGGCCCTTTTCTTTTTGAGTTTGATGCCACTGAGATAGGCAATAATATTTTTCAGTCGTTCTCATTTAACAGATGGTGAAATTGAGACTGAGGGAGGTTACATAGCTTTCTTGGTGTTACATAGCTAGAAAAGGTCTGAGCCAAGATTAGATTAGAGATATTCTAATTCCTCACCCAGTGGCCTTTGTGTTTCCACTCTCACTGAGATATCTGAATACCAAAGACAACTTTCTTCTCATTTGTCATTGGTATTATCTATTCTATCTTGAAGGAAAGAGAGAGCAAGTCAATTTCATTTTGTTATAGAACAGTCAGACCTTCATTTATCTGATAAAATGCCATGAAGAAGCCCTGCCATTGTGATGGCATTTCACATGACAATAATAATAATAACATCGAGTACTTTGAGGTTGGCAGAGCTCTTTACAAATATTCAATTATTTGATCCTCACAGCAACCCTGGGACATTGCTGTATTATTATCCTCATTTTCCAGTAGAGAAACTGAGGCAGGCAATAGTTACATGACTTCCCAATGATCACAAAGCTACCGTCTGAGGCTGACTCCCTGTCCTCTATCCACTCTGCCATCTTGCTGCCTTTTCTTAATCTACTCAGAATTCCTGGAGACTTTTTGTTGATTTAATTGCCTTATCAAAGTTGTCTTAAGGTTAATAAGTGAAATGTTTGAAAATACTCCTGGAGTCCTGTCCCTTTGAAGCTAGCTGAATTTTTATGATTGTTTATTTTTATCTTGCTGCCCACATAGCATTGCTAAGTGGCTTGTAGAATCCTAATTGCAAATAGAATACAATACTCAGCACCATTAAAGCCCATAGATTTGTCCACTGTTGAAGCAACTACAAGTTGCCATCATTTGGCTTAAAGCTTAGCAGCTGTTTGCCAGCTTCAGAATGGATTTTAAGAAGCTTGCACTAGGTTTCATCATGGCAGCCAAAACTTATCATTTTATATTTTGTCTGGAAGCTGCAGCTCTGCTCTTGTTTCACTAAAACCTCCTGGCGATAGCAACCCTTCCTCTTGCCATACACCATCTCCCCCAGCTCCCATGAATGATGATGATTCAAAGCTCCACTGGAAAGAGCAACCAAGAGGCAAAATCGCTTCTATGTTATTTCCAAGCCCTCCATTTCAAAATGTTTAGTTCTTAGCCCTATACAAGAACAGAATTTTCCAGGTTATGCTACCAGAAAATACAGACAACCAGTTTTTGCTAAGTTTTGTAAAATAAACTGCTAATCCTATTATTTTCTTTAAAATCCACATTTATGAATGTGCTACCAAGAAAATATGTGCACTCCCTTTGCCATGCTTTTATAGGAATCACAGGATTATAGAGTTCCCATTGAATTGGGGGCAGATAAGAAGACATGATCAACAGTTGAGGTCATGCTGGTACTAAAATTGTTCCATCTTTCATATCTTCTGTCTCCTTTTTGCCAAACTATCACCTTTGTGGCCAAAGTAGCAACAGGCTGCATTGGACTGGAGATCAGTTCATAGTTTCATTTGGTTAATGGCTTGTCATTATGGTGACTGAGAGAGGAGGCCTTGTTTCTTTTCTTTTTTGACACAGGATTATACATTTAGAACTTGAAGGGATTGTAGATGTCATTAAGGCTAGCCCTCTCATTTTCCAAATGAGGAATCTCAGGCACTGTAGTAGGAAGGCCGAATTTATGATCTCAAATATAATCATGTATATGTTTGAATGGTCCGAAATCGCAAGGTATGAGAGATTCTCTAAGGAGAAAACAACAAGAAATTTATTTAGGCCCCACC
>CM053624.1:207230546-207242708 GCA_028646595.1 Phalanger gymnotis
AAGAAGAGCCGCTATAAATATTTTTGTACATGTGGGTCCTTTTCCCACTTGTGTGATCTCTTTGGGATACAACCCTAGAAGCTGGGTCAAAGGGTATGAATATTTTTATAGCCTTTTGGGCATAGTTCTAAATTGCTCTCCAGAATGGCTGGATCAGTTCACAACTCCACCAGCAATGTAACAATATTCCCATTTTCCCACATCCTCTCCAGCATTTATCATTTTTCTGTTTTGTTATTTTAGCCGATCTGACAAGAGATAGATGGTATGGAAGAGTTGTTTTGATTTGCATTTCTCTAATCAGTAGTGATTTCGAGCATTTTTTCATGTGTTTATAGATATCTTTAATTACTTTCTCTGAAAACTGTCTGTTCATGTCCTTTGACCATTTCTCAATTGGGGAATGACTTGTATTCCTATATATTTGGTTCAGTTCCCTGTGTATTTTGGAAACAAGGCCTTTATCAGTGACACTAGTTGTAAAGATGTTCTCCCAATTTTCTGCTTCCCTCCTAATCTTTGTTGCATTGGCTTTTTTTGTACAGAAACATTTCAATTTAACATAATCAAAATTAAATGCTCTCTTGTTGGATCATTAATTCTTTTCCATAAATCTGATAGGTAAACTATTCCTTGCTCTCCCAAATCGCTTATAGTTTCAGCCTTTATTCCTAAATTGTGAACTCATTTTGACTTTATTTTGGCATATGGTGTAAGATATTGGTCTATGCCAAGTTTCTGCCCTACCATTTTCCAGTTTTCCCAGCACTTTTTGTGAAATAGTGAATTCTTAGCCCAGAAGCTGGCCTCTTTGGGTTCATCAAAGAGTAGATTGCTATAGTCATTGACTTCTCCATCTTGTGTACCTATCCTATTCCACTGATCTACAACTCTGTTTCTTAGCCAGTAGTTTTGATGACTGCTTCTCTATAATACAGTTTAATATCTGGTATGGCTAGGCCACCTTCTATACCATTTCTTTTCATTAATACCCTAGATATTCTAGACCTCTTGTTCTTCCAGATGAATTTGGTCTATAATTTTCTTTCTCTGTTTTGACTCTACCTGGTTTGGGTATTAGTACCATATTTGTGTCATAAAATGAATTTGGTAGGATTCCTTCATCTATTTTCCCAAATAGTCTACAAAGTATAGGAATTAATTGTTCTTTAAATGTTTTGTAGAATTCAGCTGTAAAACCATCTGGCCCTGGAGATTTTTTCCTAGGGAATTCATTGATGACTTGCTCAATTTCTTTTTCTGAGATGGGGTTATTTAGGAATTTTGCTTCTTTTCTGTTAACCTGGGCAATTTATGTTTTTGTAGATATTCATCCACATCTCTAAGGTTATCAAATTTATGGGCATACAATTGTGCAAAATAATTCCTAATTATTGTTTTGATTTCCTCTTCATTGGAGGTGAACTCACCCTTTTCATTTTTGATACAGGTAATTTGATTTTCTTCTTTCTTTTTTTAAATCAAATTGACCAAAGGTTTATCAATTTTATTGTTTTTTTCATAAAACCAGATCTTTGTTTTATTTATTAATTCAATACTTTTCTTGGTTTCAATTTTATTAATCTGTCCTTTGATTTTCAGAATTTCTAATTTGGTATTTAATTGGGGATTTTCAATTTGTTCTTTTTATGATATGCCCAAATCATTGATCTCCTTTTTCCCTATTTTATTCATGTAAGCATTTAGAGATATAAAACTTCCCCTATGAACTACTTTTGATGCATCCTATAAGTTTTAGTATGTTGTCTCATTATTGTCATTCTCTTGAATGAAGTTATTAATTGTTTCTCTGATTTGTTCTTTGGCCCACTCATTCTTTAGAATTAGATTATTTAGTTTCCAAGTAATTTTTAGCTTATTTTTCCATGGTTCTTTGTTACAAATAATTTTTATTGCATCTTGATCTGCAAAGTAGGTTTTGACTACTTCTGCCTTTCTGCTCTTGATTGTGAGGTTTTTATGCCCTAGTACATGGTCATTTTTTGAGATTAGAATTAGATTAGCTGAGGCGAAATATATTTTACTGCAGCCTTTTTACCTTTACCCTCTGTGTATCCCCCCATTTCAAATGTGTTTCTTGTAAACAGCACGATTTTTAATCCAGTCTGCTATCTGCTTCCGTTTTATGGGAGAGTTCATCCCATTCACATTCACAGTTATGATTTCTATCTGTGTCTTTTTCTCCATCCTATTTCCCCCGTTTATGCTTTTATTTCTTCCATTCCACTGTTCAACAAAGTTTTGCTTTTGACCACTGCCTTCCTCAGTTTACCCTCCCTCTTTCTTCCCCTCCCTTGTCTTACCCTTTCCCACTTGCTACTTCTCCCCTCCCTTCTCACCTCCCCCATTCCTTTTTTCCTCCCTTTCCCCTCCTACTTCCTGCAGGATGAGTTGGATTTCTGTACTTATCAGAGTATGTTATTCCTTTCTTGAACCAGATCAGATGACAGTAAAGATCAAATACTGCTCTTCTCCCTTCCTTCATTCCCTCTACTAAAATGTGTTTTTATGCCTTTTCATTTGGTGTAATTTACCCTTTTCTACTACCTCCTTACCTCTTCTCTCAAAGCCCTCCCTTTACATCTCTTAATTACATTTTTTATCCTTATATCAGTTATTTTATACAGACATTCACAGGCTATGTGTACCCCTTTCAATTGCCATAATAGCTGTACTATTCTCAAGATTGACATATATATGTATACATATAAAACATACATAAGACAATATAATTCTATATAAAGATGCAAATGATTTACCCTTATTGATTAACAAGATATGTGGGGGTTTTTCCCCCTGTTTACCTTTTTATGTCTCTCTTGAGTTTGGTATTTGGAAATCAAATTTTGCATTGAGTTCTGGCCTTTTCATCAGGAAAGTCTGGAATTCCCTTATTTCATTGAATGCCCATCTCCTTCCCTGAAAAATTATGCTTAATTTTGCTGGGTAGTTAATCCTTGGTTGTAGTCCCAGCTCCTTTGCCCTTTGAAATATCATATTCCAGTTTCTCCTGTCTTTTAAAGTGGAAGCTGAAAGATCCTGCATGATCCTGACTGTAGTTCCACGATATTTGAATTGTTGGCTGCTTGCAGTATTTTCTCCTTGATTTTGTAATTCTGAAATTTGGCTATAATATTTCTTGGTGTTTTAGTTTGGGTTCTCTTTCAGGGGGTAATCAGTGAATTCTTGCAATGACTATTTTGCCCTCTGGTTCTAGGATCTCTGGACACTTGTCTTTGATAATTTCTTCGAAGATACTGTCAAGGCTCTTTTTTTCATTGTGGATTTCAGGTAGATCGATAACTCTTAAATTGTCTCTCCTGGATCTATTTTCCTGGTCAATTGTTTTCCCAATCAGATATTTCACATTTTTTTCTATTTTTTTATTCTTTACATTTTGTTTCACCACTTCTTGATGCCTCATAGAGTCATTAGCTTCCACTTGCTCAACTCTAATTTTTAATGAGCTAGTGTCTTCATTTTGCTTTTGAGTTTCCTTTTCCAATTGGTTAATTTTACCTCTCAGGGTGTCATTTTCTCTATTTAGATTCTGAATCTCCATAGCCATTTTGCCAATCTTATTCTTTAGGGACTTGATTTCATCAGTGGATTTTCTTTTCCATTTTTTCCATTTTTTTTCCCATTTTTTCTTTTGCCTCCCTAATTTGGTTTTTAAAATCCTCCTTTAGCTCTTCCAGTAATGCTTTTGGGGCTTGAGACCAGTTCACACTACCTTTTGAGGTATCAGATGTGGATATAGTGTCATTGCTCTCCTCTTCCAAATTGGCATTTTAATCATGCCTTTCTCCGTAAAAAGAATCAATAGTTCTCGGGTTTTTTTGTGTTCTTCATGTTGGTTAGTCTTCTCCTGGCTTTACAATAAATTTCTGCCTTTGGGGCTCAGGGCTCTCTGTCCTAGCTTTCTTATTCTGGGGATTATGAGTCCAGTTGTTGGCTTTGTGAATTATAGCCTTCAGTTTCCCGAGGTGTGGGGGAGGGGGCCTGGCTGCCTGAAATCTCCTCTTCCCCTGGTGTTGTTCTCCAGCAGTATTGCTCTTCAGCAATGGTCTCAGCTCTTTGTTGTTTGAGCTGGGTGTCTGGCACTTCCCCTGGGGGAGCAAGAGTAAGTCTGGGCTCCTGGTGTTGACCCCTGCTGGCTCTGCCCTTCTGGGACTCAGGTACTCCCACTACTCGGCCACTGAAGCCCCACTTCTGTGTCTTCTATTCCAGCATTTTTTTTTGTTTTGTTTTGTTTTGTTTTTTCTTTTTCCCGAGAAATTCTCTAGGTGGGGAGGGGAGGGATTAGAGCTGTTTGCCTGGCCATTATGTCTCCTGGAAGTTCAAGAAGCCATTTCATACCTTTGGGCTGCAAGCCTCCGGACTTGATATCTCATGGCCAGTGGAGTTGTGCTGCCTCTCATCGCTTCCACAGACTGCCATCCTGTGTTGGGAGGCCTGGGGATCTCCACTGGTTTCAGGCGCCCAGCTTTCTCCCAGCCTGTCACCCACGTGGGTTTCCTGGCCAGTAGCTTCTGCTTTGGTCTCATCTGGAGCAGCTCTACACACTGTGCACTCTCCTAGCCCACAGATTCTGTCCTTCAGCCTTTCAGACTCTCCTGGCTGGGAAATTTGCCCCACTCAGACTGCTCGCGGTTTCTAACTCTCTCAAATGTGCTCAAATTCACTTTTTTATAGGAATCTGACAGAAGTTGTGAGAGAGCTCTGATAAGATGCTGTTTTCATGTGGCCATCTTGGCTCTGCCCCTATGTGGAATCTTTTTTAAAAAAATTTTGTTAGTATTTTCCCCTACAGCCTTCACCTCTGCATAGGGTCCTTACCCCTTCTCATCTTGATTTGAACCCAGCAATTCCTAAAGAGTAGTCCCTCTCTGAAATACTCAACTTTCATGTCCATCTCAAGACTTTCCATTGCCACACCATCCTTTCTACTTCTCAATTGCCTTGAATCTTGATTTATCATCTCCTCTTTCCCTCCTATATCAGAGAAAGAGAAGTCTAAATAGTCTACCTGTATTCTTTATCCCAATTCCTCCAGCTTTAATTCTATTCTTGCTTTATTATCATTCTCTTTGTGTGTATATCCATCTGTCTGTCTTTCTGTCTGTCTCTGTCTCTGTTTTTCTGTCTGTCTCTTTCTAAGACTTTCTGGCTCTCCAACAACCTTCTCTATTGCCTTTAACCACACTACTACATACCATATTGTCACTCTCACTCATTTTACTTAAAACTTTTAAAAAGAGCAGCATGTTTTACTGGCTACAAGTCATGACAACCCACTCTTAAAACCACTTTGTAATCTGGATTCTTTTCCTAATATGTGACTGAAATTGTTCTATCCAACTCATTATGGATTGAGCTCTTGATCTGAGAGCACTTTCTCAGTCTTTATCTTCCTTAGCTTCTCCATAGTTTTTGACACTCTTTTTCTCCTCAATTCAAATAAAAAAAACCTGTTAACCGCCTACTGTGAAGTTAGACACTGTGCTACCTAGGTACTATGCAAGGTACTGCTAGAAATTATTCTAGGTGCTAACACAAAAACAAAATGAAGTTCTCACCCTGAAGGAGTTTACATTCTATTGGAAAAACATATGAAAAAGAATGGATGAATGAATGAATAGAAAAGTAAAAGCTAATAATTTCAGGAGTTTGGGGAACTCTAATATCTGAAAGAATGGGGAAATTCCTCCTATAAGAAGTTGAATTTGAACCAAGCCTTAATGAAAACCACAAATTTTAAATGCAGAAGAGGAAGAGCATTCCAGGCATGGAGAGCAACCTGTACATGGGCACAGAAGGAGGACATTGTCTTGTTCAGAAATAGCAAGTAAGCTATTGTTGGCTTTTGTTACACTGGAAGGAGTCTGTCTTATGGGATTTATTTAAGGTAGAAGAGAAAAAGAAATGGGTTGGACCATTCTCCAGTTCAAATTGTATTTCTATGTTAAACCAAGAGCGAGTGAGCCACGCCACAGAGTATAAGTTTTAAATGGAGAATTTATTAGCTGGTGTCCATTCAGGGGCAATTAAAAGCCCAAATCAAAAAGGCCCCGAGTTAGGGTGAAGAAGTAGTATTTATACAGAAACATCTAGGTACAGTGGTTAATTATCTCTTGAAACTTACATATGTTATTTTTAGCAGGCTTGGCAAGCCTTTGTTATTTCACTTTTATGATCATGATACATGAAGAGGAACCTCCTGAATAGATTGTAAATACAGCATATCAGAAAGCTGACAAAGTGTCAACTGAATTACAACCCAGGATCTCTGTGTCCAATTTGCCATCTACATCCCACAACATGACTGATAAGATAAGAATAAGGAACAGTCACATAATTCAAGAGAATGTCTGGGGCTGAGGCCTTCTTCCTTCTAGGCCACAGGCAGACTGCTCCAGCTGGGTTTGTTGACACAAGATAGAGACATCTCTCAGCCCGCTCAGGAAACAGAAAGAGATTGTTAGCATTAGGTCCTTTCCCTGGCCAAAGAGTCCACACGCCCCAGGATAGTCACGAGGCCCAAGGACATCTGCTGAATGCCAAACGGCAGGAACTAAGTCTGTTTTTCTTATGCAAACTGGGGTTTTTAGTTAGGGGCTGGGGGCAGGGTTCTCCTTAGCAATAACTGATTTCTCCAGCACCACAGCTAAGGATAGATTGTTTTATAACTTCTCTGACAGTGTCTCATTGACTGAGAGACTCTAAAAAGGAAATACACTAAATTACCTCATGGCTTTAGGGAGAGTTGACTTAAATCTTCAGTGCTAGGAGTCTTATGGAACTAAACTCTGAAGGAAGAAAGGAAGAAATGAAAGAAGTAAGGATGAAAGCCATAAAGGAAAGAAGGAAGATTTTTTTAAGAGTTGAACTCTAGCAACCCATTTTGTTGCCTGCTATATTCATTTTTTACATACAACCATGTTAAACATATTTCCACATTAGTCATGTTGTGAAAGAAGAATCAGAACAAAAGAAAAAAATATGAGGAAAAAACCAAAAAAAGGGAAAATAGTATTCTTTAATCTGTATTCATACTTCATTGTTCTTTCTCTGGATGTGGAGAGCACTTTCCATGAGCCTTTTGGAATTGTCTTGGATCATTGCATTGCTCAGAAGAGCTAAGTCTATTAAAGTTGGTCCTTGCACAATGTGGCTGTTACCACACACAATGTTCTCCTGGCTCTGTTCACTTCACTCAGCATCAGTTCACGCAAGTAATTCCAGGTTTTTCTGAAACCCACATGCTCATTTTTTCTTATAGCATAATAATATTCCATTACACTCATTTACACACCTTGTTCAGCCATTCCTCAATTGATGGGCATCCTCTCAATTTCCAATTCTATGGCACCACAGAAAGAGGTGCTATAAATGTTTTTGTACATATGGGTCCTTTTCCCTTTTCTATGATCTCTTCGGGATGCAGACCTAGTAGTGGTATTGCTGGATCAAAGGGTACGCACAGTTTTATAGCCTTTTGGACATACTTAATTGCTCTTCAGAATGGTTGGATCAGTTCATAACTCAATCAACAATGTATTAATGTTCCAATTTTCCCACATCTTTTCCAACATTTATCATTTTCCTTCTCTGTCCTGTTAGCCAATATGATAGGTAGGAGGTGTTACCACAGAGTTGTTTTAATTTTCATTTCTCTAATCAATAGTGATTTAGAGTATTTTTTTTTCATTTGTCTAGATAATTTTGTTTCTTCATCAGAAAACTGACTGTTCACATCCTTTGATCACTTATCAATTGGGGAATGACTTATATTCTTACGAATTTCTCTCAGTTCTCTATATATCTGAGAAATGATCACCTACTATATTGTTTATCTAAAAATCCTAATAGCATTTCAAACCAAAAATGTGCAAAATCAATATCATTCCCAAAAAAAACAATTTCCTCCTAAGAACTTATCAATTTATATTAATAACATTACTTCCCCATCCACCATGGCCTCAAGTCAAAAAATTATCTTTTAAGTTCCCTCACCCTATCATTCAATCAATAATGAAGTCTTATAGATTCTTCCTGTAAAAGACCTCTTGTATCTGTTTATTTTCTTATATTCCCATTGTTACCACTCTAGTTCAGGCCCTTATTAACCTCATGCCCAGTAGTGCAGTAAAGTGACTAGATCCAAATAGACACAGTCTGATGTTTGCTGAGAAATAAGAGAACATAAGAGTGGCAACAAATGTCTAGAAGCTGAGTCTTTTTTTAGTGTTTCTAACAGATATAAAACAAGAGAATTTATTATTCACATTAGGCCACTTGTAGGAATCTGATCAAAGCAGATCAAAAACACCTGAGTACTAAATTTTAAATGCAAAAACTCCTACTATTGAACCCTTTGCCTAGAAGTCCACATAATAGAGGCACTCAGAGTAAGGAGATCTAGCAAAAAAGTAATTAGCTACAAGAATTAATAGTAAGAGTAGCAAAGAACTGCAGATCTCAATGTCACTGAGCGTGGAGAGTAGAGGAACAGTCCCATTGATTTGTACCTATTGTGCAGTGTTTTTTTTCCAGAGTTAAATAATAACTACTCGGGTTCAAAATGTAGTCTTGTTTTTCCTTACCTGAGAGGAAGTAGAAGAATGTCTCTCAACTCCCTACACATAAAAGAATGGAGTATTCCTTGAAAGAGTAGAAGTGACTCAAAATGAATGTGCATATGATTAGATCTGCAATCTCTTTAATGTAGGGAATTTTCAAGTGATGAAACTCCCTATACCAATACAAATCAGCAAAATGTTTCCGTGATAAAATCTTAGGGAGTTGAGAAATTAAGTGATATGCCTAGGGGCACATGGCCAAAAATGTTAAAACCTGAGACTTGAACCCAGTGCCTTCTGATTGTAAGACCACCTTTCTAAGCACAATTCGATGCTTCCTTTTCAAGAGAACAAAGAATAAAAATTATAGGAATAGAGACAAATTTAAATCTATTTCAGGAGTTTGGAAGTTGGAAGGACAAGCCAGAAGGACCCCCAAAATGTTAGAATTATATAAAGGAAGCTTTTCCCCTGAAAAGGTAGGTCTGGATTCTCTTAGGAAGAAATGGCTTCCTTTCCTTTACAAAGTGATAATGAATATCCACAGATTCTTATAGAAAAGATAACATCAGTTTGGGTCTCAACAAGACAATAGGAGAAATGGTGGCTAGAGTCTCCCTGCCAACACTCTGTACAGTAGTCTGACATTTACAATCAGGAGTTCTTTTGTCTTTCTGTCCATGTAGCTGGAATATGACAGAGAGCCTCCTAAGACTTGTTAAACCTAACAACTCATACCCATTACTGGAGATTCATATGGAAATAAATGTTATGCCAGAAAGAATCTAGAATTATGAGATCCTAGGCAAGAAACTGAAGACCTCAGGGGCATACATGTGCTATTTTCATCAGAGTTGTTGATTGAAGGCAAGAGCTTCATCATATGAAGAAAAGGTTATGATCTGATGTCTATTTAAATAATGTTGAGACCAGAATTAGTATTTCTGCCTCCTAACCAGGAATGGAATACACTTAATAAGGGCTGGGAAGAATATGTTTTCTAAACTAGACTTGGAAAGCTTATCAATGAAGTATTTATCTGAATATGGTAGAGAAGGGAATAAAATACCAGCATACAAAATAAACTATATACAATAGAGGATAGTAGGCATTACATAAAAAATAAAGAGCCTCTTTTTCTTACAGTCCAATGTTCTTTCCTTTACTAAGCAACATATAATTAAACGTGGCCCCAGCATATGGTGGGTTCAGAGAGGGTAAGTGTTCCTGGGAAGATTCAAGGAGAAGGGTGGGAACTGGGAGTAGAAATGGAGTAGTCACATTCTCTGTTATTAAGAAAACATAGGAATTGGAGTCATTCCATCTTTCATGACAACTGAAGAGGATCAAAGGATCATTGACCACAGGATCAAAGATTTAAAGCTGAGATGGGCCTCAGAAGTCATTGAGTCTACATCTCTCATTGTATGGCTAAGTAAACTGAGACCCTAAAAGATCAGTTGACTTAGCCAAAGTCACACTGGTAATAAAGCAAAAGAGCCAGGTTTGAATCAGGGCATCTAATTCTAAGTTCAGTGTTCTTTCCACCATAAGACACTACTTCTGTATCTTCCCTTCCACATGTGCCTAACTTCCACAATCACATATTTGAATGCTAGTCATTTAGTGTTATTCTAAGTCTGGTGTTCTTCATCCCAAAGCACTCATCTCTATCCTAATGTTGATAATCATAATCATAATGAATAGATGACATTCATATAGAGCTCTAAAGTTTTCAAAGTACTTCACAAATACTATCTCATTTTAGTCTCACAATAATTCTGGAAGGTAAGAGTTATTATTATCCCCATTTTACAGATAAGGAAACTGAGTCAGGCAGAGGAAAATTGACTTGCATATCTAGGAAAGGCCTAGGACAGAATGTGAACTCTGGTATTACTGACTCTAGGCCCAGTGCCCTATCTACTACACCACTTAGACTCCAATACAGCTTACCTCTTGTTTTGCTTTTGGGAGAAGATGAATTTTAATATAGTCTTTTGCATTTAAAAAAACATCATAAGCACCTATAGGAGACTTGTCTTTCCCACAAGATTTAAGTTGAAATAGAAAATTGAGAAGGAAAAAATACAAGGACATTATTATCTTCCTTTATTAGAAGTGAACAGCTTTTTATAAACATGAAAATGAAGTTAAACTCACAGTAACTGAATACCAAATAAGAACAGGAAAATAGATAATGAAATATACTTCCCCTACCCCCAAGGCAGAAAGACGGTCAACTACTAGGACAAAATTGAAATATTTTTGTCACTATAATGTGACATTTTTGCAAAGCTTTTTATATATACAGGCCAATTCAGTGGGAGGCCTTTGATGTCAGTCACCCATGGGGAATGTGGCCAATGATCTAGAACTTAACCACAATTCAAGATGCAAGCCCCTTTTTCCCCAAATAAATGTCTATTGTAATGTAGAAAGAATTGAGGTAGGAAGTTAAAGCAAACAGATATCAGGAAAGACCTAAAAAGTGAGTTTAAATTTCCCTTTTATCATCATCATATTAAGAATTCAATGCAGGGAGAGGAGCCAAGATGGCAGCTGGAAAGCAGGGACTGGCAGGAGATACCCACCAAGTCCCTCTAAAAACCTATAGAAAAAATGGCTCTGAACCAATTCTAGAGCTGCAGGACACACAAAATAGCAGAGGGAAGCAGGGCTCCAGCCCAGGACAGCCTGGGTGGTTGCTGGGTGAGGTCTTTTGCACAGAGCTGGGAGTGGAGCAGAGCCCAGCGTGGGCGGTGTGGACCAGCCAGACCAGGAGCCAGGCAGAGCATGCCCTAGCTCCCTGAATCAGTGAGCTGTGGCAGTTACCAGACTTCTCAACCCACACACACCAAAGACAACAGAGAAGAACTGCAGAGCCTACAAAGTGGCAGAGGGAAACAGGGCTCTAACCCAGGACAGCCTGGATGGTCTCTGGGTAAGGTCTATCCCGCATGGAGCTGGGAGTTGAGCAGAGCAGAGCCTAGTGTGGGCCACCAGGACCAAGCAGACCAGGAGCCGGGCGGAACAAGCCCTAGTGCCCTGAATCAGTGAGCTGCAGCAGTTACCAGACTTCTCAACCCACAAACACCAAATACAACAGAGAAGGTTAATGGGAAAAGCTGCTGGGGACAGGGAGTTTGTGGTTCAGCCACTACCCCAGGGGGCAACGGAAGTGGGGCAGCTACAGAACTACAGCTGCAGTTGCTTCTGGCCCCAGGCCCACCTGGTGGGAGGAATTAAGTGCAGATCAGAACAGGAGTGAAGATCCTGCTGAAGATCTAAGTCCAGTCCAGGTTGGGGGTTCTTGGGGAAGGAGGAGTGCTGGTGAGGCAGCGCATCCGCTCAAGCATGGAACATAGAACTCTCTACTCTACAAGCAGTCATACCCCACTGAAAAACTCAAGGGTCAAGTAAGTTGGCTGGGAACTTGGCCAGGCAGCAAAAACACACTCAGATTCAGTCTCAGACTTTGGAATCTTTCTTTGGTGACAAAGAAGAAGAAAATATACAGCAAGAAGAAGTCAATAAAGTCAAAGAGCCTACAACAAAA
>CM053624.1:207243208-207278687 GCA_028646595.1 Phalanger gymnotis
AGAGGAAAAATTGGGAAGAGAAATGAGAAGGATACAGGAAAACCATGAAAAACAAGTCAACAAGACTTGCTAAGGGAGACCCAAAAAAATACTGAAAAATACACTGAAGAAAACAATACCTTAAAAAATAGACTAAGTCAAATGGCAAAAGAGCTCCAAAAAGCCAAAGAGGAGAAGAATGCCTTGAAAGGCAGAATTAGCCAAATGGAAAAAGAGGTCCAAAAGACCACTGAAGAAAATACTACCTTAAAAATTAAATTGGAGCAAGTGGAAGCTAGTGACTTGATAAGAAATCAAGATATTGTTCAACAGAACCAAAGGAATGAAAAAGTGGAAGATAATGTGAAATATCTCATTGGAAAAACCACTGACCTGGAAAATAGATCTAGGAGAGATAATTTAAAAATTACTGCACTACCTGAAAGCCATGATCAAAAAAGAGCCTAGATATCATCTTTCAAGAAATTGTCAAGGAGAACTGCCCTGATATTCTAGAACCACAGGGCAAAATAGAAATTGAAAGAATCCACCTATCACCTCCTCAAAGAGATCCCAAAAAGAAATCTCCTAGGAATATTGTCACCAAATTCCAGAGCTCCCAGGTCAAAGAGAAAATACTGCTAGCAGCCAGAAAGAAACAATTTGAGTATTATGGAAACACAATCAGAATAATCCAAGATTTAGCAGCTTCTACATTAAGAGATCGAAGGGCTTGGAATATGATATTCTGGAGGTCAATGGAGCTAGGACTAAAACCAAGAATCACCTACCCAGCAAAACTGAATATCATGCTCCAAGGCAAAATATAGATTTTCAATAAAATAGAGGACTTTCAAGCTTTCTCAGTGAAAAGACTAGAGCTGAATAGAAAATTTGACTTTCAAATGCAGGAATCAAGAGAAGCATGAAAAGGTAATCAAGAAAAAGAACAAGAAAAAGAAATCGCAAGGGACTTACTAAAGTTGAACTGTTTTGTTTACATTCCTACATGGAAAGATGATGTGTATGATTCATGAAACCTTAGTATTAGGGTAGCTGAAGGGAATATGCATATATATGTTTATGTATACCTATGTATATGTGAGTGTGTATGTATGTTTATATGTATGTATGTATATATATATATATATATATATATATATAGAGAGAGAGAGAGAGAGAGAGAGAGAGAGAGAGAGAGAGAGAGAGAGAGAGAGAGAGAGACGGCACAGGGTGAGTTGAAGATGAAGGGAAGATATCTAAAAGAAATAAAATCAAATTAAGGGATGAGAGAGGAATATATTGAGGGGGGGAGATAGGGAGAGATAGAATGGGGTACATTTTCTCACATAAAAGTGGCAAGAAAAGGCAGTTATGTAGGAGGAGAAGAGAGGGCAAGTGAGGGGGAATGGGTGAATCTTGCTCTCATCGGATTTGCCTGGAGGAGGGAATACTATACATACTCAATTGGGTATCTTACCCCACAGGAAAGAAGGAGGAAGAAGATAAAAAATGGTGCATGATAGAAGGGAGGGCAGATGGGGGTGGAGGTAATCAAAAACAAATACTTTCAAAAAGGGACAGGGTCAAGGGAGAAAACTGAATAAAGGTGGATAGGTTAGGAAGAAGCAAAATATAGTTAGTCTTTCACAACATGAGTGTTGTGGAAGGCTTATACATAATGAAAGGCATGTGGCCCATTTTGAATTGCTTGACTTCTTAGGGAGGGAAGGTGGGTGGGAAGGGAAGAGGGGAGAGAATTTGGAACTCAAAGTTTTAAAAACAGATGTTCAAAAACAACAAAAAAATGTTTTTGCATGCAACTAGAAAATGATACACAGACAATGGGGCATAGAAATTTATCTTGCCCCACGAGAAAGGAAGGGAAAAGGAGATGGGAGGGGAGTGGGGTGACAGAAGGGAGGGCTAACTGGGGAACAGGGCAACCAGAATATATGCCATCTTTGAGTGGGGGGGGAGGGTAGAAATGGGTAGAAAAGTTGTAATTCAAACTCTTGTGAAAATCAATGCTGAAAACTAAATATATTAAATAAAATTTTTAAAAAAAGAATTCAACACAGATGTCACTAGATCATAGGTCAAAGTATTTACCACCATAGAAATCCCCTTTGAGCCATTTTGCTACTTCCTAGTGGAAGTGGATGAGGGTTAAGTGAGCAAAATACTTTGCATATTTGATCCAAAGTGGATCTGACAATGACACACCAAGGAGAAGAGTGTACTTGTTGCCAGAATCTGTCTGTCACCATTCAAAGACAGCTATTTCCTCCAAGCATAATGCTACCAGTCATGGCAGGGAAGCATCCAGCTGAAGTTAATTTGGGGTAACATAGAATGTGCCCCTAGCACCTGGGCATAAAAATATGCACATGGCCAGGAAACCTTAGGCATTAGAAATTATCTTGGACTTTGTATGAAGTTTAAATACTTCAAATCTTTGAAACTTCTGCCCAAACCAGACCATATCTTGTCTCTCAAGCTCTGCAGTGCTTTGGCACTAATTCATGTCTCTGATACAGACCCTGATTCCCACCTGCCAATCACTCAGGGGCTAGCCATTGTTCTAGAACCCAACTACAGCTCAAGAACTGAATATTTTCCCTTTCCTCCTAAATAAATAGCTCCTTCATTGTCAAAGGAATCAAGGCAGAAAATTAAACCGATACCATCTAGGACCTGAAAATGAAACGCGATTGTTAAATCTGCCCAAACCAGACCATATCTTGCTTCTCACATGCTACAGTCCTTTGGAACCAATTCATGTATCTGTTCCAGGCCTGCCTCCCACCTCTGGCCCACTTTTCGAGCAACCTTATCTCTGGGAGCTGACTCCTGGCTCTACACGACTGACTTGGCAAATCCTAGACTCAATCTTTCCCTGCTCCTAGAATCAAGAAGACTCAGCTGGTACTGGGGCACTCTTAACTATTGTCACTTGTCTCTTGGGACAGTAACATCAGAAAAATTAGATGGGGAAGCAATCATGACGCTATGTTTGGCTTTTTCTTTTCCTTGGTCACTGGTGTTTGCCACCTGAGCCCAGTGAATAAGTGGAAAAGTGACTATAAAGGGAAAATGACAAAAAATATTGACCTGAAATTTCAGCTTAAATGTAATGCCTTTCAGGGAGATCAAATTTAATTAATTTCAAAATATTTATTAAGGATCAATGTGTAGCTCACTGTGATCTATTATTAGGATTCAAAGGCCAAAAACAAAAATAGTCATTGACCTCAATGAGTTTACATTCTGGGAAGGTATTATGCACACAGGTAAATTGCAGGATAGTGTATGCCCATACATACTACACAAAATGTAAAGAAATGAAAGGAATGAAGTGGCTCTTAGAGCATTATTTCTAAAGAACATGTTTCTAATTCATTTTTATCCCAAGGGTTGGGGGATAGTCCCAGCCAATTTTTATCTTTGCTTCCAGTAGCTAATGGGCATAACAGAGGAACTAGTGGGACTACCTGGCAATCTCTGACAACCATAGAGTGCCTTGGGGAAAGGACAACTGACATTTCTCTAGGAAAGGCAGTAAGACTGGGGTGAGGCATTCATTACTCTACTTGCAGAAGGATTAATGACAGTAACCTTGATCAGACTCAGAATAAGCCTCAGAGGAGACAGTTGTATTTTTCTCTGTGTGAAGACACAAAGCGTGTACCCCTCTGTTCTCTGAGTAGGCTAATACATCCAAAGATGATTGAAATCTAGCCAAGTGGTGGTTCAGCATAAAAAGAGAGTTTTTTATAGAAAGAAGCCAATTCAACATTTCAACTCAACACACATTTTTAATGCCTATTCAATTTAGTTTCCTCATCTTGTAAAATGGTGATAATCATAACACCTACCTCCCATGACTGTTGCGATGATCAAATGAGATAATAATTGTAAAATGCTTAACACAATGTCTGGCACATAATAAGTGCTATATAACCGTTAACTATTACATTATTTTCAGTTATCAGTTATCTCTTTTCTACCTCCTACCTCCCCTATCCTTTGAGAAAGCAGGAAAAACAAAACCCATTACAAATATGCATAGTCCAGAGAAGGAAATTCCCACATTAGCCATGTCAAAAAGAAAGATTAAGAGAGCCAGAAAAAAAAAGGAAGGAAGGAAAAAAAAGCTTCAGTCTTCATTCTGATGTCATCACTTCTCTGTTCTAGAGGTTGATAGCAAGTTTCACCATGAGCTCTCTGGAAGTTTGGTTGGTACTATTGTTTTGATCAAAGTTCTTAAGTTTCCCAAAGATGTTTGACTTTATGGTATTTTGGTTATTTTATGAAGTGTTCTCCTGGTCCTGCTTACTTCACTTTTGCATCAGTTAATACTTCCTAGTCTTCCCAGGATACATATATTTATTAAACCTCTCCTATATAAAAAATACCTACTGTATTTGAGAGGAAAAATGGAGTGCCTGTCTTGGAGTCAGGAAGACTTGTATTAAAAGTCTACTTCTGACACATACCGTCTCTTGAACATAATTGACTTTGAGGTGTTCCAGATAATTCTCAAGCTATAATGATAAAGAAGTTATGGGTTTACACTGGTGAAAGAAGTGCTTGTTACTAGAAATTTCCTACACTAATAATAGCCAACATTTATGTAGTCCCTACCACGTGCCAGGAATTGGGCTTAGTTCTTCACAAGTAGTATTTAATTTGGTTCTCAAAACAGATGCTATTATTGGCTCCATTTTATAGATGAGGAAACTAAGGCAGTCAAAGATTAACTGACTTGTCTAAGGTGTCCTAGCAAATAAGTATTCCTGACACCAATGAAATTACACATGTTGATTTTTATTTTTTATTTTTTTACTTCTCAAGGCATGCTACTATGTGAATTGTTTTCTTCAGTTAGCTTTTGTACCTCCTTCTCCATTTGGTCAATTTTTCCTTTTAAGGAGTTACATTCTCCAGATAGCCCTTGTACATCCTTGTCTATCTGGCCAATTTTACTTTTTAAGGAGTTACTCCCTTCGGTGACTTTTTTTTCATTTTGTAAATTGTATTTTTAAAATCTTTGGCCAATTTTTATTCTATCTCCACAATTTGGCCTTTAAATTCTTTCTTGAGCTTTTTCAAAAATACCTTTGGGCTTGAGACCAGTTCACATTCCCTTCAGAGGTTTTGGATGTAGATATAGTGTCAATGCCATCCTCTTCTGAATTCATATTTTGATCTTCTGTCCCCATGGTAAGATTCTATGGTCTTAACTTTTCTAGTTTGCTTCTTGTTCATGGTAGTTGCCTTTTTCATGGTTTTTAAAGTGGATCTCTGCTTCTGGGGCACCAGGGGCTCTGTCCCATGCCTTTTGTGCTGGGAGCTAGTGGCCAGGTTAGTAGCTTTGTGTGCTATGGCCTCTAGCTCTGTTAGCTAGAAGCTGTATAATGCTACAATATACCCGGTGCTGGGCTGAAGCTGGCTAGTGTGCGCCAAGGTCAAGGCCAAGGCCAAGGCCAAATGAAGTCTTTCTGAGCTTTCCAGAGTGTTACACTGAAGCTTGAACATGAGGTGTGGAGGAGGGGTGGTCTGGCCACTGAGGGTCCCCTCCTCCCCTAGGGCTGTGTTAGAGACCAATAAGGTTCAGCTTCTGGTGAATGCCTGACCATACTGATGTCTGCTGATTCCTCTGGCTGTGTGAAGGCACTTGATTACCTCAGTGCTGAGAAGCACTCCAAAACAACAACAAAAAAATAAGGTCCCACTTTACCTGCTAGATTCAAACAAAGAGGCAAGGCTCATTAAAGGCACTTGATTGCCTTAGCATTCCAAAAGACAAAAGAGTAAAAAATAGTCCCACCTTTCTTACCATTACATAAGGCTCCATATACAATACAATCTCAGGATATTCACCCCTCCAGCTCAGTCTGGAGCCAGGCTAATCGATTCAAGCCATTCTGTCCATCCCCACCTCCCCCAACCCGCTGCTTATTTTCTTCCACAGCCACTGCTTGGCCTGTGTCCTCCAGAGTGCTAGTGGAGTAGGGAGAGGGAAGGAGAGGTTATCTCCCAGGGGCCCTGCTCTAGGCACTGGGGATACTGCTCATGTCACTGTTACTTGCCTGTTTTCCCTCAGGTCACTGCTGCTTCTGGGGCTTTATAGAACCAAAACCACAACAAGTATAAAGAGCAACCCAATAACTGGGAAATATCCAACCACTATCCCAGTCTCCACACTTTCCTTTTAGTCTGCAGATCCTACTGACTACACCATTTTGTAACAATAATATTACTTGCAGCTATTGTGTCTGTGTAAGGCCAATAACACCAGCACACAGGAAGGCTGCTAGATTCTTTGATCTGTTTTTCTAAGGAAAGCAACTTTAAGGGGTTAACAATCTCACTTTAATTAAACATACATATATCATTCACTTAGTTCTGGGGAAAAGCCAGCACCCTGGACTTCAGAGAGAATACAAACAGAAATTACAAACACAGAAACTATAAACAGAGCAAATAACACAAATCAACAGATAGGCTTCTAGTTATCTGACCAAAGCTATACATACATAGTTACCAGAGAGAAAGGAACCAACATCTAGGTTTTCAAAGCTGGGGAGCTCATTAATGACTACCCAGAGTCTCCACACCAACACTCTTTCAGTGAGTGAGCCCCCAGCAAAATGCTCACCTCAGAGCATATGTACACTTCCTCAGGGTCAGAGGGAGTCACAAACATGTGACTCAAACCCATGTAACCTAGGCCTTCCCATGACTCAAGCAGGTCATCAAAGACTCCCTATTCAATCAGACTCTTAATTGAAACAAAGGCAAGACTCAAAGGCAATTGATTTCCTTAGTGCGGAGAAGCACTCCAAAACAAACAGCAAAAAGTCCCACCCTGCTTGTCATTACAGTGCTCTGTGCTCTCCCACACCAGTGCAAGAGATCATTCTAGTCGACCTTCCAGGCAGTACTGGGCTGGAAATCTGCCACATTCTGTCTCCTAGTGGATTTTGCCACTCTAAAATTTGTTCAAATTCACTTTTTGGAGGTACCTGAAGAAATTTGTAGGAGAGCTTGGGTGAGTCAATGCTTTCACTCTGCAATCTTGGCTCTGCCCCAAGGCATGGTACTATGATGATGAGAATACAAAAATAAAATAAACATATTCCCTGTCTTAAAAGAGTTTATATTCTCATAATGGAGCATGGCCAGCCCCAAAGCAATTTGATATAAGTTAAAATGATGTAAGTTAAAATAAAGGCAAAGGAAAGCACTTTAATATGCTTGATATTAGCTTCATGAAACATTATATGGGCTTAAAAGAAAAGAATCTCAGATTCATAAAGGCATAATAGGACAGGGTGAAATCAGGGAATAATAGCCCAGTTCAGTGGTAGTACAGGTTGTAAGGTGTAGGGATTGGTAGTAGCAATTGTAAAATAAAACCAGAAAGATAGCTTGGAGCCAGATTGTGGAAAATCAGACTACTGAGTTTTATTGTATATCCTACAGGGAGTTACTGAAAACTTTTGAGTAGAAAAGCACTACTCACTGGTTGGATCCTGAAGGAAGTTCTCATGAATTGTTATAAAGACCAAGCAGATCCAGTGAAGATCTCCTATAGACCTCAACAAAAAGGCAAGAGTCTTCCTACAACCAAGAGATAGACTTGAAGGTAGCAAATGTAGACTAAGTGCATAGTGGGAAACCCAGAATCAGTCTTGAGAACCATGAGCAGAACTCTTGTCAACAGAGGACTATATAAACAGTATCACTTTGATTCCAACCAAATAGCATCCCTAATAGCAAAAAAGTACTGTCTGAGTAGATTTTATTATTATATGAACTCACCACATGAGTTCATATAATTTAGCAAATATATAAGCCCAGATCTGAAAAATCTATGGTGAGGACCTATATTATCTAAAATTTCCACCAGATTACTACTGTCACTAGGGAACCTTTATTATTTGGCTTTTAGAATATGGAGAAAAAGGGTGAACATGAAAGAAGCTGTATAGGAAAATGACCTGAGAATCAGGTGACTGATTTTATAGTTCTGTCCCTGCCATTTAACTAGTCGTGTGTCTTTTGGCAAATAACTTGACATTACTAAGTTTAGTTTTCTTATCTATAAAATAAGGGAATTAGACAAAATGAGTTTAAGATCACTTTCAGGAGTGGAAAAACTATATTATGTTTTTATAATTTTGAATAATTATTAATTGTTAGGGGTTTTATTTAAATGTTGTGCTGGTTAATTGTAATTTTGTTTACAAGTATAGAACCAAAGAATTTATTTCCTCAAAATTTTGAGTAGGAGCTGGAAACAGTATAAGTGTGATAAAAAGACCAAAAGCTGACCCAGGCTTATTGCTTATGCAGGTAACATGGATATGGCCTTCAAGTTTTACAAAATTTATATACACACATACACATATGAGTGTATATATATAATGCATATATGTATATATGCATGTATATATGCATGTATATGTGTGTATACATGTACATAAGTTAAAATGTCTGTAATATGTATAAGTTCCATGGACATTTACATATATACACATATGTACATGTGTATGTATATTCTCATTTTGTTTAACAAAAATCTTAATGAGCTAAGGAAAATAAATATTACTATTCTTATTTTACAAATAAAGAAACTAACATGAAGATAGACTGACCTCTTACTGGCACTGATAGCATTAATAAAGGGGCTTAATTTTTTTCAAAAAAAATAGAAATTATTATGGGGACTAGATCTGTTATTTCATTGGAGGTGAGGAAACCCCTTTTATCAATACAGATAAGCAATTTTTATGCTTATAGTATTACTATAGTCATAGTCTTAGAGAGTTGCCTAGAGCATAAAGAGTTTAAATGATTTGTCTGGGATCATAGGTAGGAGTTGAGCATGGGTTTTCTTGACTGTAATTCCAGCGTTCTAACCACTACACCATAGTTGTCTCTTAACCAAAAAGTATTCTTCTGAGTAAAAACACTGCCCAGAAACTGAAATATAATTAATATGCGATATGTACAATTATTTTGTGTGTAATATTTATCTTTATTTTTAATTCATTTATCCAAGCAAAATGCCAAACACAAATCAGTTTTGATACATGTCATATATGTGTGTTTACATACTCATATATATGTATATATGTAAATATATATCTATGTATGTATACACACACAAACACCAGAAAATACACAAAAAGGTGTTCTTTATCTGGGAGCAACATTAAATCTCAGCTCAAATCAAGAAAGAAGGCCTGATCCCTTTTTTTTTCTTTTTTTCTTTTTTTCTCTTTTTTAGAGGGAGGAAGGCAGGGTAATTGGGGTTAAGTGACTTGCCCAAGATCACACAGCTAGTAAGTGTCAAGTGTCTGAGGCTGGATTTGAACTCAGGTCCTCCTGACTCCAGGGCTGGTGCTCTACTCACTGTGCAACCTAGCTGCCCCAAGAAGGCCTGATCTCATCAAAGGAGGTACATACAATAAGTTTCTAGAAAGCAATCTGTAAATCAAGGATATGTCAAGAAATAGGCTTCCCCCTTATGTCTATTTGTTCTCCCTCCACATGTCTTATCTCCAAAATCTCTGCTACCGACTCTATTACATATGAAGGACCACAAGTCATGCTTAGCATTCTGTCTGCCAATTAGTTGTTATGTCTCCCTCCATCTGACACACAGGGCTACTCACCTTTATCCTTTTTGAGTGGGAACAAGGTTATACATGTGAAGAGTTTTGTAAACCTTAAGGTGCCCTATAAATGGTAATTGTTATCATCATAATCATCAATATTAATTAATTAACTCTGCCTCAGCACTACGGAAAGGAATCTTGGAGGATGAGAAAACTCATTGCATTTACTCTTTGCTGAAAGTAGAGAATGGAAATACCTAATCACCTGTATGTAGAGTCTGTGATTTATCCTACATGCAGTTCATAATCATAATGTGAGACCTGACAAAAACACAGGCAAATAAATGTGGTTTGCATATAGGCCTTCTTAGAATACCTTAGAACAACAATCCCAACATGAAGTTAAGTCTATCACCTCTCTGCCTAAGGAAGTTTGAATGTGGCCATGAAGACACTGGCCGCAAGTTTCTAAAGAAGTCTGGAGGACTGGGATGAGGGGTAATCAAGAACTAGGTTTATCTAATTAGATTATAATGTTCTTTAGTGTATCAAGAGCCCCTCCAGCCTCAATCTTACCCTACAGCTGAGGCATCAAACTCAGCCTACAACCTGCTGCAGTCAGCATTAAGGGGCCTGAACAAGATTAAAATGTAATTGGGAGGGAGCAGAGCCAGGATGGCAGACTAAAAGCAGGGATTTGCTCGAGCTCTCCCCCAAATTCTTCCAAATACCTGTACAAAAAAAAATGACCCTAAACAAATTCTAGAGCTACAGAATTAACAAAGTGACAGAGTAGAACAAGTCTCCAGCCCAAGACAGCCTAGAAGGTCAACAGGAAAGGTCTATCACACCATGCTGGGAGCAGAGCACAGCCCAGGATGGACCGAGCCAGCACATACCAGGCCAGAGAAGACCAGGTGGAAGCCTCAGGGCACTGAATCACTGGCAGCTGTGGCAGTTTCCAGATTTCTCAACCCACAAATGCCAAAGACATCATAAAAAGTCAGTGAGAAAACTCTGTCACACCGGGATGAGAGAAAAACATGGTCAGGCCCTAGCCCTGAGATGGTACAGGCAGCAGAGACACAGAAGCAGCAGCAGTGGCAGCAGCAACAGTTGCTTCCATAGCTCCAGGTCCACAGATCGTGGGGGGCAGGGATCAAGCCTCTAATCAGAGTGGGACTGCAGGGATCTCTTTGCTAGCACTGAGGCAGGATTCTCTTGCTTTGCCCTGCTTGGATCTGGGTCATAGTTCTGGGTGGTGGTGTTGGGGTGAGGAGGAGCACTGGTGTGGCAAGGCTTGTGGTGGCTGTGGGGAGGGAATCCTCCTTGCAGTTCCAAGGGAGTGAAGAGTGCTTGAAGTCACTCACAGATCAGAGCATAGGCCGGGAGAGAAGTAAAAATCTCTCCTTGGATCATGCCACCTCAGAAGAATTGAAAATTTACAGGTGTCTACAATTACTTCTGAAAACAGCTATAAAAAACCCCAGCAGCTTAGTACAGGGCACTCTCCACTCTGGAAGCAGTCATACCTTGACAAAGAGCTCAAAAGTCAAGTAATTGGCTGAGAAAATGAGCAGACAGAGTAAAAAATTCAGACTATAGAATCTCACTCTGGTGATAAAGAAGATCAAAACATAGAACCACAAAAAGACAACAAAGTCAAAAATCCTATATCCAAAGCCTCCAAGAAAAAAATATGAATTGGTCGCAGGCAATGAAAGAGCTCAAATAGGAGTTTGAAAATCAAGTAAGACATGTAGAGGAAAAATTGGGGAAAGAAATGAGAGTAACGCAAGAAAATCGTGAAAAATGAGTCAACAGCTTGGAAAAGGAGACCCAAAAAGTACAAAAGAAAGTAACACCTTAGAAACAGACTAACCCAAATGGCAAAAGAGGTCTAAAAAGCCAATGAGGAGAAGAATGACTTAAAAAACAGGATTGGCCAAATGGAAAAAGAGGTCCAAAAGCTCACTGAAGAATATAATTGCTGAAAAATTAAATTAGAACAAATGGAAGCTAATGACTTTAAGAGAAACCAAGAAATGTTAAAACAGCACCAAAAGAATGAAAAAATAGAAGACACTGTGAAATATCTCATGGGAAAAACCACTGACCTGGAAAATAAATCCAGGAGAGATAATTTAAAACTGACTGGACTGCCTGAAAGTCATTATCAAAAAAAAAAAAAAAGCCTAGACATCATCTTTAAAGAAATTATCAAGGAAAACTGCCCTGATATTCTAGAACCAGAGGGTAAAATAGAAAGTGAAAGAATCTATCAATTGCCTCTTGAAAAAGATCCCAAAAAGAAAACTCCTAGGAATACTATGGCCAAATTCCAGAGTCCCAGGACAAGGAAAAAATATTGCAAGCAACCAGAAACAATTTGAATATTGTGGAAACACAATCTGGATGACACATGATCTAGCAGCTTCTACATTGAGGGATTGAAGGACTTGAAATATGATATTCTGGAGAATAAAAAAGTTAGGATTAAAATCAAGAATCACCTATCCAGCAAAACTGAGTATAATACTTCAGGGGGGGAAATGGATATTCAATTAAATAGAGGACTTTCAAGCATTCTTGATGAAAAGACCAGAGCTGAATAGAAAAATTTACTTTCAAGTACAAGAATCAAGAGATTTCAAACACAAGAATCAAGAGAAGCATGAAAAGGTAAACAGGAAAGAGAAATCATAAGCGACTTATTAAAGTTGAACTGTTGAGATTCCTACATGGAAAGATGATATTTGTAACTCATGAGACCGTTCTCAGTATTACAGTAGTTGAAAGTAGTTACATACATGCATACATGCAGCGGGCACAGGGTGAGTTGAATATGAAGGGATGATATCTAAAAAATAAAATTAAGGGGTATGGGAGAAATATATTGAGAGAAGGAAAAAGGGAGACATAGAATGGGGTAAATTATCTCACGTAAAAGAGGCAAGAAAAAACTGTTATAATGTAAAGGAAGAGGGGGGAGGTGAAGGAGAATGAGTGAACCTTACTCTCATTGCATTTGACTTAAGGAGGGAATACAAATTCAATTGCATATCTTACCCTACAGAAAGGAAGGGGGGAAAGGGAAAGGGAGGGGGGAATGATAGAAAGGAGGGCAGATTGGGTGAGGGGGTAGTCAGAAGCAAACACTTTTATAAAGAGATAAGGTTAAAGGAGAAAATAGAATAAATGTGGAGCAGGATAGGATGGAAGGAAATATAGTTAGTCTTTCACAACATGACTATTGTAGAAGAGTTTTGCTTAATGAAACATGTATAACCTATATTGAATTGCTTGCCTTCTCAGTGAGGGTGGGTGGGGAGGAAAGAAAAGGGAGAATTTGGAACTCAAAGTTTTAAAAACAATGTTAAAAATTGTTTTCACATGCAACCAGGAAATAAGATATATAGACAACAGGGTGTAGAAATCTATCTTGCCCTACAAGAAAGTAAGGGGAAAGGGGATGGGGAGTTTATAGAAGGAAGGGTAAAGGGGCAATCAGAATGCATGCCATCTTGGGGCAGAGGGAGGAGAGAGATGGGGAGAAAATTTGTAACTCAAAATCTTGTGGAAATGAATGTTGAAAACTAAAAATAAATAATCTAAAAATGTAATTGGGAAATGAACAAAATAAATAAAAGTGTAATATAAAATAGATAATGTTAACTTGTGATTTTCTAAGTCAGTATACAAATACAGGGAGCCATTTATATTTTAGTCTGACACCACTGCATTATAATACTTCTCAGCATTCCCACAGTCATCCCAGTAAATACCAAGATTCCATTGACCTTCTTTCTCATGTTATAGAATGGCACTCATCCAATCTATCTCTCAAACAAATTTTGGCAAATTCTCTACATGACATGACCTGTTACATATTCCCTTTTTTCATCACTTACCCAATGCCAAATTTCCTACACCATATAAGGATAGAAACAGAACCTATGATTTTATTTTTATTTTTAAAAAACACCCTACCAAGTAAAGAAACTCCCTTGATGAATACAGGTCAGCACTTTAGCTACAACTTGTAGTCTTAGTTACTTAGAGCACCAAAAAGTTAAGTGACTTACCTAAGGTCTCTAGGCCAGTATGTGTAAGAGACAGGTCTTTAATCCAGTTCTACGTGACTCTGGAAGCTAGGTGACTCAGTCTGGAGTCAGAAAGACCTGAGATCAAATCTAGCCTCCAACACTGACTAACTGCATGACTCTGGACAAGTCTCTTCACCTCTGTTTGCCCTAATCCACTGGAGAAAGAAATGGCAAATGACTCCCGTATTTTTGCCAAGAAAATCTCATGGACAGCATTGGTTTCATATTGTCCACAGAGTAACAAAGAATCAGGCATGACTGAACAATAAATCTAAAATGGAGGCTACTTCTCTAATACACTCCACTTTGTCTCTCTGTGTCGCATGTGGATTATTTGTCACAGAATCAGCTGGAAGTACTTATGAGGTACAAGTTGTGTAAGATATTGGTATAAAGTATAGAATGGCAGGATCATGGGTTCAGAGCAGGAAAGAACCTTATAAGTCATTTAGAACAATCCCAACATTTTACAGATAAGGAACCTGAGAGTTAGGAAACTAAAGTGAATTAGCTAATATATATCACCCAGAGAGTAAGTACCAAAGGCAGGATTCAAACTCACATACTCTATATCAAAACCAGCATGCCCTTTCCAGCATGCACTGATGATATTTTCTGGACTTCTGAGTGCTGAATAATAGATACTTTAATGTTCAGGAGTTGTTTATACATTTAAAGGCACTTAAATGGTATAGTGAATGGGAACGCTAGGCCTGACATCAGGAAGATCTGGGTTCAAATCTTGCATCAGACACTAGATTAGCTGTATGACCCTTGGAAAGTTACTTACTCTTAGTTTTCTCAGTAAAATGTGGGAAATAACAGCACCTATTCCCTAAGAATGTTTTGAGGATGAAATGAAATATTTGTGAAGTGCTTAGCACAGTAGCTGGCATGTAGTAAATCCTTAATAAATGCTTGTTTTACTTTTGAAAAGGGACAGGGTCAAAGGAGAAACTAGAATAAATGGTGGGAGGGATAGGACGGAGGAAAATGTAGTTAGTCTTTCACAACATGACTATTATGGATATGTTTGGCTTAATGAAACATGTATAACCTATATTGAATTGTTTGCCTTCTCAATGAGGGTGGGTGGGCAGGGAAGAAAGGAGAGAATTTGGAACTCAAGTTTTTAAAAATAAATGTTAAAAATTGTTTTTACATGCAACTGGGAATATAGATTTAATTTTACCCCACAGGCAATGGGGTATAGAAATCTATCTTGCCCTACAAAAAAGTAAGGGGAAAGGGAATGGAGGGTTGATAGAAGGAAGGGCAGACGGGAGAAAGGGCTAATCAGAATACATGCCATCTTGGGGTGGGGGTGGGGGGAGAGATGGGGAGAAAATTTGTAACTCAAAATCTTGTGGAAATGAATGTTGAAAACTAAAAATAAATAAATTAATCTAAAAATGCTTGTTTCTTTCCTTAATGATATCACTTAGTCACCTAGCCCAGAGAAATAACATTCCAGGTTACTTGAAAAGTACATGTCACAGAGACTGCTGCATTTTCTTCTGGTCATTTTTGAGGAATCGTGGAGTATTGGGCTGTTGAAAAAGCAGAGATAAGCAATTGTTGTGAATTTCAAAATGGGGTAAAAGGTGAATCTTTCACATTACAATGAAATTTCACTCTTTTGTGATAAAATTCCCAAAATGGTTATTAAAGGGATAGTTAGCATGTATTTAGAAAGGAGGTAGCTGCCAAAAACTAGCCTGAGTTCCCTATTAAAAGAAGCAGAGAAGGGAATAAACATTTAAATAACATCTGATAACATGCCAGACACCATGCTAAGCCCTTTTTACAAATATTATCTCCTTTGATATTCACAACAACCCTGAGAGGGAAGTGCTGTTACTACTCACATTTTACTGTTTAGGAAACTGAGGAAAAATAAGTTTAAGTGACTTGCCCAGGGTGACACAACTAGAAAATATCTGAGGCCAGATTTGAAGTTAATAATGTCACATATGGTCTACTCATTTCTTGAGCTGTGGTCTAATTATCCAACCAACAAGTATTTGTTAATCACCTGCCATTTTCCAGGCACTTTGCTGACCAATCAGGACACAACCACAAACCACTATAGCAAGAAGAGTACTTACTGTAGCATATATGAATTTGGACAACACATTTGACAAATTTTCTTGGGCAGTGGAAAGAATATTGGCTCCGGAGTCCTGAGCTCCAGTCCCACTTTTAATACTTACTCTACATGTGTAACCTTGGGCAAATCACTTCTTTCAGTCTCAGTTTCTTCATCTGTAACTGACAGTCTCTGAGATCCATTCTAGTTCTAAATCTATGATCCTATAATCTTCCTAGAAAAGCCTCTGACAAAAACCTAGCATTCTTCTTGCTTCCCTTTCAAACCCGAATTGTCTAACAAAAGGAGATGAATACAAGGAAGAAGATTCTGGACAGGGTCCAGTTTCTAGTTAAGTATATCTAATTCTCTCCTCTCTATCCTTAATCTCTCTCTATCTCTCTATCTCCATCGCTATCTCTAATCTATCTCTATTTATCTCTAACTCAAGCTGAGATCACAGCCTATCATTAAAGGGTATAAAGAAACTCAGGGAAAAATAATGAAGCTTAATAAAATGAAATCACTCCAAGGAAAGAGGAGACCGGATATCTATAATAAATGATGCCACATTATAGCCTGCATTCATCATCATTAGATAAGGTCCACTACACTGTAGAGGGAAGGAGTGGAAGCTGCAGGTTTTAAGATTCTGAATGATATATCCAGTGAAGCCAGAGAACACACAGAAAACAACAATTTTATCATCAGTATGAGTTAATATAGTTTGAATGTTTGCAAGGTTCATAGCACTGAACTAGTTCCTCTGGAAACAAAGATAAATAACCTTTTAAGGAGGTCACATCTGAATGGGCAAACGATCCAGGAGAAGTCAAAATCAGATCCACAAGGGTGTACAGCCTGTACTCATCATTGCAGACTGGGACCAGATTAAAATGACATAATGATCTTCTCTTACCCAAGTTTCCATGTGAGTGAAGTCCAATTGCTGAAATTAAGTGGCTGAAGAAATCAATGTTTGCCGTTGATTTTTTTTCAGACACCTGCTACCAAAGATTATCTGGAAAACTCTTCCATCACAGATCATGAATAAATAAATGGGACCTCTTTTCTGTTTAGACTTCGTGTTTAAATACTGACTTGACCTGATTGTATTGTAATTATGTAAAGCAGTTATTAAAATTATATAGGAGACACCAGTTGAAATCAAGCTACTGCCTTGTCTTGGCTGTATCTCCCTTGTTGAGTGCTGAGGGAAGAGAAGGGGAAAGAAGCGGGTCATCAATAACATAAGACCTAAGGAGAGATTTTTGCTATTCATTAGCAAAGATCAGAAGATCACTCTTATGCTCAAAGGCCTTGTTGCTATGATGAAGCGCTCCACATAATTTTTAAAATATCACGACCCACCTAAAACCTAAACGGAGATATTTAATTCAATCATTCATTCATTGGCTTAGCAGCAAATTATGTCAGCAGTCTATGAATGTTCATTTAATCAGTTTGGGAGCTCTTTCCAGAGATATAGATGAAAAGCCTTTGTCCCTTTCCCCCACCCTTTCCTCAGTGAGTTGCATTCCTCAATTACTATAGCTGAAAAAATATTGCCACTTGGTACCTAAACTTCTGGTGAAGAGTTGTTTTGTTTTCTATGATTACCTAGGCTGGCCCTTAGATGGCAGAGATCATCAAATGCCAGGCCTTTTCTTGAAGACTCTCTTACATTAGTCCATTACAGATTCTGTGAGTCATTGGAATGTTATTTATTTAATGAGGCAACTAGGTGATTAAGTGGAACAGTATTCCCATAATAGCTTGGTGAGGGTTAACTGAGTGATATATTGAATAGAGTGTTGAACTTGATGGCAGGAAGAGCTAAGTTAGAATATGTCCTCAGACATTTATTACCTGTGGGACCCAGGGCAAGTTACTTAATCTCTGTCTCTCTGTCTGTCTCTCTCTGTCTGTCTCTCTCTGTCTGTCTCTCTCTCTATCTCTCTCTCTCTGTCTCTCTGTCTCTTTCTCTCTCTCTCTCTCTCTCTCTCTCTCTCTCTCTCTCTCTCTCTCGCACACACACACACACACACACAATATCACTCTCTCTTCTTTTCATCTGTAATATGAGGATAACAATAGCACATACCTGCTAGGGACTTGTGAGGATCCAATGAGATATTTCTAAATAGGTTTGCAAATGTTAAAGCACTATATAAATGCTGGCTATAATTATTTTTATTATATTTGCAAAATCATACTATATCCACTGTCTTTTTCCCTAATTTTACTTTTTAATTTTGAACTTAAACACCAAAAAAGCTATTACTTACACACAGAGAAGAACACTAAAAACAGATTCACTATGAAATTATGAATCTTCATTTCACCCTGCTTACTTTTTTGAAGTGTATAATTAATTCTGTTGCTTTCAAAATGCACTGATTTTCTGTGCTTCCTTTTAAACCTCATTCTGTTTTATTCTGTCCTTTAAAAAATGACACAATAGCCCTCATTTAGGAGCATTAAAAGCTCTATTCTCATTAACCAAGAGGAAAAAAAGAGAAAAAAAGCCCTTGTAACAAATAAGCATGATCAAGTAAATTGAATGCACACAGTGCCATGTCCAAAAATATATGTTTCTGCACCTTGTAGGTAGGTGCAGGAGGTAGGTAACATGCATTATTACATGGTCTTTGGAGACATACTTGTTCATTGGTTTGATGGGCATCCATACGCTTTTCAGAGATTTTTTTGGCAAAGATTTTGTCCGTGTATAAATTATTCTTGTGTCCTCTTTGATAATGCAAATATTCCAAATTTCCTCTTTTTTAAAAAAAAGTTATGTTAATGCCTTTTGTTTTTAGATCACAATCATTTTTCTGATATACCTGCCATCCTATTGCACTATCACTTATAATGAGAAGGTAATTATTATAGTCAGCATTTATATAATGCTTTAAAATTTGAAAAGTACTTTACAAATATTTTCACATTGTTGTTGTTCATTTCTGTCATGTTTTCTAGTCAAAGATATTCAAGTGGTTTACCATTTCCTTCTCCAACTAATTTTATAGATAGGAAACTAAGGAAAAACAGGGTGAAGTGATTTGCCCAGGGTCACATGGTTAGTAAGTGTCCAAATCTGGAATTGAACTCAAACCTTTCTTATTCTAGGCTGGTGCTCTACCCCCTGCACCATCTAGATGCCCCTATTTTCACATTTGATCTTCACAAAACCCTGGGAGGTAAGTGGTATTTTTATTTTCATTTTGCAGATGAGGAAACTGAGACAGAGATTAAATGACTTGTTCAGGGTAACAGAGCTGTTAAGTGTCTGAGGCTGGATTTGAAATCAATTCTTCCCAATTTCGAGTCCAACACTGTATCCACAGCAGTATCTAGTTGCCTCACAGGTTATCAAAGCCAGTTAGCATAACAACTGCATCAGATCCCAGATCATGTATATTCCATATTCTGCTTCTAACATTCCCTACCTGTATATTGAAAGGAGGGAAGTTATAGGGTCGTAGGATCATAGATTAAAGATAGAGATGACCTTAAAGGACATGTAGCCCACCCACATCATTTTACAAGTGAGGAAACTGAGTCCCTGAGATGTAGAGACTAACCAACATCACTTTCTTAGTAAGTGGCAAAGATGGGATGGAACCTAGAAACTCAGATTCTACATCCCATTCCTTTATTTGCTTTGCTATTTGTTCTCTGGGACCAAAAATTACCAATGAAATTAGTTTATTTAGTTGCCCTTTTCTGTGTTGTTTTCCTTTCATTGTTTTCATTTATTGTATACATGGCTCACTTGATTTTGCTTATTTCACTTTGCATGAGTTCGTACAAGTCTTCCCATGGGTCTTTAAGAACCCAGGGTTACTGCTGTACCACAATAAGACATTGGAAGAGGACTTTGTAGAAGGTAGCAAATTAAGAGTTTATTTGAAAAAATAACCTCAGAGTAAAAACAGTGACAGCATAATAAATGAAAACAATGAAATTTTATTTGGAGTTAAGCTAGGATCTTAGACTTGGAGCTAGGAGTAAGCTTACAGGCCATCAAGCCTAAATTGTTCGATTTGCAGAGGAAGGAACTGAGGGTCAGGGAGTTTTAGTGATTTGCCCAGGATTAACAGTTAGTTAATGCCTGAAAGATGACAAGAAATCAGGTCTTCTGGACTCCAAGTCTTGACACAAATTCTGCCTTCACCATGCTGATTAGCTAACTATAATACCTCAGAGTTAAAATGTCTAACTAATATTCACATGGAACTACAATCTCATTAACCTAGATGTTACCTCCAGCGACCACATCGGAATCTATCCGCAACTCCATTATCCTGTATACAGCTCCTATCCATACTTTTTTACTAGTTCATTAAAAGGATTTCAATTTCTGGAGTTATTCTTTGCTTTCTCTTAATATCTATGAGAATAGCAGTGGATCTCTCTCCATGTGACTGGCTCAACATTTGTATTGTTGCTTTAGTCATACATTTATTGTATCCCAAGTTACTTGAGGTCAAGAAAACTTTAGTTTTATCACTGGCACTTAGGAAGCGCTTAAAAGTGTTTGTTGACTGATTGACCTAATTTACTCTGTTTCTCATTTGTAGTTACTCATTATATATTGAGGCTTGTACATCCCTACCATGTGTCTCTCCATTGACTTCTGAGTATTACTCATTTTTAATTAGTAGCTCTATAATTTGGAAAAGGCAATTCTAGTCCACTCTCTCCTATTTAATGTTTGAGGCAATTCATCGTCCACTTGTAATATCTGTCTAAAAATATATCCACATACATGTGTATATTACAGACATAGATATATATATTTATACACATAAAACATACACATAGGTGTGTAGATACACATACACATACATGCATTCACAAATACATACATACTTTTGATGAGAGGAGAGGCAGCTTCAGAGTCAAGAAGACTTTAATTTTAGTATCACATATTGGCTATGAGAGTACTATGCAAGTCACTTAATCTGTAAGGAACCTTCCTACACCACTCCCTAACTCTCTAAGGCCATAAGTTGCAGAGAAGGGACAAATTAGCATTTGGTAGAAGCTGCTCACTGGGTGCTCCCTGTGCTGAAGCTATCACAAGCCTGGACCTTTTTCTTCCCAAATAAATATACTCTTGCCTTAAGCCACTTCCAAATGGAGACTTTCTCTTTATGCATCAGAGAACTAAACATTGTTTCTCATTGTTAATTAAATAAAATATATTGCTGTATTCTTGTAATGTGCGGGTTATTTTGGATACACATAACGTAAAATATCTGACTTGCCAAGTAGTCCTGGCTTTAAGTACGTTTTTGTCTTCAGGTAACTTGGCAGCTATACTTAGGTTGACGAAAATTCTTGAATTCAGTGGGAGCCATTTAGGGAATCTGTCTTTTAAACCATGAAACTTTTTAATATTGGATTTCTAATATTGGATACACTTTAGTCTTCATATTGTATTCATTTTTCTGACTTAATTATATTGGAAAGCAAAGATTCACCATATGAAACAGTATCTAAAGTACATTTAAATCTATACAGCCAATCGAAGGTAGAATAAAGTCGTTGATGATCCTTGTGACCCTGAGCAATAACTTTTGGAGGTCAAGTGCAACAGATGAGATTCTCTTTCGTTTTGTTTTGTTTTTCCAGCCAGCGCTAGCATCTTCAATTGCAATCAAAAGAAAGTCTGGGTTAGAAAGTTTGGGTAATTTGAGTTAACTAATTAATAATGGTGAGCATATACATAAGCTTTAAGGTTTGTAAAACATTCCATGCTGTGTTATTTGATCTTTGTAGCAACCCTGTGAGATAGGTCACATTATCCCCTTTTACCGAGGAAGAAATGATTCTGAAAGAGGTTAGGTGACTTGCCCAGGATCACACAGCCATCATAAGAGGTTGAGGCAGGATTTGAGTTCAGATCTTCCCGAATGCAACTACAGTGTTATTTGACCCATGTCAATCAAATGTTTGTTTTCTCTCTGTCTCTCTCTGTCTCTCTCTCTTTCACACACATACACACACACACACACACACACGCATGCACGCACACACACAGGAGGGTTAAATGACTTGACTTGCCCCAGGTCACACAGCTAGTGTCTAAGGCCAGATTTGAACTCAGGGCCTCATGACTCCAGGGCTGGTGCTCTAATCACTGCGCCACCTAGCTGCCCCAGAAGTAAACCTTTAAACCTCTATAAAATGAGACATTTGGACTAGATGATATTTAGGTTCCCCTTCTGCTCTAAATCTATGACGCTGAGATGCATTTAAAAAAAGTATTGAAGTGGTGTGCAGGGATTAGGTTCAGGAGAATCCTGCCGTTAAGTGCTACCTCAGGCAAGGTTATGAGATCTGGAACCCAGAGCAAATCACTTCATATCTCTGATCCTCAGCCTCCTCATCTGTTAAATTAAATTAATATCTCTAGTACCTACATCGTGGGGTTGATGTGTAGAATACATATAATATAAATGCACACATATATATACACATACATATGTGTATACATAAATACATATATGTATTATAATCATTTATATACATTTATGTGCATATATATTATCTTTATATATGTGATATATACAATACTATATAGTATTTTATGTTCATATGATATTTATAATATATACTCTGACATATATATATATACATATATATTAATATGCTATTTATTTTTGTTGTTCAGTCATTTTTCAGTCATGTCCTGCTCTTCATATCCCCATTTGGGATTTTCTTGGCAAAGATACTGGCATAGCTGGCCATTTTCTTCTCCAGCTGTTTTACAGATTAGGAACTGAGGCAAACTGGGTTAAATGACTTGCCCAGGGTCACACAGGTAGTAAGTGTCTGTGGCCAGATTTGTACTCAGGAAGATGAGTCTTCCTGGCTTCAGGCCTTGCATTCTATCCTCTGTGCCACATAGCTGTCCCAATATGCTCTATCATCTTTTTATATATTGTATAATATGAATATTCTATATATGTGTGTTTTATGTATATTGTGTATGTATAGCACTCATTCATGTTTATAAAGTACTTATATATCATTTTGTTTGATCTCAACAATCCATTTTATATTAGCATGGATTATGTGCACACTATAGATACTAGATATATATGCATATATGCACTATAATATATACATATACAACATAGCACATTCATGTATACATGGCAGAAAATTCTCATAAATTTAAAAGCTTCATGTAGCAGGTCACACTCAAACATCATTAGCAGATCTACAAGAAACTGTCTTGCTACACATTTATTCCATGAGCTCTTGAATGTCAGACCCTGAGAGATGCTAAAGAGCATCTACTCCTTTCATCTCATGAGAAACCATACCAGCCTCATGTATTTGTTGATGTTTTTATATTTTAATGTTTCCTTTGTTTTTTGGTTCTTTTTTCCTCTCCCCAGCCCCCTAAGGTTTAGGAAGAATCTTTCGTTTCCATCTAAGTATCAGTTACAAATATCAGCTGTTGTACCCTAGTGATAGATCTCCATGAGTTGCCATCATTAACATTAAATTCGTGACCTAACAACCAACCTCCCAGGAATAAGCCTCCTCCAAATCTCTAGGCTGATCCTTGGATGACACAACCAGGCTGGTTGTGTAATTCCTTGCATAATTCAAGATGTTCTATATTTTTAGCTTCTTCCATTGCCAAAATCTTGGGGAACCCAGGGTCATGATCGCACTACCTTGCAGCATCAGAGAAGGACAATAGTCAGATATTTAGAAATGAAGTGGAACTAAGTCCAATCACCTCATACTATAGATGAAACAAAAGAGGAAAATAATATGACTTACAGAAAAATAAATGACTTACTAAAGGTCAAAAAGGGAGCAAATTGCAGAAGCAGCATTTAAGCTCAGGTCAGATCAAAATTACTCACTCTTCCCACTGTGCCTGGTTTCACTATGATTACATTCAGAAGAGTCTTTTTATTTTCATAGATACAAATCAGTAAATATGGGTTTGTGTTTTTTTAATAATAATTAATGCCTTTAGCCAAATGTTTCTTATTTGGGAGGGAGGCTAATTATCATAATATTACCATTTTCTTGATTTACTTACAACATATTCTCTACAACAAAAAAATCCTGCAGAAGAGATGTTTTCTTTGGTCCTGATCCACATAGTGAGTCAGAAGTCAGGAAAGGAGACTACTAGTGAGATGTAGCTGATCTGTTCAGAGGCCTTTTTTCTGCCATAAGTAAGAATTACTCTTCAATTCTTCCCCATTGTTCCTTTACTTTAATATCCAATTTACCTATTGACCAATCAACAATCAATAAGCATTAATGAAGATGTCACAATGTGCCAGGCACTGTAAAGTGGGAAAAGGTAAGGAGGAGAGAAGGAAGGTTCCTGCTCTCAAGTAAGCTTGCATTCTAGTGGAGGAGACAAGGTTTATACAGATACATATTAAGTTGATGGAAAGTAACCTTAGAGAGGAAGGCTCTAGCATCGAGCATCTGGGAGGGAGGGAGCAGGAAATCCTCCTTCAGAAAGTCAAATTTGGCTTAGACTTAAAGGAAGCCAGGAATTCTAAGAAGCAGGGGTCAAGAGGGACATGACATGGAGCCCATGCAAAGACAAGTAACCCATGCCGGAAAAACTCATTGATAGTCTCACACCTAAAAAGAATCACAAAATTATCCTTGTAGGCAGAAATTTATAATGGCAATTATTCCATGGTGTAATGGAAAAGGCACTTAACTACTTTTACCAATAATTAATGAGTTGTCCTATTTTCTCTGGTAGTGTATAACATCAGAAGAGAAATGAAAAACTTGTTTTCATGGAATGTGTAGCTTTCGAGATGTGCAGCAGTTCAGTTTAATGTTAGATTTCTTCTAAGCAGATATCCATTGAGGTTTCATTGAGAAACATCAGTGCATTTCAGGTTCCAACACATCAATATGTTAATAATGCAGAATAATTGACTATATAGTACCATTCCTGGTACGTTTATCTACCAAAATCTGTTCCCATATTTTAACATTAACTGCTAATGACCCATTCTATTTTGTAATTGCCTCCATTATTTCATTTATTTCTTTGTTTATGTACCAATGAATCTATGCATCTATTTTTAGTTAATTATTTTGGATGAGGGATTATTGAAGGGAGCTCTTGGTGAGTAACTCTCTCTACTCATGCATATCTTCAATTATCTGCAGTGTTTATTTTTTATACAGTTTCCTGAAGCACTGACAGGTTGAGTAACTTGCTTGTCACATATCTAGTAAGTGATAGAAGTATGATTTGAGAGAGGGAGGAGCCAAGATGGCAGCTGGAAAGCAGGCACTTGCTTAAGCTCTCCCCCAAAATCCCTCCAAACACCCATAAAAATGGCTCTGAACAAATTCTAGAGCTGTGGAACCCACAAAATAACAGAGGGAAACAGGTCTCCAGCCCAGGAGAGCCTGGATGGTCACCAGGAAAGGTCTATCAAATGGTGCTGGGACCAGAGCCCAGCCCAGCACAGGACTTAGGGCCATGAATCATTGAGCTGTGGCAGTTACCAGACTTCTCAACCCACAAACGCCAAAGAGCAGGTTAATGGGAAACTGTGGGATCAAGTTCAGAGTCGTCTGGCCACCAGCCCTGGAGGTGGCAGAAGTGGTGCAGCAGTGGTGGTTGCAGCAGCAGGAAGCTCCCAAGGCTGTTTCCAGAGCTCCAGCATCAGCTGCTTCCCAAGTACCTGACTCACATGATGGGAGGAATCTAGCAGTGGATCAGAGTGTGAGTGCAAGGAGTGTTGTGGGCACAAAGGCAGGTTCCCTTGCTATGCCCTGCTTGGATCTGGATTGCAGTGCTGGTTGGTGGTTCTTGGGGGAGGAGCAGTGCTGCTGTGACAGTGCCCAGAAGTAGCTCTGAAAACAGCAGTGCCTGGACCCTAAAGCTTGGGACAAAGTACTCTCTACTCTATAAGCAGTCGTACCCTGACAAAAAGCTCAAGGGTCAAGTAGTTGGCTGGGAACATGAACAGGCAACAAAAATGAACTCAGACTCAAACTCAAACTTTAGATTCCTTTTTTGGTGACAAAGAAGATCAAAACATACAGCCAGATGAAGTCAACAAAGTCAAACAGCCTATATCAAAAGCCTCCAAGAAAAATGTGAATTGGTCTCAGGCCATGGAAGAGCTCAAAAAAGGATTTGGAAAAGCAAGTAAAAGACATAGAGGAAAAATTGGGACCACAATGAGAGTGATACAAGAAAATCATGAGAAACAAGTCAATGACTTGCTAAAGGAGACCCAAAAAATACTGAAGAAAATAACACCTTAAAGAATAGACTTACCCAAATGGCAAAAGAGCTCCAAAAAGCCAATGAGGAGAAAAATGCTTTGAAAGGCAGAACTAGCCAAATGGATAAGGAGGTCCAAAAGACCACTGAAGAAAATACCACCTTAAAAATTAGATTGGAGCAAGTAGAAGCTAGTGATTTTATGAGAAATCAAGATATTATAAAACAGAACCAAAGGAATAAAAAAATGGAAGGCAATTACACATACCTCATTGGAAAAACCACTGACCTGGAGAATAGATCCAGCAGAGATAATTTAAAAATTATTGGACTACCTGAAAGCCATGATCCAAAAAAGAGCCTAGATATCATCTTTCAAGAAATTATCAAGAAAAACTGCCCTGATATTTTAGAACCAGACAGTAAAATGAAAATTGAATCTACTGATTGCCTCTTGAAAAAGATCATGAAAAAACCTCCTAGGAATATTGTCACCAAATTCCAGAGTTTCCAGGTCAAGGACAAAATAATGTAAGCATCCAAGAAGAAACAATTTGAATATTGTGGAAACACAATCAGGATAACACAAGATCTAGCAGCTTCTACATTAAGGAAGTGAAGGGCTTGGAATATGATATTCTGGAGGTCAAAGGAGCTAGGATTAAAACCAAGAATCACCTACCCAGCAAAACTGAATATCATGCTCCAAGGCAAAACATAGATTTTCAATAAAATAGAGGACTTTCAAGCTTCTTCAATGAAAAGACCAGAACTGAACAGAAAATTTGACTTTCAAATACAAGAATCAAGAGAAGCATGAAAAGGTAAACAAGAAAGAGAACTCATAAGGGACTTATTAAAGTTGAACTGTTTTGTTTACATTCCTACATGGAAAGATGATGTGTGTAATTCATGAGACCTTTCTCAGTATTAGGGGAGTTGAAGAGAATATAGACAGAGGGCACAGGGTAAGTTGAATACAAAGGGATGATATCTGAAAAAAAATAAATAAATTTAAGGGGTGAGAGAGGAGTATATTGAGAGAGAGAGAGAAAGGGAGAGGCAGAATAGGGTAAATAATCTACCATAAAAGTGGCAAGAAAAAGCAGTTCTTTTGGAAGGGAAGAGGAGGCAGGTAAGGGGGAATGAGTGAATCTTAATTCTCATCAGATTCAACTTGAGGAGCCAATAACATACAAACTCAATTGGGTATCTTAACCCACAGGAAAATAGGGGGAAGGGGATATAAAAGGGGGGGACAGATTGGGGGAGGAGGTAATTAAAAGCAAACATTTTTGAAAAGGGACAGGGTCAAGGGAGAAAACTGAATAAAGGGGGACAGGATAGAATGGAAGGAAATATAGGTAGCTTTTCACTACATGAGCATTGTGGAAGTGTTTTACATAATGATACCTGTGCGATCTATATTGAATTGCTTGCCTTCCTAGGGAGGGTAGGTGGCAAGGGAAGAGGGGAGAGAATTTGGAACTCAAAGTCTTAAAAGCAGATGCTCAAAAAAGGTTCCTTTTTTGCATGCAACTGGGAAACAAGATATATAGGGAATCCGGCATAGAAATCTATCCTGCCCTGTAAGAAAGTAAGGGGAAAGGGGAAGGTGAGGAGCGTGGGGACAGAAGGGAGGGCTGACTGGGGAACAAGGCAAACAGAATATATGCCATCTTGGAGTGGTGTTTCAACGATCCAGCTAGCAGCTGCTGTGTGGGTGTAAAACCAACAACAACCAGCACACAGAACACTGCAAACCCAGGTCCTTTTGATCTGCTTTATTGAGGAAAGCAATGTTAAGGAGTTAACAATTTTACTTTAATCCAGCATACAAATATCATTTACTTAGTTCAGGGGGAAAAAACCAGCACTCTGAATTACAGACCAAATACAATTCATAATTATCAACATCTGAGTATTCAGCTAGGGAGCTCATTACAATGGCTGGCCCAGAGTCACACACCACTCCTGCTGTGGCTCAGAGCCCCGAGAGAGAATGCTAACCTCTGCACTTATGTATCCTAGTCAGGGCCCCAAGGGCTCCACCTCATCCATGCTGGGCATGGAAAATTTCCCCACCCCCAATATCACATCAGATACAAATCAATGATTCCCAATTGTCTCAGTACTGAGAAATACAAAAACATCCCACTTTATCTGCCCCATTCAAACAAAGGCCCCAATCATTAAAGGTCAACAGCAAAAAGCCCCACCTTAATTACTATTACAAACGGGAGGGAGAGGGCAGAAATAGGGAGAAAATTTGCAACTCAGAATCTTATGGAAATCAATGTGAAAATGAAAATATTAAATAAAAATGATAAAATTCAAAAACAAAGAAGTATGATTTGACTCTCAAGCTTATTCTCCATTCTCTATATTGCACTGCCTCTCCATTGTTGTTATTTACCAAAATGTTATTTCAATTACCCTTGTAAAGGTTTCACTTTATCCTAGATTCCTCCTCCATGATGTAGGAAAAACTACTGATCACTTCTCCATGCTTTAATTTTAGGGTTCAATAGTTCTTCTTGTAGTGAATCTTTGCCAAAGTCTCAAACAGAATTCCCAAATGTTAAAATCTTGCTTTATATTTCAAGTTCTTTACCAAAACTATTTGCCAGAAATTTTTTGTCCTTTAGTAAAAGGAATGGTGGTAAGTAAAGACTACAATGAAGCATGCATACAGTTTATCTCTGTTCAAAAGATCCCATTAAAAGGTTAGCAGATAGCTAAGGGGTTAATTGGGAGTGGGGAGACCAAACAAAACAATGGTTACAGGTTTTCCACAATAGAGTGAGAGGTTTTTTCATGCGCAGTAATTGAATTCATCTGTAATATGAAGAGTATTGAAGTGGAGACAAAGAGCTGACCTCAAAGTAAGGAAGACCTGAGGTCCCAAATCTGAAACATACTAGGTGTATGGGCCTGGGTGAATCACTTATCCACTCAAATTCTCCCTCAAGGATCTCTCTATAAGTCACAAAACATTTGTCTATCTGCATTGGTGAAAGGAATTTCCTCATCAGGAATTCCCTAAATGCATAAAACCACAGGTTTGAGAAATAATACTCAATCTATGGTGTAATAGTGTACAATAGTGGGGTAAGGATGGTGAGGGCTTTGGTTTGCATTAAAAGTAAATTTGTTAATTCTTGCCCTTTATTTCATTTTTAAAACATTCACTTCATTTTTAAAACATATCTTCCTTATTAGAAACAGTGGCATGCCATAAGAAATGGGGGCTCTCTTTGGCATTTCTTCTCTGGGGATGAAATATCTGCCATTATAAACATGATCTGGTACTACAGCAGTTTTTACATCTCCATACTGCTGGACTTAGGTCTCTACTGCTCTTGTCAATTGTAACACCCACAATTTATGAAGGTTTTCATAAAAGTCATGAGGAATGAATCACTTACTGCTATCACTCTGTGGAATCTGCTTTGCATTATTTATGAGAAAAGAGCATTGCCCCATGTTAGTTAGATCCCATGGCTATAAATAACCCAATGAAATATCATTTTCTCAGAAAACCTAACAGTACCATTAAAAGGCCATTCCTTCTCCTCTAGAGCAGCCTGAAGCTAGCTTAAGATAATGCATCAGAAAGAGCTGATCATATCAGATGTCGGTGAGCAACCACATGACAATAACTAGATACTAATTTTAAGGAGGGCCTTCTTTGGACAGAAAAGTGAGATATGCGAGTCTAGAAGTTCTATTCTATTGAAACTTCTCTTTTTTCTGGAAAAGGTCTATTCCAAATTTTTCAAAGAAGGAGATGAAAACTCAACAGCTTCTATAACACCAGAAGGTAAAATTCCTTCTTGACTACATCTGCTTATTATCATATGTTCTTAAGTGTGCAGCATTACTAATTCTTGCAATATTCTATTCCAATCCCCATTTGTAGACTGGTAATCATTTGAGTCATGCTCCTCTATTACAACACACTTGATACTAAAGTTAATTTCTGGGCTAAAGGAGTTGCAATAGAGATATTGACTTAAAACAAAGGAGAATTTCCATTAGTCCAGCTGTTTTACAGAGGGAAAATGACTTAAAAATATTCATGCATGCAGGATTCTAAGTTGTTGAGGTCACTATATTTGAACAAGAATCTATATATACCCAAATTGATCATCACAAATACCACATCGGTCAAAGAAATTCAGTGTAAGAGCTAATTGCACAGGAACTGCTTTGGGAAAGTGATGTAGAGAAACAAATGATAAAAATGAATGAGTAAAGAGATATAAAAATCTCCTTTTCCTCCTCACTGGATTTTTTTCTTTTTTCAGTCATTATTTTTTTTTTAATTTTTTTTTTTTTATTTTTAGTTGACAACACTTAGTTCCACAAGTTTTTGAGTTACAAATTTCTTCCCATCCTTCTCTCCCCCCTAGCCTCCTCAAGATGGCACATAATCCAATATACGTTCTATATATACCTTCACATTAAACTTATTTTCACAATAGTCGAGTTGTAAGGAAGAATTATAGCCAATGGAATGAATCACAAGAAAAATGAAACAAAACCATAAAAGAGAGAGAGTAAATAGTTTGCTTCAATCTGCATTCAGACTCTGTACTTCTTTCTCTGGATGTGGATAGCTTTTTCCATCATGAGTGTTTTGAAGCTGTCTTCGAACCTTGTATTGCTGAGAAGAGCCAAGTCTATCAAAGTTAGTCATCACAAATACCTTGTGTCTGTAATCATGTATAATGTTCTCCTGGTTCTGCTCCCCTGACTCAGCATCAGATCATATAAGTCTTTCTAGGTTGTTATGAAGTCTTGTCTTCCCCATTTCTTATAGCACAATAGTATTCTATTACATTCATATACCACAACTTGTTTAGTCATTCCCCAGTTGATGGGCATTTCCATTGATGGTGGTGGAGTTGTGAACTGATCCAACCATTCTGGTGAGCAATTTGGAACTATGCCCAAAGGGCTATAAAAACGTGCATACCTTTTCACCTAGCAATTCCTTCTATTTCTTTTTCTTCTCTTATTGCTAAAGATAACATTTCTAGTATCAAATTGAATAATAGGGGTGATAATTGACATCCTTGTTTCACCCCTGATCTTATTGGGAATGCATCTAGCTTATGTCCCTTACGTGTAATGCTTGCTGATGATTTTAGGTAGATGCTTCTTATCATTCTAAGGAAGACTTCATTTATTCCTATGCTTTCTAATGTTTTTAATAGGAATGGATGTTGTATTTTGCAAATGCTTTTTCTGCATAAGATAACCCTATGGTTTCTGCTAGTTTTTATTATTGATATGATCTATTATGCTGATAGTTTTCCTAATATTGAACCAACCTTGCATTTCTGGAATAAATCCTACTTGATCATAGTATGCTATTCTCATGATAAGTTGCTGCAATCTTTTTGCTACTGTTTTCCCTATATTTTCCTTATATTCATTATTTTTGATAATTATATCCATTGTACTTGCTAATGTTTTCCCTATATTCATTACGGAAACTGGTTTATAATTTTTTTTCTCTTTTTGGACTCTTCCTGGTTTAGGTCTTAGTACCATATCTGTGTCATAAAAAGAATATGGCTGGATTCTTTATTTGCCTATTTTCCCAAATTGTCTATAAAGTATGGGAATTAATTCTTCTTTAAATGCTTGATAGAATTCACATGTAAAACTATCTGGCCCTGGAGATTTTTTCTTAGGGAGTTCATTGATAGCTTCTTCAATTTATTTTTCTGAGATGGGGTTATTTAGGCATTTTACTTCTTCTTCTGTTAATCTGGGCAATTTGTATTTTTGTAAATATTCATTCATTTCCCTAAGATTATCAGATTTATTGAAATGCAATTAGGCAAAACAATATCTAATTATTGTTTTAATTTCCTGTTCATTGGAGATAACTTCACCCTTTTCATTTTTTGGTACTGGTAATTTGGTTTTCTTCTTTCTTATTTTTAATCAAATTGACCAAAGGTTTATCAATTATATTGGTTTTTTTTTTCACAAAATCAGCCCTTAATTTTATTTATTAGGTAAATAGTTTTCTTGATTTCAATTTTATTAATCTCTCCTTTGTTTTCAGTATTTCTAATTTGGTATTTAATTGGGGATTTTCAATTTGTTCTTTTTCTAGCTTTTTCAGTTGCATGCCCAATTCATTGATCTCCTTTTTCTCTATTTTATTCATTTAAGCATTCAGAGATATAAAACTTCTCCTAAGAACTGCTTTTGCTGTATCCCATAAGTTTTGGTAGGTTGTGTCATTATTACCATTCCCTTGAATGAAATTATTGATTGTTTCTATGATTTATTCTTTGACCCACTCATTCTTTAGGATTAGATTATTTAGTTTCTAATTACTTTTTACTCTATCGTTCCATGGTCCTTTATTACAAATAATTTTTTATTGCATCATGATCTGAAAAAGATGCATTGACTATTTCTCCCTTTCTGCAGTGGATTGTGAGGGTTTATACCCTAGTACCTGGTCAATTTTGTGTATGTACTATGTGCACTGAGAAAAAGACATATTCCTTTCTATCCCTGTTCAGTTTTCTCCAGAGGTCTATCTTATCTACCTTTTCTAAAGTCCTAACTACCTCCTTAACTTCTTTCTTATTTTGAGGTTAGATTTATCAACTTCAGAGAGAGGGAGGTTGAGGTCCCACACTAGTATAATTTTGCTGTCTATTTCTTCCTGTAACAAACTTAACTTCTCCTCTAAGAATTTGGATGTTATACGACTTGCTGCATATATGTTGAGTAATGATATTACCTCATTGTCTATGGTGCCTTTTAGCAGGATATAGTTTCCTTCCTTATCTCTTTGAATTAGATTTATTTTTGCTTTTGCTTTCTCTGAGATTAGTATTGCTACCCCTGTTTTTTTTTTTACTTCAGCTGAAGCATAACATATTCTGCTTCAGCCTTTTACCTGTACCCTGTGTGTATCCCCCTATTTCAAATGTGTTTCTTGTAAACAACAGGTTGTAGGATTTTGGTTTGTAATCCATTCTGCTATCTGCCTCCCTTTTATGGAGAGTTCATCCCATTCACATTCACAGTTATGATTACTATCTGTGTCTTTTTTTTCCATCCTATTCTCTATGTTTATGCTTTTATTTCTCCCTTCTCCCTTCTCCTCAAAAGAGTTTTGCTTTTGACCACTGCCTCCCTCAATATTCCCTCCCTGTTAGCCCCTTCCCATCTTACCCTTTTCTCTTACTCATTCTTCCCTCCCTTCTAACCACCTCCCTTTTTCATTCCTCTTTCCCCTCATACTACCTGTAGGGCAGGTTTGATTTCTATACCTATCAGAGTATATTATGCCCTATGAGTAAGCTCCAACATTGGTTGTCTCCTTCCATTCTTTCCCTCCACTATAATATGTTATTGTGCCTCTTTGTGTGATGTAATTTATCCTTTTCTGCCTCCTCCTCATCTCTTCTCCCATGACAATCACTTTACATTCCTTAATTAACTTTTTTTATCATCACATCAGTTAATTTATACCCACACCCTCTATCTATGTATATTCCTTTTAGATGTCATAATAACTATACCATTCTCAAGATTAACAAATATATCCTCCCATATAAGGATGTAAACAATTTGCCCTTGTTGAATAACAAGGATTTTTTTTTCTTTTTTTCCCCGTGTTTACTTTTTTATGCCTTTCTTGAGTCTTGTATTTGAAGATCAAATTTTCCATTGAACTCTGATCTTTTCATTAAGAAGGTCTGGAATTCCCTTATTTCATTAAATGTCTATCTTCTTGCCTGAAAGATTATGCTCAATTTTGCTGGATAGTTGATCCTTGGTTGTAGTCCAAGCTTTTTTTGACTTTCTGAATATCATATTCCAATCCCTCAGATCTTTTGATGTAGAAGCTGCAAGGTCCTGTGTGATCCTGACTGTAGTTCCACGACATTTGAATTGTTTCTTTCTGGCTGCTTGCAGTATTTTCTCTTTGACTTGATAATTCTGGAATTTGGCTGCAATATTCCTTGGAGTTTTCCATTTGGGATCTCTTTCAGGGGGTGATCAGTGGATTCCTTCAATAACTATTTTGCCCTCTGGCTCTAGGACGTTAGAGCAATTTTCCTTGATGATTTCTTGGAAGATGCTGTCCAGGCTCTTTTTTTTTTCATCATGGCTTTCTGGAAGACCAGTAATTCTTAGATTATCTCTCCTGCATCTATTTTTTCAGGTCAGTTGGGGGTCTGCTCCTGCTCTGCTCTCTTGATGTTTTCTCATGTTAGTTATAGAAGAAGTAGGAATAGAAATTTGCATTCATATAACACTTTAAGGACTCTGTATAACTTGGAGTCGGGGATATCATGGATCCTGATCATACTGGGTCTCAAACGCTGATTGTATTTAGATGTTAAAAATGAACAAACACTGTAAATCAAGGCTGACTTTTTTGTTTTGTTGATTGTTAACAGCTTAAGAAAGTAATGGAAAAAAAAACATTATGAACACAGATTAAACTTAAAAATGAATTGTCTATGCATTTTTTTTGGAGAGCCAGTTGATAAACATTTACCAGAATACCCATTCTTGGCATACAGAGAAATACTCTTTGTCTTTTTTGTATTAGTCCTCCAGTAGGGAAATTAACCTGAACTTTGTGCATGCATAATTATTACTTGACACCAGAAGAAAGAGTTGTAGTTCATCCTCCTCAAATCACACAAAAAGACCCTTTTTCTTCATATCTTATATGAATATTTTCTATCTCCTTTGAAACTTACAATAACAGTTTAAGGGAACTATTATAGATATTACCCATTTTAGTGGTAAAAAGACTGAGACTCAGACAACTTCTGTGATAATTATGTAGCTAGTATCTAATATAAGATTTGAACCCAGATCCTGATGACTCCAAGTCTAGCTCTCTACCAACTACATGGCATTGCTTCACAAAGCCAATTAAGATATTGAAGCACAAAAATGTTAAATCAATAAACTACATATAATGATGAGAAAAAGATGTGGAAGGGAGAGAGGTTAAGAGGAGGAAGGGATAGAAAATGGGAAAAGGAGAGGGGGAGAGGTTAGAAAAAGGAAGAGGAGGGAGTGAGAGAGGGGACAGCAATGACCATGGAATACTTTTCCAATTATTTAAGGCAGCCTTCATCTATTTAACGAAAATTGTCTTTACATGTATGGAATTTGTCTTGACCGTTTATTATAGTTTCTCATTTGAATGGTACTTTTCTATTATTTCCTTCTGAATTTTGTTATTGTTAAATAACAGTGTTATTAGTATGTAGTAGGAAGGCTGAATTTATGATCTCAAATATAATCATGTATATGTTTGAATGGTCCGAAATCGCAAGGTATGAGAGATTCTCTAAGGAGAAAACAACAAGAAATTTATTTAGGCCCCACCGCAGCAAAAACT
>CM053624.1:207288394-207313834 GCA_028646595.1 Phalanger gymnotis
ACAGAACCAAAGGAATGAAAAAATGGAAGACAAGGTGAAATAACTCATTGGAAAAACCACTGACCTGGAAAATTGATCCAGGAGAGACAATTTAAAAATTATTGGACTACCTGAAAGCAATGACCAAAAAAAGAGCCTAGATATCATCTTTCAAGAAATTATCAAGAACTGCCCTGATATTCTAGAGCCAGAGGGTAAAATAGAAATTGAAAGAATCCACAGATCACCTCCTGAAAAAGATCCCAAAAAAAATCTCCTAGGAATATTGTCACCAAATTCCAGAGCTCCTAGATCAAGGAGAAAATACTGCAAGAAGCCAGAAAGAAACAATTTGAGTATTGTGGAAACACAATCAGGATAACACAAGATCTAGCAGCTTCTACATTAAGTGATCGAAGAGCTTGGAATATGACATTCCACAGGTTAATGGAACTAGGATTAAAACAAGAATCACCCACCCAGCAAAACATGGATTTTCAATAAAATAGAGGACTTTCAAGCTTTCTCAGTGAAAAGATCAGAGCTGAGTGGAAAATTTGACTTTCAAACACAAGAATCAAGAGAAGCATGAAAAGGTAAACAAGAAAGAGAAATCATAAGGGACTTACTAAAGTTGAACTGTTTTGTTTACATTCCTACATGGAAAGATGATGTGTATAATTCATGAGACCTCAGTATTAGGGTAGCTGAAGGGAATATACATATATATATATGTGTGTATATATATTATATATATATACACACACATATGTGTATATATAGATATGTGTATATATACATATATGCATGTATATATGTCTATATGCATGTGTATATATATTTATGTGTATATATATATATATGTATGTATACACACACACACACACAGAGCAGGGTTAGAGTCACAGGGTGAGTTGCATATGAAGGGATGATATGTAAAAAAATAAAATAAAATTAAGGGATGAGAGAGGAATATATTGAGAGAGGGAGAAAAGGAGAGATAGAAGGGGGTAAATTATGTCACATAAAAGTGGCAAGAAAAAGCAGTTCTGTAGGAAGGGACGAGGGTTCAGGTGAGGGGGAATGAGTGAATCTTGCTCTCATCAAATTTGACCTGAGGAGGGAATACACACTCTATTGGGTATATTGCCCCACAGGAAAGAAGAAAGAAGGAGATAAAAAATCGGGGAAGATAGAAGGGAGGGCAGATAGGGGGAGAAGGTAATCAAAAGCAAACACTTTTGAAAACAGACAGGGTGTGTTGGGAAGCAAAATGAGCTCATTAGCACTTAGGTCAACAAGTGCCCTTGAAGAGTTTGGCTTTTGTTTTTATTGAGTAATTCAGCTATTTCATTGAATCTTACTAAGTGCTAAGCCCCAGGCCCAAACCCCTGTTAGGTGTAAAACCTATGTGGGTGTGGATTCGCAACTAAGGTGGGGCCCAAGGTGGGGCTAACTCCAGGAAGGGCCTAGTTTACATGTCTGGGACAGCAGAGGCTTTTAGACCAAGTGGATTTAAGTTTCTTTTTGTGGTGATTCTAGGTCACATGGGTGAGTCACATGTGTCACTCACCTCTGACCCTGAAAAAGATATAAAATCAGGGGTTGACCTCAGCTTCCTTGGAGCTCTTGGCTGAAGCAGTGGTGGCGCGTGACTCTGGGCCAGCCCTTGTTCTGAGCTCCCAGGCTGAATCTAGATGTTGGTAACTATGAATTGTATTGGGTCTGTTTGTAATTTGTCTAAGGGCTCTCGAGATGGAGTTGATGATGAGACTCCAGGCAGCTGTAGCTAAGGAGCCCTCCAGCTTGTAAACTCGGATGCTGAGACTTTGTCGAACTCTGGTAACTATGTATTGGGATTTGAATCAGACAAGGTCTGTCTGTTGATGTTTGTAGTTTGCTTGTATTTTGCTCTGAAGTTCAGGGTGCTGGCTTTTTCCCCTGAACTAAGTGAATGATATTTGTGTGCTGAATTAAAGTAAGCTTGCCAACTCCTTCACCTTGCTCTCTTTATTAAGGCAGATCAAAAAAACCTGTGTTTTTGCGGTGTGCTGGCAGCTTTCTGGGTGCTGGCTGTGGGTGGATCTTTCCTCCCCACAGAAGCTGCTAGCCAGATTGTTAAAACACAGTGTCAAGGGATAAAATTCAATAAAGGGAGATAGGATAGGAAGGAGCAAAATACAGTTATTCTTTCACAACATTAGTATTGTGGAAGGGTTTTACATAATGATACACATGTGGCCTATGTGGAATTGCTTGCCTTCTTTGGAAGGGTTGGTGGGGAGGGAAGAGGGAAAAGAATTTGGAACTCAATGTTTTAAAAACAGATGTTCAAAAAAAAGTTTTTGCATGCAACTAGGAAATAAGATATACAGGCAATGGGTCATAGAAATTTATCTTGCCTTACAAGAAAGTAAGGGAAAAGGGGATGATGGGGGAGAGTGGGGTGACAGAAAGGAGGGCTGCCTGGGGAACAGGGCAACCACAGTATATGCCATCTTGGAGTGGGGGAAAGTAGAAATGGGGAGAAAATTTGTAATTCAAACTCTTGTGAAAATCAATGCTGAAAACTAAAAATATTAAATAAATTAAATAAATCAAAAAATGAATATAGGAATAAAAATTATAACAGCATGAAAAGATAGCCAAAGTCTGATGAAATATGAGCTGTGTCATTCCAGTAGGAAACTCCATTATGAAATTTACCATGCCCAGGAGGGAGATACAAGACTATGGATATGGGATATCAGACATAATTGCTGTGTTGATTTTGTTTAACTGTTTTTCTTCATTGAAAGTGGGAGTGAGGTGGTACATAAAGAATTGGCTATGATATTTTCAAGAGTATCAACAAAACTTCTTTTTAAAAAATAATATTTGCTATAAAGTATTGCTTGTGAAAAGCCTTTTTCTTTCTCTTATTCATTCATTAAGCATCGCTTTGATGCATGTAGATATTACTATCATCAATGACAGTTGCTAATGGAGCTCCCTCAGAATTTACACTTGGTTCAATACAGGTCCACATTTCTTACAGCCCGATGAAAGTTTAGATGAAATGCTTTTAGAACTACAGATGCCCCAAATCTCAGGAGGTTAGTTAAACATAGGACAGAGTCTAGATACAAAAAAAATCTCTAAAAGATAAAAATGATTTTTAGATTAAAAAAGATAAAATATCTTAGCATACAATAGCTCAAAGGATTGATCTTTGTTATCATTAATATCATTATTCCCCCCCATGGTATGAAACATAGTCAATCCAAACTTTTTTCTATATGATTTATGATTATGTCATATAAAAATTTTCCAAGGCAAGAGAAAAATCAATCAAAATATTTATTGCATGCCTCCTAAGTGCTATTGTGTGAGATGAGTTCAGGTTTATACTGATTCAGAAATCATTTTCATAGAGAAGATAAGTGAACCTGTGTGAGATGATGGTATCGCTAAAAGAGAGAAAGAAAGAGTGGAGAGAGAGAAGAGGGCCCAAGACAGAAACCTAGAGTAAATCTATACAAATGGATTGCCCATGTCCATAGATTGTAATCCTAGAAAAGAAACTACAAATGATAGGTCACTCAGGTAGGAGGAGAGTTAAGAATGACGAGCAGTCAGGTAAGAGGAGAATTAAGAGAGAAAAGCAACACAAAAACTCAGGAAAAACTAAGTCTCCAGAAGGCATTGGTCAACGTATTCAAATGCTACAGAGAAGGCAAGGATGAGGACTGAGATAAGACAATTGTATTTAGCAAAGAAGAGGTCATTGGTGATTTTGAGAGAAGAAATTTTATCAAGCAGTGAAGATTGAGGCCATCATATGAAACAAGCCAATGTTGCCAATGGACATGGAATAGACTACATTATGAAAAACCTAAATGATAGCAAAGAAGAAATGTTACTATTCCAGAAAATGAGGGTGCTCTATCCATTGGTACCTCTGAGTAAAATGGACAGATAACACTCAATTACTTTAGAGGGTGGGTATAGGATGCAGTCAGAAAGACCATGAAGAACCCATGACCAACTTTATTTGATCCTTGGAAAGATGTGGGTCATGAGGACAGGGCAATCTCATGCATTACCACATGATCTCATATATCTGCATCCAAGGACTCCAGGTAAAATTCATTTACTGATGTATGTATGCTGTAATTTCTTTAGTCTTAAAGTAGAAAGTATTACTAAAGCATAAGAAAATTCCTTTCCCTCAAGGAAGAATGAAATTACCAAAAATTTGTGATTCTTTATGTCTATCCTTTTCAAGGACTTACCAATTCATTACACTTCTCTCCTCCCTTAATTTGCCTTTGGAGAAATACCAGATTCACTAGTAGTGCCCAGGGCTATATCACTGCATAGAGATAAAGTTATTATCATTAACAATATCCCAGAGAATATGGGTAGCTATTTTTTCTTGTTGCCTCACTAATGCCATCTGGGACAGCTACCTTCACTGTGACTGCTCCATCTCTCTTCTCTTTTGTCATGAATGGAATCCTTCCCCCTGGAAACAATTATCTCATGCAAAATGATGAAGTGCATAGAATCTGTATGGAAACTCACAGCCCAACAATAAAGTCCAGTTGAATTCTCTGAGGCCAGGGACATCCTTACAAAGGGGAAAGTATTGTCCCTACTACTAATGAGCTTGCCTCCTAAGTATTTGATTTAACAGAAAATTACTCATACGTTAATCAACACTTTTCTTTCTTCACTCAAACAGGTATTAAATTTGATAGAGTCCATGTCATTTGCCTCTGCCCTCTATCTAGCATCACTAAGACCACTTTGAATTATCATTAATGGAGTTAGAGATTTCTCTTTCTGAGTTGGAAGGCAGGCCAATAGGAAGCTCCCCATGCAACCCTCTCTCCTATCCCCAAAATGTATTATGCAGAGACATTTAACTTACTAGGTTACCACTCATTTCATTCCTATTACCTCCTTTAGTATTTGAAAATTTTAGGTTAATTCTTGTGAGGAGAATTGGTTTGAATAGAGTCTGGGCTCCATAGCCCAGGATTGGTTGAAGGATTTATCTCCCCATCTTCCACTCTGGTTACCATGGTGTCAGAATAATATGATCTCTTATTCATAAATTCTTATACATAACACATAATTTCTTATGTATCCCAAAAGGCATTAGCAACAAGAGCTTAAGTCAAAGAAGCTCCAAGTTGGAAAGAATCTCAGAGGTCAACTAGTCCAAACCTTTTCTTGATGATCTGTAGTGAAAGGGAATGCATACTTTCCAAGGCAGCTTATTTTAATTCTGTACAGCTCTAAGAAGATGTAGATGATTGGAAAATGGAGATAATGATAACATCTACATCACAGAGTTATTGTAAGGCTTAAATGAAATAACATATGAAGATCATATTACAAACCATAAAGGGCCGTGTAAATGTTAAACATTATTATATCCTTGTAGAGATGGAATCATAAAGTGTCATATCAATAAAATTACCAAAGATATATTTTAAATAATTTTATAAAATAACAAAATTCATTTGTAAGCACAAAATATTTTCAATATAAAGGGGAATGATGAAAAGAGTAGGGATTGAAGGAGGAGTAGCACTTCCAGACCTCAAATTATATTATACAACAGAAATCATCAAAACCATCTAGTACTGCTTAGAAAACAGAGAGATAATTGCTTGACTTCTTAGGGAGGGTGGATGGGAAGGGAACAGGGGAGAGAGGAAGGGAAAGGGGGATGGGAGGGGAACAGGGCAACGGAGGGGAGGGCAGACTGGGGAACAGGGCAACCAGAATGTACACCATCTTGGAGTGGGGGGGGGAGGAAATGGGGAGAAAATTTGTAATTCAAACGCCTGTGAAAATCAATGCTGAAAACCAAACATGTCAAAAATAAATTTAAAAAAAAAAAGGAAAAAAAAAGAAACAATAAAAAAATAAAAAAAAGAAAACAGAGAGATATCAAGGAACAAACTAGAAAGTGGAGACTCAGAAATAATAGAATGCAATAAGCTAATATTTGACAAAGTTGAAAACACAAATTACCTAGGGGAAGAAAACATTATTTGTAAGAATTGCTGGAAAATGTGAAAGCAATCTGGAAGAAATTGAGTTTAGATCAACACCTAACACAGCATTCCACCATATATTCTAAATGGATATGTAACCTTTATATTAAGGATCTTATAATATAAAAATTAGTAAAGAAACACATACATTCTAAATGAATATATATTTAATATTAAAGTTATTTTTTAATTAGAAGAGAGACAAATAATACATACCTATCACAGCTATGGGTAAATGATTAGTTCTTAGCCAAGCAAGAGACAGAGGCAATTACAAAAGATAAAATATATAACTTTGATTACATGAAATTGAAAAGCATTTTCAGACAAAGAAAAACACAAAAAGGAAGGTCACTTCCAACCCTCAAACAAATGGGAAAAAATCTTTGTACCAAGTTTATATAATACTGATTTAGTAGCCAAGACAGACAACCAATGGTGTGTGTGTGTGTGTGTGTGTTTGTGTGTTTGTGCGTGTAATTAATATCCATTCCCCAATAGATAAGTGGTGAGAGGATACAATCGATTCTCAAAAGAAGAATTGCAAAGTATTCACAGTCATATGAAAGAATGTTCCAAATCACTAACAATAAAAGGAATACAAATGAAGATAATTCTGAGGTTTCATCTTAAACCTTGAAAATTGGCAAAAATGACAAAAAAAAAACAGTAATAACCAATGTTAGGGGGTTGTGGAATGGCAGGCACAGTAATACATTACTGGTGGAGTTGTGAAATGTTACAACCATTTTGAAAATTGTTTTAAAATTATCCAAATAAAATGAATAAAACATCCATGTGCTTTGAAGTAGAGACTCAATCATTCAGCTTACATTTCCAAGGAAGATATCAGTAAAAAGAAAGTCCTCATATAAACCAAAATATTTATAGCAACACTTTTTTATGATATTTAAGAATTGGGGGGAAAAGGGAAAAGGTCCATCAATCAGGGCATGGCTAAATAAATTGTGTTAATGGATGTAATGCAATATTACTATTCTGTAAGACATAGTGTATATGATGAATATGGAAGAGCATGGAAATATCTGCATAAAATGGTGTAGAGTTAAATAAGCAGAGCCAAGAAAAGAATATGCATAGTAACTACAAAAATATAAATGGAAATAAATACACAAAAAACATTACAAGTGAGTATAACAAAATTATAAATATCAAGCAAGACTTGAACAAAGAGATTTGAGAGCATACTCCTAATTCATCTGTTCATGAAGGTAGGAGGTTCACAATTTTTACATATTGCATGTTTTTAGACTTCAATATTTTGGTCAGTTTGGATGATTTTCTGTTCTTCTTTAAAAAAAAATCAAGATTTGTTATGTGATATGGCTTTCTTGGACAACTATAATGCTTAGGATAATGATGATGATTTATTAAACAGAAGATACAAATAAAAACTTATATTTTAAAACAGAGAACATAGAATCTTGGAGTGACAGCTGTCATCTTGAGTTTATCATCATAGAAGATAGGGTCTGTGTGAGGTACAAAAAAAGGACTAAGAGCAATGCTTTCCTGAAGAGTTTTTGGATAGATAACTGTCCTAAAGAATGATTTCCTGAAAGACGGTGAGTTCTGTCACTTTTGAGAGAGTCTGGAGAAATATATTTGAGAAAACTGAGTATAACTATTATTCTGTAGAGTAGACAATCCATGGAAAATACCCTAAGGAGAATACCTGAGAGATTTTAAGTACCATCATGAGAAAACTGAATTATTGGATTGCTGTTCCATTGTGATGGAAGAAACAGCAGTTGCTTAGAAGTGCCTCTGGTTATGACCATTCTTAGACTTAATACATGACTGAAATATTAATTTAGATCTTTTCCTTTATTGCTATTAATAAATTATAAAGCCAGTAACATTTATGTTTCCCTAAACCTATGAAACCAATTAAGAAAGGGATGAAAGCATATGGAGAAAGAGCTTTCTATAATATTTAGTAATTCAGAATAGAAGTTTAGATTTGAAGCTAATTAATTTCAGATGATACACCTTTATTACCTTTGATCCCAATGGGAGAAAGAATTAGTAAGCCATTGACATAGGTAATAATGTATGGCTGGATTCCCAAAACGTTATGTATCATCAGGTTTTTATGGCAAATGGTAGACTTTTTATAGGCTAGAGCTATCTGCATCACTGTGCATTCACTGTTTTCTACTGGCCTTTTTTGGTCACTTCTAAACTACAGTATTCTGAATACCTGTTTAGCTTTCTGAACCACAAAATGTGCCAGAGGAATGTAAAATTCAATCAATCCTAGATTCAAATATATGAGATGGTTTCCACTACCTAGTAAAGGTTATCCCACAAAGAATTCATGGGAATCATCTCACAACACAGATGCCCTGCAATTGATAGAGACCTTCCCCAAAACTATTCCATCACTCCAGGCCAGATCCTTGAACTCTACAGAGTCATTGCATGGTGTGTTGATGGTGTTAACATAAGAAATAAGAGAAATGAGGCCATTCACATGCTATAGATAATATATATGTACATATATATATATATATTGCATTGGAAGAAAAATTATGAGAGAAATTATTTTGTTCCCTTTCAGCACAGTTCTCTGACATATCCTGTCATGTAAGTACCTTTGGACTATAAATATAAACTGTTCATGACTGCAACCTAGTCCTATCAACTCTAGCAACTCCTATCAACTAGAGACCTAGTATGTTGTGTCCTCCTTTGAATCAAAACCTTTACTACACATTTTTTGCTAGTAGACTTCACTCCTAAACTGATTACCAGAATAAGGCCATTACATGTCCTTCTCCCTCTGGGTATAGGTATCTCATAGCATTCCAGATAGGTAAAGTAGTCTATCAGAGAAGTAAAAGTGCCTTTATATTAAGGGCCTGACACAGATATAAAGTGACTATGTACAGTCTCCTACTTATGAATGTGGAGAACTTTTATCTTCTAGTCTGAAAGAGTATATTATTTTTGAAAATAATATTAAATGATTGTTTCTTTGTATTTATTTGTTATCCACTGGTCTTATTGGGGAGTCAGACTCCAAAACATTTGGAAAAACCCACAAACTACATAGCATAATATTATGATGAAGTTTGATGTAGCAATGGTTGTTACATTAAACTTTGTGTTTTATGTCAGAACATTCTTTTAGTAAATGAACATCAGGAAAAAAAAACATCTTTGGTATTATTTCCTCACTACAATGAGTCCAATATCCTGAATGCTCTCTTAAAGACACAGTTAGTCTGAGCTAATTTAAGTTTCTCTTTCAGTGTGATTGATTCATATGGCCAGTAGAAAAATAATTTGCTATCTGCAGAACAGGGAAACAAAGGTCACTCATTCTTGCTTAGAGTCATAAAATCTTAAAGTTTAAAGAGACCTAAAGGGACATCTTATCTCCCTCTTCTACTCTTCCTCACTACATATGGATTTCAAAATTGCTAACAATTGGTTGTGTAACCTAGGCTTGCCCATTTCCAATGAAGGCAACCATATTTCCTCACGATCAACCCTAGACAAGCTAGAATGTTTGGCATAGGTCTAATTTTTTAAGAATTTCTTAAATGAGGCTGAAATCTGAAATCCCATGGGCTTCTATCCAACCTTCCTAGTTCTACTCTAGGGCCAAACAGGAAAAATCACAAGTGGTACTTACATCAGAAAAGCGGCCACTATCCACGAGTCCAGTAGATACATCCTAAGTGTTTCTCCTATAGTACTTTCTATCTCTAGTATTCCTCTATCAATTATTCTATGATATCTTGAGTTTTTTGTATTGTTTCATTTAATGTACGTAAGTCCCTCAACTCCCCAAGTAAACTGTAAGTAGTTTGAGTGCAGGAACCATTACTTAGACGTTATTTCACATATTGCCCCACCCCATTCCAGTAGCATCCAGCACAGTGGCTTATCTATATTAAGCCTGAAATAAACAGTAGATTGAGTGATGAAATTAGTCCTGCAAATACACAGTATACTAATATCCTGACTAACTTTTTAAATAGGTACCTAGTCTGCTAAGTTAATTAAGCCAGCACATATTTCCTCTTGCATGGAATAAGTACGCAAGTCAGTGCTGGCCTCTCTATGAAGCCAAGTCCACATTCCAGAGTGTGACTGACTGAGACCTTAAAGATAAAGAAGGGATACCAAGATAATACAGAAGTTGATACACATCCCAATCATGTATCCAAATTTTCATTCATTTTCTTGTGATCAACTTGAACTCTTACTCTTAAACTGTTCCTTTGGCATGACCCGAATTGGTTTTGGCTCTCTATATTCACGTTAGCCTTCTCACGACTGCTCATTCTAACATTTCACCCCAGTTTTTACATGTGGAATACTTCCTGGTATTCGTCTGATTTGATGCTGTATTCTATGACTCTTGGTGTTGACCTCAACCTAGTACCATACTTCTGTTTCATCTCAACTACCGATTGCTGTGTTTCAATTCCTTCCCCCAAGACACAAATAACACTGAATAGAGTCTCCCCTTGCTGTTGCTGATGCTTATTGTTAATCCTTAACTCTTTGCCATTCAGTGAAGAAATGTGGTAAACTTAATCCCAGAAATCAAAGATGAAACAGAGGGAGTAGATTGCACAGCTAAATTCTAATTTTATGTCTCTTCGCTGCAAAAATGTGAATGAATTGAATAAAATCAATCAAATATCCTTACATCTTAATTTTGGAGTCATGTGTCAATAGTAATAATAGTGGTAGTAGTAATAGTAGTAGTGATGGTAGTAATGGTAGTAGCAACCGCAGTAGTAATATTTATATAGCATTTTTAAATTTGCAAAGAGCTTTAAAATTATTATCTTGTTTGATCCTCAAAATAATCTGGTGAGGTAGTTGCTATTACATTCACATTTTACAAATGAGGAAATTGAATCACCAAAACATTGTGACCTGCCCAGGGTCACACAGCTAGTAAGTACTAAGGCTGGATTTGAACTCAGGTCTCCCTTAATACCTCCCTAGGGATCTATATACTTTGCTACCTAACTGGTAAAAAAAAAAAAACTTTCACACACTATCTCCTGTACAAAGTATTAATCCCTTAAACACTATGGGAATTCTCCTTGTCCTAAGTCTTCGTTGACCCCACTTGTCATTGTTTGGGTGGCAGCAATAAGGATAATCATATAAATGAGAGTTTGTACACTTGACCTTGTTATTCAGTTGTTTCAGTCACACACCACTCTTTGTCACCCCATTTGGGGTTTTCTTGGCAAAGATACTAGAGTGGTTTGCCATTTCCTTCTCCAGTTCATTTTACAGATGAGAGAACTAAGGTAAACAGGGTTGAGTGACATGTCCAGAGTTCCACATCTAGTTAATACCTGAGGCCAGATTTGAAGTCAAGCATTCCTGACTCCAGGCCTGGAGCTTGACCTGGCCCTTGGCATGGTCTTTTAAAGGAGCTGAGAAGGCATTAAGAATATCAACAAAGAAGAGAGACAGAGTGACATAGATGCACACACAACTCCCCTGAACCCACTTCAAACACACACACACACACACACACACACTCTTAAATACAGAAGGCAGACACAGATACACACAGAGAGCGATACAGTTAGAGTAGCCTGTTAAGTAGCCTGCCCATCCATTTGCCTTTACAGAAAACAATGTACACCTAGGGACTGTTGCTTTGATAGAAGCCTGGAAGGAAGACTAAGAGCTGATGAAAGAGAGAGAAAAAGGATTCTAAGCTTCACAGAAGGAAGGAAATACACTTGGCCTCATTCAGAACTGGTGAGAGAGAGAGAGAGAGAGGTTCACAGGCCACACCAGGCACACAGTTAGAGGATCTATGGCCTTGAGGTCACATGTGGCCTTCCAGGTCCTCAAATGCAGCCCTTCGAGTCCAAGTTTTACAGAACAAATCATTTTATTAAGTGAATTTGTTCTGTAAAGTACAGATTCAGTCAAAGAGGCACACTTGAGAACCTAGAGGGCCACATGTGGCCTTGAAGCCAGAGGTTCCCCACCCTTGCCATAGACCCAATAAAGAAGAAGAATGCCAAGAACATTCAGCAACAAAATGTATTCCTAAGGGATGGCTGCCTACACCTTATTTAGGAAAACAATGAAATTACCTAAATTTGCCGTCAGCCTGCCATGCCCCCTTTCAGTATCTTTTTATTCATTTTTGTACCTTTTTCTACCATGGGCTTTCACCCTGTCTAATAGCATTAAGAGACTTAGGTTCCTCTAATCAGAAAAGAAACTAAAGCGATGAACTAATTCACACTAAGGTATGAAATAAAAGCCTTAGAAGAATGAATCTAATGCAATGGATAATATAGAAGACTTGGACAAAAGTTAACGAGGATACAAAGACAGAATGGGTTGAAATCTTCACTGCTTAGAGGGAGCATTCTCATCCCACCAGTAAGAATAGGGATTCACCTAAGTATATGATAATGTCAAAAAAAAACACCAAGTCACAATTTGAGAGTTATAAGTAAGGAATCTGTCAGTGATAGACCACGTTTAACTGTGAGGGACATGAAAACAAATCATTTACATGAAATAAGCCCTATTAGAAAGTTTATTACATGTTTCAGAAAAGACTTCATGAGCAATAGTTAAGCATAATAGGATATATATACACACACGTATACACATATGTATGTACTTACAAATACATATATATGTACCTGAGTACACATGTATATATATATATATGTAACTTTGAACATATTTATTATTTTAACATGTACATATGTATATGTTTTGCATACATATAAACCTATAAATCTATGTGTAGCTGAATATTTTAAATCGTAACATCTGCCTTAGGTGGTTGCATAAATTTCTCCTCCATCAAAAAAAATTAATTAATTAATTAATTAAAGAAACATTTACCTCTTATGTAGGATGGCAAGAAGCAGCACCTGGACAGACTATGTATAGATAAGTTTGTTTACTTCTGGGTCCACATTTTGGAGAAGACATAGATATGCCATAGTGCTTATAGAGAAGAACAATCAGGGTGATGAAGGGTCTTGAGACAACTCCATAAATGTATCAACAGCTAGAACTGGCAGTATTTAGCCTGTAGAAGAAAAGGATTAGAAAGGATATCAGAGCTGTCTTCAAGTTTTTACAGGGCTATTATATGAAAGAGGGATTATATTTATTTTTCTTGGCCCAAGAAAACTAAGTCCTTAGAAAAAGTTTCAGAAAGAATAAGAAAATATATGCAATGACCATAACAATGCAAGTTGAAAGAACAAAAAGGAAAAAAAAATAGATGATGTATAATTAAAATGGCAAAGCTTGTCTCCAAAAAACAGATGGGAAAATACACCTCCCACTCTACTTTGCAAAGATGGAGGGCTATGGGTGTGGAACATCACACATATGGTCATACTCGTTTGATGTATTTATTTCTGTAGGTTGTTTTTTTTTTTTAATTTCATTGTATTCTTTGTTTCAAGGTATGATATTTTGGTACAGATATAGAACAAAATATACCAAAAAGATATTTAAAAAACAGACCTTCACAATCCAGCTCCAGCCTATATTTCCAGGCTTATTGCATATTATTCCCTTTTATGCACTCCAGCCAAACTGTTCTAGTTGTTTTGTTTTGTTTTCTATATACAGAATTACTGCTCATTTCTTCACACCTTCACATATTCTTGTCCCACATGTTTGCAATAGACCCCGCTTCACCTCTGCCTCTTCAAATCCCTACCTTCTTTCAAGATTTAGCTTGTGCCACCTCATGAAAGAAGCTTATTTTGAGCCTTCTAAGTTTAATTTCCTTCCTATATGTTTCACAAAATAACTTATATTTAAGTTGTACATGAAACAGGGCATGGGAAACCAATGTCTACAGGTAGACTGAACTCTCTCAGTATTTATCTTCTCAAGTGCAGAAGGAACCACTGAACCTTTGACTAAAACTATGATTTTTCTTCTACTCTAAGTGAGGGGAAGGGCAGAAGCCTTCTTAGAAGAGAGAGATTCGAGAAGGGTAGAAATATAGTTACAAAGAGGCTGGAGGCACAGGCACAAACCATCTTCTACTAAACATCTCTACTTGTGCTAGGCAACAGAGTAGCCGCTCAGGCCCCCCAGAAGTAGCTTCACCAGAGATGGGTAGTAAATGGAAAAAATGCTTAAACAGCGAAAGAAACAGGAGCAGAATAGCAAAACTGAAGGTACCAACCAGGCTCCAAGTCCATATTGGATGCCTGAGTAAATCCTAGTTGTGTTAAATTCACCTAAGGATATAGATACAAGTTGGAGATTCCATTTCTCCACTCCTATCTTCCTTCCTGTGAAAGCATGGATTTGTTCAAGAAACTTATTTCTATTTCATATAATATATATATATATATACACATATACATATATATGCATATATACATACATATATTTATACATATATACATATATATTTACATTGTTGTTGACCTAATCTTTAAAGGTGGCATTAAGATAATGCTGTGCTTAATCACCGCATTGGTGATATGTATGTTTCATCATTTAAAGGCAGCTTTAAAAAGAGGCAGAAAAAGAGAAAAAGGCAATAGGTGGCAAGATATACCGGGGTGGGGTGGGGCAAGATAGTTTTTAGTTATCATTGGAACCTATTTTTTAAAAAGAGCCCCAGAACTGAACAACAGGGTCTTTATTGACTCATTTTTATAGTTCCCCAAAAGAAGAAAAATTAGATTTGCAGGAGTCCTTGACTATCAAGTATAGTAGCCATCAGGGAGGGAAAGGATTTGAGCAAGCTGGAAGCTAGTATTGCAGAGACAGTCACCTCAGGTAAATTCTCTTCCCTTAGTGGGTTTAAAAGGGAAACTATTCCCCCTGAAGAGCAAAGCCAAGGGAACTGATTAGAGATAAAGAGATGCCTGAAGGGAAGAGTTGGAAAGTATCTACCAAGCAGAAGTAATTCCCTTCCCTCATCCCACTCCAATAGTACCAATTACATGCAGCAACTCATTATATAAATACATGTGTGTGTATATACAAAGTAAAATCACACATATTTTGTTTTGTGCTTAATTCTTTTGGTACATGTTGTTTCCTAAACAGTAAAATATGAACTCTTTGAAGGGATGGACCATTTTGGTTTTTGCCTTTATAAATCCAGAGCTGAGCATAGTCCCTAGTATATATTTAATAAATACTTGTTGAATGAATGAATAAACAGGATAAAATATTCCGAGTAATTTAAATGATTTCTTGAAATTTTCATATCTTCACAGAGAATTGTGCAAAATCGCTAGCGCCCCAAAGATGCTGGATACAAGAAACAAATCAGGGTATACTTTTTTTTTCAAGTGACACTAGCTGTATGATCTTGAGCAACCTCTTGACTTAAACATTTAGCCTCTTTAAATCTCATTTATTATACTTATAAAATGAGGATCATAATGCATTAATTATATTCCTCAGAGTTGTTGAGAAGACAGAAGAAATCATGTTTGCTAACTGATTTATAAATCTTAAGAAAATCAATGTCCATTACCATTGTCATCACCATCATCGTTATTACTACCATAATACTGGAATTTTTCAATGTACTTTGAATCTAGAAGGAAGGGAGCAGAGCAGAGTCAGCCTGGGTTGAAATATAAAAAGACTGTGTAATAGTCAACTGGAGGGAACTGTTATGTTTTCAGGAACGATGATAGTCTTTCTACAATGGAAATTTCACAAGACTGGTGCTATAACAGAAGTTAAATCCGAATTAGTATTAGGGAAGAATGAGAAGTGAAAGTCCATTTTAAAGCAAGGGATGATTAAAAAAAAACCACCATCTTCTTTTGTTTTCCATTATTACTCTGTTGAACTGTAAAATACTATTCAGCTCAACCATGTTTCCAATACCACAGACGAAGTCATCAATACTTTAGTTAAACTGCATAGATTAATCACAGGGAACATTTGATCTTATCTCTCCATTCTGTTTCTTTTATTTTTTCCTTTCATATATTTCTAAAGGCAGCTCAGCCGGTCTTTTTCAGGCAACCAGAACCACGAACACAAATCTAATTCACAATTTTACTTATCAGCAAAACACTTAAGAAACAGCATTGGCAAATGTTTCATTGAATAGAATTCTATTAGATCAGCGATTTATGTGTTAATGATAATGTGGGCATCTGAAAATTCTAAAATATGCATCAATCATCGGTTTCATCTTACTTTGAAATAATGATCAGCCTGTCTGGTCCAGAATTTCAAGAAATTGTTACAGAGGCACACTCATGTCTAAGCTAACCACAAGGTTAATTAATAGCATCCAGACCTCCAGTGGAATATTCACTCACAGTAAAATGATACAAAGCATATTTGAGTTCCAGTTTTCATCTGGTTCTGGGAAGGTAAATTCCATATTAAAAACCCAGACAGTCATCTGTATCTCATCTATAAAATCATTTGAGGTTTTCTGAGGATGTTAGGGACTATAAAATTTTATAGTAAGGTGGACAAAAAGACTTGAAGCTCTTTACAAATGAATCAATTTGGATGAGCTGTGCCCAGGCACCTTTGAATACACACAAATTAATCATAGGTAGGTAATATAAGGATAAACATATAGGTATAGAATATTTTGGGTAACAAAATTGCTTAGTCACTACACTATTATTATCTCTATGCCATCACCACCCCCCTTCCTTCCACCCTCTGGGGGAAAGGGTCCAGTATAACCAGTCCACATCAAATTAAAAGATACAATGAAATGCTTTTCAATTTAATTTAATTTTACAAACATTTATTAAGTTTCTGTTATCTGCTTTGGGCAAACAGTATTATTAAATGGTCATTAAGTTAGTAATTTGGAGAGATATAAGCATAAACACATTGTCTTTGCTCTCATGGTAGATACAATCAGGTAGAGGGAACATGACAGACAATTATCCCACTAATGTAGGCATACATAAAAATTCTATGTGAGGGCCTGGAAAGGAAAAACAATTGTCCAGAATGTATCACAAAAATCAATTTCCAAATAGTGTTGAAATCCCATTTTGTGAAATATGTGTGTTGTTTCCTGCCCATTTTTGCCTTGAAGAAAATCTAAAGATAAAACATAACTGATATCTCTAATGTTTTCCACTAAACATACAATATATACAACATAAGTATCATTATAAGAGGCCTAAAGAGAAGAAAGTCAGCCTCAGAAGCATGTAGAAAAGGTTCAAGTCCTACCTCTGACAAATACTAGCTATGTGACTCTGAGTAAGTTATCTCAGTATCCCAGACAACTCCATGGCATCATAAGAGGCAGAGGAGATGCCTCTTCTTAGACATTTCTCCACCAAGTTCCCTATGCAATACCATTGGAATCATGGGTCCAGTTAAAAAAAATCCATCTCTTGTCTATCTATCTATCTATCTATCTATCTATCTATCTATCTATCTAAGCATATGATGGAATGTTTATGTATTACCACCTATTTTATCATTAGAATGGGGAACTCATTAATTCATACAGTTATCAGAATCACCAGAATCATTAAAATTATCAGAGAATCACTAGAAACTTACAGTCTTAGGGAAGTCAAATCTTTCTCACTTTGAGGTGAGCCATCTGTCCAATACAATTCCTCTTTTAAGATTCATATATGCATAGATATAATATGGATATTGTGCATACATACACGTGTGTATATACATACACATATGTTGTGTTGCATACATGTGTGTACCCTCGTGGATAAATATATTTGTATTGATTTGCATGATAAATATAAATGCATTGTTTATATGCAAGTGAATGTTTATACATAGATAAATATTAGAGAATCAGTATAGTGAATAAAGGTTTCAATAAGAAGCTCCATGCTCCCTTTAAAACTTTTGAAAATGGGTTCAAGCAAATAGTATAAATAGAACATGTGACTGAACAGTTTATATTGAATATGTATTTATTTTCTTTGAGTAGCATTATATACATATAATAAATTTTTATATATGTATGTATATATAAATGTGTGTATATACACATATGTGTTTATATATGCATATATACATGTATGTGTGTATACATATACATATATACACATATGTGAATACACATATATGTGTGTGTGTGTGTGAGTGTGTGTATTGTGTGGCCCATCAATCTAGTAATGTTACTTATAAGAAACTCAGGAGAAATTACTTCCAATTAAAACATAAAAGTATACAATCTCTATCATTTTGTTTAGCAGTACTCATTGACTCACTGTCAACTTAGAAAAATGCATGGTCAAATTTGTATCACTTTTATTAATTTGTTCAATCTATTATTTTTCAATGTTTCAGAATTGAGAAAAATTAATCAACAGATTCTTAGAAATGAAAAATACAATGTGTTTTAGTGAGGGGAAATGTGAATAAAAAAGGAAAAAGGATAAAGCTTAATGTTCAGAAAATTTTCAGCTTTCAAATTGCCAGGGTCCATACAGTAGTAACAGCAGCCTGGGGAACAGCAAAAGAGGGAACAGCATGAAAACTGAACAACAAATCAGCACAATTATGCATTTTAAAAGATGTTAAAAGAGCATCTTGAAAACAACAAATAAGATACATGGAAAGTGGTAAGTTTTAATTACACCATTATCCTCAGAGAAACAAATTTGAATATTTATCTTTTACTTTCTTCTCTCAAAGTCTGGATTTTATCTCACCTTGTCTTTCTTCAATTTGTATCCATAAAAAAAGATTCCATAGAATCTACTTATCACTGCTATAAGTAGAAAGATTCCAAGTTTCTCCAGCAAGGTGAATGCATGGCAATGACCCAGAGAGCTGCCGGAATGTAGAAATAAAAGAAAGTTCAGAGCCTGTTTTTTCTGGAGAGTTTCAAGAAAAGTAGACAACTTTCTACCTAGAATATTTTAAGTATTTTTCAACCTGGTAAAAAGGAATGGTCAGCATTTTTTTTCCTTAGGCCTTCTAGTTCTATGATTATGAAATGAGACCATTACATGGAGTTTTTATCATTTTCTCTCATTTTCTATTACTGCTGAAGTGCTGAGTAGAACAGTTCTGAGAAAGACCCTTTTGGCATGAGCAGTTAGTTCAGTATTTATAGAAAGGTTTCAATACATATACTTAGGCTCCTACTCAAGTGATTTGTTGGTTTTTTTGTTTGTTTGTTTAGGTCTTTTTGCTAACTTTTTTTTATTAACCAGAACAACAGAATGTACTTTTGTACTCTTCATTTCTGACACAGATATTTCTGCATCTATACTCAAAACTAATTTATTCTCAAGAGTCCTTCCCAACTCAGTGTTTTAGTAAGGAATTTTAAATATAACATGCTTTATATAAACTATCAGAAAGATTAGAAAATTCACCAGTTACTGAGGCAATATCTTCCTGAAGATCTTACTGTATGAAAATATCTGAACTTTTGTACCAAATTCCATTCTGCAAATGGATCCCAGAATCTATTTGTGCATCTAAGAAGATGCAAATTTCTGGAAGATCTCCATAGACATGACTCATCCTTAATTTCCTGTAGCTTCAGTCAGTGTTCAGGATAATATATCTGAAAACATCTTTGGCTTACACAAAATGTTGATGATCAGTGTGGAGATCTTTTTTTTTTTTCAAATTTCCCAGCCTCCTTAAAACTCTTTAAAAAACGTTTTAAAACCCGCATAGATAATACCCATCAATTGAGGAATGGCTAAAAAAGTTGTGGTATATGAATAAAATGGAATACTATTGTTCCATAAGAAATGATGAGCAGACTTCAGAAAAATCTGGAAAGACTTACATGAACTGATACTGCATTAAGCGAGCAGAACCAGGAGAACATTGTAAACAGTAACAGAAACATTGTGCAATGACCAGCTTCAATAGACTTAGCTCTTCTCAGCAATTCAATGATCTAAGACAATTCCAAAAGGCTCATGATGGAAAATGCTATACACATCCAGGAAAAGAACTATAAAATCTCAATATAGATTGAAGCAAACTATTTTCTTTTTTTTCTTTCTCATGGTTATTCCCTTTGGATATGATTCTTCTTTACAACATGACTAATGTGGGAATATGTTTAATATGATTGTACATGTAGAGCCTATATCAGATTGCATGTTGTCTTGGGGAGAAGAGAAGGGATGGAAGTAGAAATTTAGAAATCAAAATCTTATAAAAATGATTGTTAACAACTAGAAATAAATTTTTAAAATAATATAAGTAAAAAACCCCTCGTATCTTTAATAAATATATTCAATTACCTTTACTTAAAACTAGGGTTGCTACTAAAGTCATATGTCTCAAATGTTAGCCCCCTAATCTTGGTTTCAGAGATATAATGCTGTTATTTTAAATTAGTGAGAAAAAACTTTACATAGATATTAGACATTCTACTTCTGGTTAAACTGGTTTAGAAGAGTCCACATGGGAAGAAATTAAAGATATCTGTAGGCATATGAAAAAAATGCTTAAAATCATTACTGATTAGAGAAATGCAAATCAAAACAACTCTTAGGTACCACATCTCTCCTGTCAGATTGGCTAAAATAACAAAACAGGAAAATGATAAATGCTGGAGAGGATGTGGGAAAATTGGAACACTGTTACATTGCTGGTGGAGTTGTGAACTGATCCAGCCATTCTGGAGAGCAATTTGGAACTATGCCCAAAGGCCAATAAAAATGTTCATACCCTTTGACCGAGCAATACCACTTCTAGGGTTGTATCCCAAAGAGATCACACAAGTGGGAAAAGGACCCATATAAACAAAAATATTTATAGTGGTTCTTTTTGTAGTGGCAAAGAATTTGAAATCAAGGTGATGCCCATCAATTGGGGAATGGCTGAACAAGTTGTGGTATATGAAGGAAATGGAATACTATTGTATGATAAGAAATGGGGATGATACAGACTTCATAATAATATGGAAAAACCTACACGATATAATAATGAGTGGAGCAGAACCAGGAGAACATTATACACAACCACAGATATATGGATTCTGTGATGACTAACCCTGGCAGACTTCACTCTTCTCAGCAACACAAGGTGCAAAGACAACTCCAAAGGACTCATGGTAGAGAGAGCTATCTACATTCAGAGAAAGAACTATGAAGTGTGAATGCAGACTGAGGCACACTGTTTGCTCTCCTTTTTTTTCCCCTTTGTTTTTTTTTTCTCCTTTGTTTGTTTTTGTTTTTTGGTTTTGTTTCTTCTTTCTCCTAATTCATTCCATTGGTCATAATTCTTCTTTACAACTTGACTATTGTATAAATAAGTTCAATGCAAAGCTCTATGTAGAAGATATATCGGATTCCATGCTGTCTTGGGGAGTGAGGGGGGGAAGAAAATCTGGAACTCAAAATTATGTGGAACTGAGCATCATAAACTAAAAATAAAAAAAAATCTTAATTATAAAAAAATTAAAAATAAATAAAAAGAGGTTTAATCATGCAATATCAATTTAAAAAAGAGTCTTCATAACCACATCTCATCTCCACCTTTTAAAAAACACTGAAAAGATTTTTTTTTTAATTTTCTTTGAATCACCTTGAAGTCTCAACCAACACCTTTCATGTGTTGGTAATAAACAAAATTTTCAAGGCAAGATGCTTCCCAAGGTAAAATATATAATGGCTACTCTGTGTCTCTGTATTCATTTGCTGTTCAAATTGTATTATGGGTCATGGCTTTTTTAAACTTAATATTAAAAAATTCAAAAAGTCAAATTGAGTTTTCTTCAGTGAAGAAATATTTGTCACACAATCTATTATGAGAATAGATAGATGAAAGATAGCTAGATGGAGCATTCGTTAAGTACTTACTTTCTGCCAGGAACTGTTAAGCACTAGTGATTCAAATGTAAGCAAGAAAGAGTTCCCCTGTCCTCAAAGAGATTGCATTCTAAAAAGAAAAGGGCATAAAGAGAATCAGCTAGAAAGATGAAAAAGAAAAGGGTTACAAATAGTGGTGTGGTGTGGCAATGTCAAGGAAAAGACTCAAAGGCCAGGTTCTAGGCAGGATAAGGCAAAAGCACATCTATCAGAGTCCACCAAGAGCACAAGCTACATAATCTGACAATGACCTGGAATGAAATCTAAGTCCAATGTTCTTTTAGATGACTGGCATGCTTATTGAAATTTTGTGATACTTTCTACCTGGAAGGAGAATAAAGGTAGCATGTGCAATTTGACGTTACTCCATGTAATTAACTCCCATTATCTAGGTGTTCAAACTAAAATTGTATTCTATATATAAATGTCCAAACATGCTATTGCATTGTCCCTGCAAGAGCCTTTCAAGCATTTAAATAAGAATGTCATTGAGCATAAAAATAATTCACAGCTTGACAGCATCTGGGACTTTGGAACAAACCGTGTGGGAGGCCATGATTTGAGCTCATTCTTCAGGAATATGGTTTAAAGTCCACATTTTAAAAATGATATTGAAATGCATGATTTTCTCTATTTTTGTTTTTAACTTATTAACAGTGTTTCCAGGTTTATGCAGCCAGGCTTAGATGGTAATGATGACAATCATATTAACTCACATTTATCTAACAATTTGGTTTACAAAGTGTTTTACATAACATCTGATTGAGATAAATGTTAAATACAATGACCAACACTACCACCGACAAGCATTAAGAGCCTACTATGTGCTAGGCACTGTGCTAAAATTGTTGTTTGTTGTTTTTCAGTCATTTCAGTTGTGTCTTACTTAATAAACCCATTAAGGGTGTTCTTGGCAAAGATACTAGAATTGTTTGCCATTTCCTTCTCAAGTTCATTTTACAGATGAGAAAACTAAGGTAAATACTATTCTGGAAATTAAATAAAAGGAGAAAATACAGAGGAATTTGTTCTTTATCCTCTTTGGCACCAGCTGCTCAGTTACTCTTTTTCCTTTCAACCCTTGACTCCAATCACTCTTCTAAGAAACATTGCTTGCTTTCATTCTATCACAGTTTATTAGTGTGCTGTGATTTTTTTTTTCTTGCTGAAAATGCATGTAGAGTGCTCATTTATCAAGATAGCAAACATCAGAGATATCGGGTAGGAAGGAGATACATAGAATGTTGAAGGTAAATATATGGAATAAGGGATATATGCCAAGTATAACATAGGACAGGGTTAGAAGCTGTAGTATATTTTCTCCTTTGGACATGAGGCCCTCGACATGTCTCAGACGTAGGATAGACAGTCTTAAAGGAGTATAGAAAGGTTGTCCAAACCATTGGTCACTCTAACACAAGAGGGAGCAATATATTATCATCATAGGTCCATGGGCAAATTTATCCTAAAATATGTCAGGTCCTTCAAATATCTCCTTCAGTATCATCCAGGAAAAGCTACATCTGGTCCATCATGCTGCTGTCACATTTTATCTAAGCCTTTCTCTCTTCTGCAAATATCCCAATAAAGGTGTCAAGCCTAGTTATGAAAATCAAGCATGAGCATATATCATTAACGCAAATATAAAGTCAAATCAATGTTAAGTCTTCAATGCATTACACTCTGTCTAGTTCAATTACAACTCCTTCTTCTCCAACCCTAAATCCTTTCATTGCTAAGCATATTATATTTTGAAGGCAAACAGGGGTCTTGATCTTAGATTGTGTTTCCCAAGGACAAAAAGGATAAGTGAAATTTTTATGCAATATAGTACTATGGAATCCTTTTATTTCCCAAGGCAGGAGAGATGAGGGGTGTGTGTGTGTGTGTGTGTGTGTATGTGTGTGTGTGTGTGTGTGTGTGTGTATGTGTGTGTAATAGTTTAAGAAACCTACTTAAGCTGTGAAAAAGGCACTTAAAGAATATGGAAATTAGGGCAGATAACTAAGGATGAATGCAGAAGTAGCACAGATAGTCTTCTACGAATATTCAAGACTCTTCAATCTCAGAACAAGCTGAAATTGCTAATGACTATTCAAGGCACCAAAAAGAACCAGACCACTCCTTGAAGGTGGATGGAAGGATGATAATGAATGGTGGAAAAAGGTAGACTTACTCATCTTATTTAATTTCCTTTGTCTCTGTCTGTTTTTCTGTCTCCTGATTCTTTAGGCATATCTTCTTATTTTTTCTTTGCTGGTCATTCATCCTCCTGCCTCCCCATAAATATGGGTGGTCACTAAATCTATTTTCTTGCTTCTTTTCTCTGTCAATATGCTCAACTAGTAGTTCCATCCATCTACTTCCATGGCGTGGGTGACTGCCTTTATATAAATGATTTTTAAAAAATTATATCCAGCCCAAATATCTGTACTGAGCCCAAATCCTAAATAACAAAATATTTTCTACTCATCTCACCTAGACCAGTAGTCTCCAAGATAATGTATTGAAGCACAGGAAGAAAATCCCAGGACATCTATATATGGTTATTTTTATCTTTACAAAAATAAATTAAGCTTTATACGTAGATTGATACTACTGTCTTCATTCAATAAATCAGTCATACAGGTATGTGTCAGTTACAGTATACAAGGTGTCCTGCTTCAAAGGGAATATTATATTTAAGAGAAATTGACAGTGGCACCCCCATTCATTTGTTTTCTTTCAGCATATTGAAATACATTGTAGTTTATAAATGTCTAAGTATATTTATGGATTGTACTCTCTAGTTTTATTCAAACTAACCCTCACAAAAATGGGCAAGCACCTTAAAAAGATTCTTTCAAAGAAACTATTGATTAAAGATATTTTGAATAACTTGAGCATAAGAAAATGGTAGAATTGACACTTTTACTACTAGTATAAACAAATCTTTAGCCATATTATAAAGTCTAAGAATTAATAATCCAATTAACAGTCAACAAAACATTTGAAATTAACAAGAAGATTATTAAAAATATGGATTTACATTAACTCTCTTAAATGATTACCCTTCTCTTAGCAATAAATTATACCTTGAAATATCAGCTAATAATAGTATGAAGACATCACAACTGGTAAGATTTTTTAAAACCTAAGCTTCTGTTATAAAAATAAAATGTATGATAACTGTAAAAACTCTCTTTTTATACATTGAGAACTCATAAACACCATTTTCTAATATGCCTAAAAATTTACATTTTTATTTTAGTTTAATAAATAAAAAATATAACAAAAACATAAATTAAAGTTAGAAATTAAAGTTCTCATATGTAATTAATCAAGTAAATTTAAAATGGAATTAAGAATTTAAATTTAAATGGTGTGGATAAATTTTAAACATATATGCATATAATGTTACTGATATAAGCACATTCAAACATGTTTCTTTCACTAAAATATTTTTTAAAATTTTGTGAGAGCCAAGAATTTTATATCATTGATAAATTTTATATTTATCTTTATCTCATTTTTTTAAATTTATTTTTAATACGTTTAGTTTTCAGCATTGATTTTCACAGGTGTTTGAATTACAAATTTTCTCCCCATTTCCACCCCCCCCCCCC
>CM053624.1:207314334-207329591 GCA_028646595.1 Phalanger gymnotis
GTTTTTCAGCGGGGTATGGCTGCTTATAGACTAAAGAGTTCTATGTTCCACACTTGGGCAGATGCGCTCCCTCACCAGCACTCCTCCTTCCCCAAGAACCCCCTACCAGGACTGGGCTTAAATCTTCAGCAGGCTCTTCACTCCTGCTCTGATCCGCCACTTAATTCCTCCCACCAGGTGGGCCTGCGGCCAGAAGCAACTGCAGCTGTAGTTCTAAAGCTGCCCCACCTCTGCTGCTCCAGGGGTGGTGGCCGAACTGCAAGCTCAGGCCTGCAGCTTTTCCCACTAACCTTCTCTGTTGTCTTTGCTGTTTGTGGGTTGTGAGGTCTGGTAGATGCCACAGCTCACTAATTCAGGATGCTAGGGCACTCTCCGCTCCACTCCTGGTCTAGTCAGTCCGTGGTCTGCGGTCTGCACTGTGCAGCGCGTGCTGGGCTCTGCTTGGCTCAGCTCCACTCCCCTCAGCTGGGAGCTGGGAGCTCCGTGTGGGACAGACCTTACCCAGAGACCATCCAGGCTGTCCTGGGCTGGAGCCCTGCTTCCCTCTGCCACTTTGTGGGTTCTGCAGCTCTAGAATTGGTTCAGAGCCATTTTTTTATAGGTTTTTGGAGGGACTTGGTGGGGAGCTCACGCCAGTCACTGCTTTCCAGCCGCCATCTTGGCTCTGCCCCCCTATCTCATTGTTTTAAAGTTTTCTATTTTGTATTTTATAACATATAATGTGTTCTTCATAAATGTATAATAATTTATAAATATATGTATAGGGAAAGTATGTTTAATTTTTTTAAGCTGACAGTTGTATGATTAAAAAAAGTTTGAAGGTCACTGACTTGGAGTATTGTGAAAGCCTCCTAATTCGTCTCTTTGGTTCCAGTGAATCAGTTTTCCAGTTATACCTTCACACGGTGTTGAAAATAATCTTTTAAACAATCTGATGTCCCTAATAAAAGTCCTTAGAATTGCTCCTTTGCTCAGTGGTTGCTTATTAACTATGGGATAAAATGCTAACTCCCTATCCTACACTTGTGATCTTCCACATACTCTATTTCTGCTGTCTTACTCTTTCAAAATCATTATTGCAGAGCATCACCCATGCCTAGAACAAAATCATTCATAATATATAAGCTCTTAAAATCTTTCTTTTCCTTAAAAATCCACCTCCTTTATGAGGTTTTCCCTGACTTTCCCTGGGGAGAGTGGTATTTACCTATTTCTCATATTTCTATACATACTTCTTTTCCTTTCTTATTTGTGTTTTTCACAATTTAATTTGTATTATTCTTATTTGATCCAATTAAATCATGAACTTTTTAAAGGTGAGGAATTTGTCATTTTTCATGCTAATATTCCTGGTTCCTAGCAAAGTACCTTACATATGTAGTGGATGATTAACAAATGTTTGATGGAATAATCAGTTTATACCCAAGATAAGTAAGGAGATTAAAGAGTACATAGTCCCAATGGGTTTGTCACTAGGCCCAGACAAACTGGTACTGAATCAATGATTAAATGTGATTGTTGTCACAGAGAATGGGAAAAGTGCTACAAGAGGAAAAGAGAATAAGCATTTATATAGTGCCTACCATGTACCAGACATTATGCTAATCACTCTTTTACAAATATTATACTACTTTATTCTCACAACAACCTTGAAGGGCAGATACTAGTATTATTCATTTTTTATAGTTTAGGAAACTGAGGCAAAGATAAGTTAAGAGTCCAGGGTCTCACAGCTAGTAAACATCTGAGGCTGGATTTGATCTCCTATCTTCCTGACTTTAGGCCCAGAACTCTACTCACTGCATCACCAGTTGCCTCTACAAGACTGAAGTTCTCATAAGACAAATATTATCCTGTTTTTCAAAGAGGGAAAGAGAATGGAGCATGCAAACAATAAACAAATGAGTTGACTTTGATTCCTGAGAAAATTTTAGAATTTATTGACAATAGTAATACTTTAGAAGCATTTAGAAAGGGAACGTGTGATTGATAAGAATCTGCTTCAATTTATAAAAACAGAAGAAAGGGTGATGCCATCCTAATTGTATTTCCTTACAGAGTAACTAAAAGGAAAATAGTTCATAGCTGAGTCCACCTGAATTTTAGCAAGGCATTTTTCAAATTTTTCATTATTTTTCCTTTTGGATATGATGGAGAGATGTGAGAAATTTACTATTCAAAATTTTTATCTGCAACTAGGATGAAGGTATAGTTAGGATATCTATCAAAACTTTCTAGTTATACAAAGCTGGAAGTTGTGACCAACATAATGGAAGAGTCTTGAGCCTAAGAGATACTGAAAAGCAGAATCAAATAGACTGAAACTTAATAAGGATAAATGAAAAATCTTTCACTTGGGCTCAAAACATCAATGTATGTGTGGAAGATGGGGGAGGTATGTCCTGGCAACACAGTTTGTTTGAAAAAATATTGGAATTTGAGAGAATAGTAACTAAATATGGGTTGATAACAGGGCATGACAGCCAAAAAAAAAAAAGGAAAAGTGATCATAAGCTACATTAATTAATAGACACATAGCATCAATAATGAATAAGGTCCCTCTGTCTTCATTCCTGTCCAGAACACATCTCAAATTTTGTGTTCAATGAGGCATAATGTCTTAGAAAGAACACTGACAACCTGGAAAACATTAAGAGGAAAATTATCTGGATGGTGAACAGAGTAGAGACCATGAAATATTTAAATTGTTTGATGAAACTAGGAATGGCTACCCTGAAAAACAAAAGACTTAGATTGTCATCTAACTGATGGTAGTGATAGCTATCTTGGTGTATTGAAAAAATTGGCATATAAAAGGAGAATTTTTATTCCCTTCTACACTCTATATTCCATCCAAACTGGACTACCAGCTGTCTATTCTCCAAACACAAAGCCTATCTTAGGTAGGAGGTTTAATATGCTTTCCCCAGGGTTTCTAAAATTAATGAGCAACTCCGTGGGGCATTTCTAGCAACAACTAGATGATATAGTCCAATGTAGATAGGGAAGTCTCCTATTTGCACACATGTTCATTTTATACCTTTTTATTAAAAAAAAAAAGTCAGCCTAAGGAATTCCAATTAGTAACATCCTGGCAAAAGCTATTAGGATAGTTTTGTTAAACACTATGAACATCTGTTGAGCTATATGAACATTATAGTAATAAAGTTGCATTTCTTTAAAAATATCATAAAAATTGGGATTTTCCACAATTCAAAGTGACTTCCATCAAACTCAATTATATAACACAAATTTGTGAGTTTCAATGCTCTTTGTGTGAACATGACAATTAATGTTCAAAATGTTAACAATTAAAGGATGAGTAAATACTTCTCCATGTTAAGTGTTTATTGGTCAAAATCCAAGATGTATTTGTGGTCTGAAGGTTCATGTTCAGCATGGTGAAATTAACATTACACAGTCCATTTCGGGACAGATCATGTCCATGTATTGTTTCAGTTACCATCTAATTGATTGGGTAACAAGTGGCTGTTCGTCATTCATCCAGAAGTGAGTGTTCATTATTCTTCATCTTCTAATGTGATGTCAGTTAGCATCTTGATGTGTGTGGGTATGGATATAAAGACCCAGTGTTCAACCATATGGAAGAATCCACCCACACCAAGGGCTAAATGAAAGAAAATGTTATTGTAGTTGTAAAATACTCTTTAAATTCTCTTTTGATTAATAGTAACCTCCACGTAAAAGAAAGGAAACTTTAAGAAACTATTTTCTTCCTTTGTCTTTTGATGGAACAAGAGAAAAATATTCATAAAATGTGAAAGCTAGCAGAAGATTCCAGTCCAGTTGGACAGAGTATAAACATGTCACTATGCTTCATTTCTCTGAACTCTAGTTCCTTTAGATTTCAATGAGGTCCAATTAGCATCATTTCCTGAAACTTTCCTAGAGCAAAAAGCAGACCCCATTGCTTCCATAGCCAGCTTTTACCTCTGCAAGAGTTAACACAAACAACATCTATATTCATTAGCTGTCCATTACATGAGCATATATGCTAAGACTTTAAGGCAGCCTGATTGCAGAAACAAAATCAGAAAGGGGAAAAAAAGATGAAAATAATGAGCATGGGGTTCAAAAGGTTCCTTTTAATGTACATCAAGCAGTTTTACGTAACACAAGTAACTACGGGAATTTTCTATTTAGCAATGATGGGTCATGTAGGAACTGGGTTTTCTTGATCTCCTGTTGAGATGACAGCATGTGCTCTGCACTAGTCATCTGCCAACATGCAGTGAATACTAACAGATTTCCCCTTAATGAGCTCACTGGGCTGGAGCACTAGTTAAAGTAGAAGGTCAGAGATTCGTGTTTGTTTAGCTGCCCCCAGCTTGTATCATTTCTTCTGATGTACAGGAACGGAACTTTTGCCCATTTTCTCCTGCTTTGTGCTAAATTAGCCAACCTGTCAATGTATCAAAGTAAAAAAGGTTACAGCAGTCAAAGACATACAAAATAGATAGATGAACCAAGATTAGCTAGTCCCAGTATCACAGGTCCACATGTTTAGGTCTTCTATTAAGAAATGATGCTATGCTTTAAGGAAATTATATCCTAAAAAAAAGGACATCATGAGAAAAAGAAAAGCTTTGTTCTCATACAGCAATTATATTACCAAACATCCTTCACAAACAGATACTGACACCATTAAAGTGCATAATTATTCTCTCAAAAGGGGGCTCATGAACGTGTTTTTTAAAATGGCAAAAAATTTAACAAACTGGAAGGTTTTTTTTTTCAAGCTAACCACAAAGTAGACAAAAAGCAGGCTATATTGTTAGAATTTGACTAAGAACTTGGCCTGACTAAACATGATGGGCAGGAACAATTGTTGCATTAAGAAAAGAGTATCTGATTCTATCTAACAATTCATATTCAGAAATGAAAATAATAACTTCTGTTCCATATAACAATTTATATTTCAATTCAATTCACTTCAGCAAATATTTGTTAAATTTCTTCTAAGTACAAGGTATTGTACTAAGTACTGGGAATTAAAAGATAAATATAACATAGATTGTGTAAGAAGCTTACAATCCAATGGGGGGAAATCATGTAAAGAAATAATAATGATATAAAAGATATTAACAGAGAGGAGAGTTTTGGGAAAGTCTCATAAAAAAATTTGAAGGAGAAATCACATCAAAATTGGAGAGGTGTGGGGCAGGGCAACACAAAATTATTTACATGAGAGCTTTTTTGTCATAGCAATTTCCTAGAAATAAAGTAGATATCCATTGATTAAGGAATCATTAATCAAATTGCCATACATGAATATGATGGAATATTACTATTCAGTAAGAAATTAAAAACTTAGTGAATCAGAAAAGTTTAGGAAGACTTACATGAACTGACACAAACTAAAGATAGAAAAGACAAGAAAGCAATATACGCAATATTTTTTGTTGTTCAGTCGTTTTCCAGTCATGTCAACTCTTCATGACCCAGTTTAGGAAAGATACTAAAGTGGGTTGCCATTTCCCTCTCAAATTCATTCTGCAGGTGAGAAAACAGAGGCAAACAAGGTTAATAGATTTGTCCTACTTTATTGTTCATTTTGTCCTTTGAGATCCTTGAACTTCTATTCCTCTGGATAAATGTTGTTATTATTGTGTTTAGTTTTATTTTTAAGTATGGCTTTGGTGATTTGTCATGGTACTGCATGATTCAGATACCATAATTATAAGTTACTATTATGCTAATATTGCAAACCATAAGCAATTAGTGTCTCAAATTATTTAAGTATTAATTTCAGTGAAGTGTTTGCAATTCTATTCTTATGCTTACTGTGTGTATGTTGGTAAGTGGAATCCCAAATATTTTATACATTCTCCAGGTGTTTTGAATGGAAGTTATCTATTTTTTTTTGCTTTGTCTTGGAAATATTAAATAGTTTTCCCACATCTTTAAAGATAGTATATGTAAGATTGGAATTAATTCTTCTTTGAATGGACTACATTTGTAAATCCATCTGTATTTGAATTATTGTTTTTCTTTGGGATATATTAAGGAAGTTTAAATTCTTTTTCTGCAATTGGGTTATTTAAATTATCTTTTTCTTAATCTTTTAATCAATACATTTTATACATTCTTTCAATAGAAGATAATTTATCAAAATAATATAATTTCCTTTACTGCCTCTTTTTTATTGTAATTTTTTCTTAATTTTGATATTACTTCTTGGCTTTTCATTTCTCATATATTTTATTAGTTTATTTTTCATTTAAAAACTTATTTTATTGTTTAGTTCAATGTTTGCTGTATATTTTTTTTATTTTTCCTCTCATTTTTTTTCTGCTTTATGCTTTTTGCCAACATGTTTTCAAGGTTTTCTTTGATTTCCAGGATTTTTGTTTTGTTTTGTTGGGGATTTCTAATTTGCTGCTTTTCTGACTCTCACTTTTTTTAATTACATGTTTGATTCTTTGAACTCTTCTTTCTTTTGTCAATGAAGACATTTATCACATTTTCCCCCATGGACTACTTTTATTGCATCCCCAAATAATGGTATGTTGTCTAATTACTGCCATTTTGAATGAAATTATCTGTTGTTCCTATGATTTGTTCTTTTCCCTATAAATTCATTAGGATGGCATTATTTACTCTCCATTTAATTTTAAATTCTTTCTTCAAGTGGATTTCATTGAATGTAGTCAACAAAAGATCTATTTAATATTTCTGGGATTTTTATGTTTATTCAAAAAGTTTTTACACTGTAACAAATGCTTAATTTCTATAAAAGAATCCTGCACAAGTGAGTAATATGTCTTATAAAGGTGAGTAGTACAAAATGTGGATTAGAAATTGGAATCCGGCAATATTTTGTTTACAAGAAACACACTTAAATGTTCACACTTAAATGTTACACATAAGTGTGCTGGAGAAGACTTCATTACACTTTGGATGAATTAAAAAAGCAGGGATAGAAATATGATCTAAGACAAGGTAACAATAAGAATACCATTAAAAGAGAGAAACAAGAAACTATGTTATGCTGAAAATCACCATGGACAGTTAAATCCTCTCTCTCTCTCTCTCTCTCTCTCTCTCTCTCTCTCTCTCTCTCTCACACACACACACACACACACACACACACACACACACACACACACATGCATGTATGTATACATATATATACATATATATATATAATATGTATGTATGTATACACACACACACACAGAGACAGAGATATTCTGTTCTGATTCAGTAATTCCCAAAGATCTATCTAACCTCACTTTTCTAAGATTCTTTGTTGGTGACATTTCTTATTTGGGTTTGTTGTTGGTGTTAGATTTGTCTATATATGATAGGAAATCATTGAGGTCCCTAACTAGTATGATTTTGATGTCTATTTCTCCTAATAATTTGCTTAGCTGTTCCTTTAAGTATTTAAGGAAATACTTAAAAATATCATTCATTGTATATATATATGTATGTATGTATGTTTATACATATATATTATATGTGAGTTTATATACATGTATGTATATGTACCCACAGTGCTCCTGGGAGCAAAGCTGCTACTTGCTACTAAATTTGTTCCTTTATATACACGTATATATACACGTATAAAAACATATGTATAAACATTTATATTTGTATGTCTACAAATATGGGGGGGGGAGAGAGAGAGAGAGAGAGAGAGAGAGAGAGAAAGAGAGAGAGAGAGAGAGAGAGAGAGAGAGAGAGAGAGACAGAGAGACAGAGAGAGAGAGAGATGTATGTATATGTAAATGACGTGTGAGTGAATCCTGACTCCTGAGTCCATCAATTCTATATCAGGAGAGTAACGTCGTCCATCATGAGTCCTCTGAAACAGTGGTTAGTCATTGCATTCACTAGAAATATCATAATGACCTTTTCAATCAATTTTCCAGGTTACTTGTTTTTTCTATGAGATACTTAATATTTTTTTCTATTTTTTCAGTGTTTTAGACAGTTCAGTGTTTAGACAATTTTAGATTTAATACTTCTTGTTGTCTCAGGTAGGCATTATCCTCTCTTTGATGAATTCTAATATTCAGGGCCTTTGTAGCATGAATAAGGTTTAGTACCTCTTGTGCTATGCTGCTAATTCCCTTCCCAACGTTTTCTTCCATACCTCTAACTTATTTTGCACTTTTCTCTATTTCTTTTATTTCACTTAGAAAAAAAAAATACATTAATGCTAAAAAAGCTTGCTTCATCTCTTCCTGTGATTCTAGTTGAACTTAGGCCCTAGCTGTGTTCTTTTTTGAGGCTTTGCTTGTACATGTTTTGGAGTCATTCTCTTTTGACTTTGTGTTTTCAGAATCTTTCTTCACCATAATAACATTTTTATGGTGTAATTCTTTTTTTTGTTTGATTTTTTTTAACCTACTTCCTGACCAGATTTTATGCTAGGGGCAGGCTCTGAGTTTGCATCCTGAAGCTGCTTTTGTCATGATATTATGTTGTATTATTCCAGGATCTCAAGGACCTCTTAGCCTGAGGACGGGCAAGCTCTCAGCATTCTCACATTCTTCTGATCCAAGGCAAAGAAATATCACTGCCCTTCTAGTTTAAACTCTGGAAATTTCTGACCTGCATTGGGTCAGAACAAAATGTCTGTGAGTTTTCCCCTGGCTGGAATTCTAAAAGACTGTTGCTACACTCAGTCACCATCAACCTGCTTGAAAGTTTGACTGCTTCAGAGTAACAGAACTGCAGATTCCTCTTTGTTCTGGAATTCTTGACCTAGGTATTTTTCTATTGGCTTCGAACGGCTAAATATTGGAACTAAAACTTCACTGTGATCCTGGAGTCAAAGACACAAAGTTGCTACTTGCTACTGAACTTGTTCTTTTATCAGAATATAGCCTACATCCTATAAATCTATAATACCACTCTCAGCATGAGTCCCTTCCTCTGTGTACCCTGAATCTATGACCTTGAAGTATGTAGTGAGTAACAGTTGCCAGTTGGTACTAAAGCCTGTACTCTGTACAAAATTAGGCAGTCCTGATGGAACCAGGACCTTTTTTACCTTGTTGCATAGTTGTTCCCTATGTTTGAATGCTCTATATGTTATGCTCTTGGCTAAACCCCACTCACAATGTCTACAGACCTCTCTGTCTCCCTTTGCTGTCTTCCAAGGCTGGAAAATTGACACAATTTTTTTTTCTTGGATTTCCCAGTCAGTATTTAGACTGATATATTTTCTAGATATGTGTTGAAGAGTAGTAGGGCAGAACTCAACTGCTTTTTTTCCTGCTACTGTGCCATCTTGATTCCATAGTCCTGGTTTAATGTTTTTCTATACCAAAACTTCTGTGTATGTATATGTGTGTTTTACCTTTTTGTCCAGATCAGATGACAGTGCCCAATGATCTATCCCCATCTTCCATCTTATATGTTCACTTTTTCTTGTGTATCCCAATTAGGAGATTTAATAATGTGAATTATTATTATTATTATTATTATTACTATGCCCTTTATTCCTCATTTTCTTCTACTGCATTCCTTTGTCCTTCCCAAAAAAATGGCCCTCAGATCCTTTCTTTTATCTAATTCCTTCTGGGACCCTTGAAGACATAAGGATTTTTTATCTTTTCCCTTTCTAATAGGATGTAAGTACTTCATCATCATTTAGTCTCTTCTAATCATTTAAATCTATTTAACTTCCTAGTTTTCTCTAGATTCTTGTGTTTCAGATTCCAAGTTTCTATTTAGTTCTGCTCTTTTCCTCAAAAATGATTGAAAGCTTTGTATTCCATTAAAGGTCCACTATAGCCCTAGTGGAATTATTTGCCTTTTAGTATGCTAAACTCCAAGGTTTTCTCTCCTTTATAGTTGTTGATGCCAAATCTGCTGTGAACCTTTCTACTATAGCCCCTTAGTATTTGAATTCTTCCTTTCTGGATGCTAAAATCTCTTTCATATGTATCCTTTTATCCTCTGACATGGCCATCGCTCTGTTACAGATGCTTATTACCTCCTGTCTGGACTATTCATATAGCCTCCTGGTTGATCTTGCTGCCACAAATGTCTTTCTGTCCTAGTCTATCCTCCACTCAGCTATCAAAATGATCTTCCTTAAACACAGCTCTGACTATATCACCCCTCCTACTTAACAAATTCCAATGACTCCCTATCACTTCCTGGATCAAATATAAAATCCTGTCTTTGTCATTCAAAACCCTTCATAACCCATTCTCTCCACATTTCCACGCTTCTTGCACCTTACAAAACTTTACCCATGTACTATTCAATCCAGTGACACTGCTCTTCTCTTACAATTTCTTGAACAAAAACACTGTAACTCTCACTTTCATTGGTTGTCTCCCCTCACTGCCTGAAATGCTTTTCCTTCTTTGCTCTGCCTCCTGTGTAGTCTGGCTCCCTTCAAGCCCAGCTAAAATCTCAACTTCTAAAAGAAGCCTTCCACCATCTGCCTTAATGATAGTGCCTTCTTCCAATTAATTATTTCCAATTTATCTACATATATAGCTTTATTATACAAAATCATTTGCATGTTTCTCCCCCATTAGAGAATGAGCCCTTTGGGAATAGTATCTGTCTTTTACCTATTTTTTGTCTCCCAAGCACTTAGCATAGTGCCTATACTAGTATTTAATAGGTATGTAGTGTAGTAGGTACTTAACAAACATTTGTTGCTTGATCAACCTGAAAGCTACAGATTTTGTCTATGTCATTCCTGGGAATTTGCATTTGTGAGTATGTTTAAGGAGACAACTCACAAATTCATTCTATTTCTATTGTTCTCTGGTTCTTGTAAATATGAGCAATTATTTCGGTTCTCCTTTTTTTCTTGGATGAGGTTGTCTAGTCTTTGTTGACCTCAACCTCACTTTTGCTTGGTTTCTGCTACTCCCCTGATTTGTCTGTGTTTGGGGTCCTAGTAGCCTTCCATGTCCCAAGATACAGATCTGTGGTTGGATTTCCCACATGAAAGTGCTTCTATGGCCTTCAATATCCCTTTGGATACCCTTTGTCAAGGTCTTGCTTTGGCCTTCTATTCCCCATTCTTGACATCCCTAGTCAAGGTGACACTGAAAGCTTCTTTCTCCTTCAGGCCACCAAAATCTAAGAGTTTGTTCACCTGAGCTGATCCTGGCTTTCATAACAGGGCTCTTCTTCCAATGCTCCAGTTTCTAGCTGTCTGTTTATGCAGACCTGAACTGGATAAATAAACTAACTGATGTACCTCTCTGGATTTTTTTATCCTTTTTTTTTTTTCATTTTGGCACCCTCCTTCAATTGTTGTTGAAGTGTATGTGAAGACATAAACTCCTCAATGACACTTCATCTCACCATTTTAATTATGAGAATCTCATAAACTCTTTGGAGACTCCCTTAAAGTAAAACAGTTATATCTACAAAAATAGTAGACGTTTCTGGACAGATGAAATTCTCTTTTACAAAATTACTGTCTATATAAAATCCTGTATGCTGTAAAACTTTAGGTATAGAGTCTGCATATATAATGTTGAAGCAATCCCAAGAAGGTGTCATTGTTGAAGAAGAATTTTGCATTCAAATGATCCTTAATCCTACTATATTTTACACCAAATAATGTATGATCCCTGGTTCTAAGACATTAATTGGCCTCAATATAATTTATCTTTTTTTTTTCATTTCTTAGGGTCATAATGATACTTGGTGATTTAGTCTTTAATAATGATTCCTACGAACTTAGTCTTGACACTCCATTTTTGTATAGGTAACTGCTTCTAACCCATCTATTCAAACATGATGAGTTTTCTGCATACTTATTAACCAAATCAATATCCTACTCCTTAAGATTCTGTGATCAAAGTCCAAAGTTGTCTTGATGATTTCTTTTATCTGTAAACAGACTCCATTCATCTCCCTCCTCTAATTGCCACAGAGATGTTAGGAAAACTTTGCTAAATCACTTTTCATCTATCAGGTCTGATTTGACCCACCAGGAGAAATAGGTTTGCTACCAGTTAAACTGGGCTACCACACATTTACTTCACCCATCAAAATGAATTGTTTGCCTTTCAAGGGTTTGCCACCCATAGAGGCAAGTGATAATCTGTTAACTTGTAGGTAAGGGTCTTGTATCTTGGATAGGTGTTAGAAACTCACTTCACTTGGTGTGTAGTAAAATTATCATTTCTGTATGCACCTCTGAATCTGCCTACATATGCATACATCCCCACAATTCTCAATTTTTCCCAAAAAAAGACGCAGGAAAGGGAAATACCTTGGAAATAACCTCTCATCTATATGTGGCCAATGAACTTAATGATAAATCCAGGCATCATCATGTACCACTAATGTCCTTTCTCTACAAAGAAGATTTAGAGTACAGCACAGCTTTTAGGGAACATTGTACATTGGGCTACCTGAAAGCCATAATCAAAGACAGAGCATAGACATCATACTTCAAGAAATTGTCAAGGATACCTACCCTGATATCCTAGAAACAAAGGGTACAATAGGAATTGAGAGAATATACCAATCACCTCCTAAACGAAAAATCAAAGGAATCTTAGAGCCAAATTCCAGTGCTCTCAGACCAAAGAGAAAATACTTCAAGTAGTCAGAGAGAAACCATTCAAATATTGTGAAACTAGAGTCAGGCACGCGTATGCAAATTTTAGCAACTGTTATGCTAAAGAAACAGATATGGAATATGGTATTCCAGAAGACAAGAGAGCTGGGAGTAAAACCAAGAATAACTGACCCCAGAAAAACTTAGTATATTTCTTAAAAGAAAAAAATGGATAGTCAATGAAATAGAAGACTTTCAAGCATTCCTGATGAAAAGATCGGAGCTGAATGGAAAATTTGATTTTCAAATATGACTCAAGAGAAGAATAAAAAGGCAAACATGAAAGAGAAATCATAAGGGACTCAACAAGTTTAAATTATTTGGCTTTCTGTATGGGAAGATGATACCTGTATCTTCAAAGAACATTATCATTATTATGGCAGCTAGAAGGACTCTACGTAGAAAGAGAGCACACAAGTGAGTCAATTATGTTGGGATGAGCTAAAAAAAAAACAGATGAATGAGAGAGATTGTGTCAGAAAGGCAGGGTGGGCTCCATAGCACTTAGTTCAACAAGTGCTCTTGAGGAGTTTGGCTTTTGTTTGAGTTGAGTGATTCAGCTATTTCATTGAATCTTGTTAAGTGCTAAGCCCCAGGCCCAAGATTTGGGTGTCCTTGGTGCCTCCTTGCCTCAGGGGAGGGCTTAGTTTAGACATGAGTTTTAAGTGACATGTCTGGGACAGCAGAGACTCTTAGACCACATGGGTTTAAGTCTGCCTCTTTGTGGCAATTTTGCGTGGGTGAGCCGCATGTGTGACTCACCCCTGATGCTGAAAAAGATATAAAAGCCAGGGGTTGGTCTCTTCTTCCTTGGAGCTCTGAGACACGGCAGCAGTGATGCATGACTCTGAGCCAGCCTTGTTGAGCTCCCAGCTGAACTCAGATGTTGATGGTTCCTTGTTAACTATGAATTGTATTGGGTCTGTCTGTTTGTAATTTGTTTAAGGGCTCTCGAGATGGTGTTGATGAAGAGACTCCAGGCAGCTGTAGCTAAGGAGCCCTCCAGCTTGTAAACCCTGATGCTGAGACTTTGTTGAACTCTGGTAACTATGTGTTGGGATTTGAATCAGACAAGGTCTGTCTGTTGAAGTTTGTTATTTGCTTGTATTTTGCTCTGAAGTTCAGGGTGCTGGCTTTTTCCCCTGAACTAGGTGAATGATATTTGTGTGCTGAATTAAAGTAAGCTTGCCCATCCCTTAACCTTGCTCTCCTTATTAAGGCAGTTCAAAAGAACCTGGGCTTTCTGGCTATCTGACAGCTTTCTGGGTGCTGGCTGTGGGTGGATCTGGACCCCCCCATAGAAGCTGCTAGCCAGATTGTGGAAACAGAGATGCACTGGAAGAAGGGGAAAGGAATAGGAAGAATAGGGAAGATAATTTCATGTAAAAGATATGTGAAAGGAAGAGTTTTTATAATGGAGGGGAAATGGTGGGTGAGACAGAAAAAACTTAAACCTCATTCACATCTAAAACAGTTCAATGAGGGAAATATGTACATACGTACATACATACATACATACATACATACATACATACATACATACTCAATTGGAAATAGAAATCTATTCTGCCTAAAAAGGAAAGGATGGGGAATAAAAGAATGAAAAAGAAATTAAATAAATTAGGAGATATTTTGCCCAATTGATGCCAATGAATCAAACAATCTAAGTAAAATGAATGAATATTAGAAAAGGAAATAGGGGGGGGCAGAGCCAAGATGTTGGCTGGAAAGCAGTGACTGGCGTGAGCTCCCCACCAAGTCCCTCCAAAAACCTACAAAAAAAATGGCTCTGAACCAATTCTAGAACTGCAGAACCCACAAAGTGGCAGAGGGAAGCAGGGCTCCAGCCCAGGACAGCCTGGATGGTCTCTGGGTAAGGTCTGTCCCACACGGAGCTCCCAGCCCCCAGCTGAGGGGAGCAGAGCTGAGCCCAGAGCGCACAGCGCGAACAGACCAGACACAGACCTACCAGACCAGGAGATGAGCTGAGAATGCCTCAGCATCCTGAATTACTGAGCTGTGGCAGCCACCAGACCTCTCAACCCACAAAGAGCAAAGACATCAGAGAAGGTTAGTGGGAAAAGCTGCAGGACTGAGTTTGCAGTTAGGCCACCACCCCTGGGGCAGCAGAGGTGGGGCAGCTTTAGGAACAAAGGCTGCAGTTGCTTCTGGCCCCAGGCCTACCTGGTGGGAGGAATTAAGTGGCTGATCAGAGCAGGAGTAAGAACCTGCTGAAGATTTAAGCCCAGTCCTGGTAGGGGGTTCTTGGGGAAGGAGGAGTGCTGGTGAGGCAGCGCATCCGCCCAAGTCTGGAACATAGAACTCTTTAGTCTATAAGCAGCCACACCCCGTTGAAAAAAATCAAAGGTTAATTAAGTTGGAGGAGAATATGGCCAGGGGTCAAAAACACACCCAGGTCTCAGACTCTGGAATCCTTCTTTGGGGACAAAGAAGATCAAAACATACAGTCAGAAAAAGTTAACAAAGTCATAGAGCCTACAACAAAAACCTCCAAGAAAAACATGAACTGGTCTCAGGCCATGGAAGAACTCAAAAAGGATTTAGAAAAGTAAGTTAGAGAAGTAGAGGAAAAATTGGGAAGAGAAATGAGAAGGATGAGAGAAAACCATGAAAAACAAGTCAATGACTTGCTAAAAGAGACTCAAAAAAATAC
>CM053624.1:207330091-207366765 GCA_028646595.1 Phalanger gymnotis
TTCAATAAAGGGGGATAGGTTAGGAAGATTTCTTAGGGAGGGTGGATGGGAAGGAAGAGGGGAGAGAATTTGGAACTCAAGGTTTTTAAAAAATAGCATGCAACTAGAAAATAAGATGCATAGGCAATGGGGCATAGAGATTTATCTTGCCCTACAAGAAAGGAAGGGAAAGGGGGATGGGAGGGGAATGGGGCGACGGAGGGGAGGGCAGACTGGGGAACAGGGCAACCAGAGTGTACGCCATCTTGGAGTGGGGGGGGAGGAAACGGGGAGAAAATTTGTAATTCAAACGCCTGTGAAAATCAATGCTGACAACCAAACATGTCAAAAATAAATTTAAAAAAAATGTAAACAAAAAAAATGAAAAGGAAATAGAAGTTAAATAACCTTATCTTAAAAAAAAAAAAAGAATTTGAACAACCTATCAATGAGCTCCCTAAGAAAACATCTCAAGGACTAGATGGATTAACAAGTGAATTTAACCAAATATTTAAGGAAAAATTAGTCTCAATACTATACAATACTATATAAACTACCTGAAAAAATAGTTAAAGGAGTCCTATCAAATTTCTTTTATGACAGAAATATTGCTTTGATACCTAAACCAGGGAGAGCAAAAACAGATAAATAAAGCCATACAACAAATTCCTTAACGATTATCATTGCAAAAATATGAAATAAAATACTAACAAGGAGATTACAGCAATATATCACAAGGATTATATACTATGACCAGGAGGGACTTACCTAGGAAATTTTTCAGCATATTTGCCCATATCAATAACAAAAAATCATATATTATCAACAGTGCAGAAAAAGCTTTTGAAAAAATATAACAGTATTATAACATAATAATATAACATAATCATCAAAACAATCTGATGCTGGCAGAGAAATCAAGTGATGGATCAGTGGAATAGACTAGGTACACACTACATCATAATAAATGATCACAGTAATCTAGTGTTCGATAACCCAAAGATCCCGGTTTGGGGGAGGGGGTAGGAATTCACTGTTTACCAAAAATTGCATAGAAAAATATAGGAAGCAATTTGAAAGAAACCGGGCATAGACCACCATTTCATACTGTATACCAAGATATGGTAAATGATTTAGACATAAAGAGTAAATTAGAGGTGCATGGGAAAATGTACCTGTCAGATCTTTAGAAAAGGTAAGAGTTTAGGACCAAACAAATATAGAGAGGATCACAGTAAGTAAAATGGATAATGTTGATTGCATGAAATTTTAAAAGCTTTTATACAAACAAAACTAATGCAGCCAACATTAGAAGGAAAACAGGAAACTGGGGGGAAATTTACAGCAAGTTTCTTGATAATGGCCTCATTTCTTAAATATTTAGAAAACTGAGCCAAATTTATAAAAATAAGAATAGGCAATTTGCAGAAGAAGAAATCACAGCTATCAATGTTCAATGGGAAAAAAAGCTTTTCATCACTACCGATTAAAGAAAGGCAAATTAAAACAACCTCACACCTTTCACATTGGATAGCATGACAGAAAAACGAAAATGACAAATACTGGAGGAGATGTGAAAAAATTGGGACTCTAGTGTACTGTTGTTGGAGTTGTGAACTAGTCCAACCATTTTGGAGAACATTTTGGAACTATGCCAAAAAAGGTTATAAAACTATACCTACTCTTTGACCTGACAATGTCGCTGTATCCCAAAGAAATCAAAGAAAAGAGAAAATGAACTCACTTATAACAGCTCTTTTTGTGGTGGCAAACCATTGGAAATTGAAGGAATGCCCATCAGTTGGGGAATGAATGAAAGAGTTGTGGCATATGATTGAGATGGAATAGTACTATGCTATGAGAAAAGACCAGCAGGATGGTTTCAGAAAAACCTGGAAAGACTTACATGAACTCACGCAAAGTGAAGTGAGCAGAATGAGAGGAACATTATATTCAGTAACAGCAATATTAGGGCAGCTGAGTGGCACAATGTTTAGAGTGCCAGAGCTGAAGTCAGGAAGACTCATCTTTGTGAGTTCAAATCTGGCCCCAGACTAGCAATGTGACCCTGACCAAGTCACTTTAACCCTGTTTGCCTGTTTTCTCATCTGTAAAATGAGCTGGAGAAGGTAATGGGAAACAACTCCAGTATCTTTGCCAATAAAACCCCAAATGAGTTCATGAAGAGTGAAACATGACTGACAAATGATTCAACAACAACAACAACAGCAACAATAACTACTACTACTACTACTACTACATTTTAATGATCAATGCTGCTGCTACTACTACTACTACTACTACTACTACTACTACTACTACTACTACTACATTTTAATGATCAATGCTATCTACCTCCAGTGAGAAAACTGATGAACTCTGAATGCAGATTGAAGTATACTTTTTTAAGCTTTCTTTGTCTTTTTTTGGGAGGGGGCAGTTATCTGTGTTTTCCTTTTGCAACATGGCAAATATGTTTTACATGACTGCAAATGTAAAACCTATATCAAATTGCTTGCCTTCTCAAAGAAAGGGTAGAAGCAGGAGGGAGGGAAAGAATTTGAACTCAAAAGTTAACAAATTAATTTACATTTTTCATGTAATTCGAAAATATTTAATGAAACAAAAATATATTTTTAAAAAAGTAAAACACTGATTATGTTCGATTCTTACACAGACACACAGACCAATAGAATCAACTAGGTGGCACAGTGGTGTCAAGACCTGAGTTCAAATTTGGTCTAAGACATTTACTAACTGTGTGATCTTGGGCAAGTCACTTAACCGCTGTATACCTCCATATGCTCAACTACTAAATAGGGCTAATAACAGCACCTACCTCCCAGGGTTGATGTGAAGATCAAATGAGAATATTTTAAAGCAGCTCCCATGTTCTCTATCTCTTGAAATTACTTTGTATTATATATACATGCCTGGTATTAACCTATTTGTGTACATGTTGCATTCATGAAGTGTCAGTTAGGTGATGCAGTGGTTAGATTGCTGGACTTAGGGGTCAGGAAGAGCTGAGAATTACTAGCTGTGTGACCTTGGGCAAGTAATTTGACATCTCTATGCTTCAGTTTCCTCATCTATAAAATGAGCACAAACTTCCCAGAGATTTTGTGAAAAATAAAATATTACTCTTATTTATGAAGCATTTTTGAATTTTAAAGCACCACCACAAATATGGATTACTATTATCAGTGTTGGTAGAAGAGTTTTATTTCATTATGTTTTATTTTTATTTTGTCCCTGGCACCTTGCACACATTAGATACTTGCTTTTAAAATTTCTATTGCACTAAATGACAACTGAGTTATAATGAAGGAAAAGAGGTTCCTCCTATTTGATTCACATATAGAAAAGCAGATTCTTCAAGAAATGAATATACCCAAAGAATGCCATGGAAGCCATTCCAACATATTTTGTTAAAACACACACATATATAAACCCTTTCTCTCTCTCTCTCTCTCTCTCTCTCTCTCTCTCTCTCTCTCTCTCCCTCCCTCCCTCCCTCCCTCCCTCCTTCCCCCCATTCACTATCTTTCTCAAAGAAAAGCACTTAGATTCCTCAGAAAGAAAAGAAAAAAAAAACAAAATCGCATGGTAAATACCTATAGAGATTACCACTGATTTGACAATCAGGCTCCAGTGAAAAGAAGAACTATGCCAGCTCTGTTGAAAGGATTAAGAACAAAAATGGGAATTCACCAATGTTATCTCCCACTATGGGAGCAGTCAAAATTCATCTCTCTGAAAATAAAACAAAAAATGCCTATTCCTTTTAATTGTGAATAATTTATGGATGATCAGCAGGAATAACTACACAGCTGATTATATGCAAACTATTTTAATACATTGAGAGACACAAGAGCTGATCTGTATTGGGGCAGGGAAAATTCCCTTGATAATGCCAATCCACAAATTGATGGAACTTGGCTGGTCTCCTCTGTATGCAAACACTCTATCCCCCTTCCTATGTTACTGGCAACAAATAAAAAGGGGTACCTTCTTTTTGGTTTCTCCCTCCTGATGAAATAATAGAGGTTAAGCATGAATAAGAAAGACAATTAAAATAGACCTGTCATATGTTTGTTATCCCAATGTGCCATCCTGAATTTCTTCTCTGGTATGATCTGCCACCTAGGATGGAAATTGAAATTTGTCATTGTTGACAGCTAATGACTAACTTGGAGATTTTCATTACATATTCCCTCCTGAATGCAGAAAAGAAGAGTGCATATTAAACTATAAATTGAGGCAACGAGGGCGAGTGGTGGGGAGAAGTGGGAATGGAAGGGAGATTTAAACACTATGCATCCCAAGAGCACAATCACATTTTGGCAGGACTTACAGGCACCTCTCAAATTGAATGAAGCAAAAATAGAACATGAGACTGTCTTTTTCTTCTTACCCTTCTATAGCATGCTGTTCTATAGCTGCTATGACCTAGCTGCCCAGATGGAATCCTGCAACCAACCATCTATAAGCCTTTGGTGGAAGGTTGACTGAGAATTGTATTAGCATGTCACAAAGGATGTTTTGTTTCACTCTTTCAGTCTACTTTATTCAAAGTCAAAATAGCCCTGACTATTTATATTAACCAAATGTAGGTTTATGTATAAATAAATAACACATAGAAAGTGCAATCAGTTCATTTCAATTCAGCTCAACCAATATTTCTTAAATACCATTTGGAAAGTACTCCACTAGGTTCTGGGAAGAAAAAAAAAAGGAGTTCCTTCCTCTTGGAACTTTCCTTTGTGCATGGAATGGAGGAGAACGCAACAGATACACAAAAATAGAAGAAGAATGAAAGGAGGAAAAAGAGTATTAACAACCAGGTGGATGGGGAAGGCTTCTCAGAGGAGGTAGCATTTGAGCTAAGTCTCCAAGGATGGTAAGGATTCTAAGACATAATTATGAATACATGGAGGTAGGAGAGAGGGCATACTGAGTGTGGGGAATGCCTAGCAATTTTGTGCTGACCATAAATAAGAATAATGTGAAATAAAACTGGAAAGGTTCACTGAGACGTATAAGTCCCACTAAGAAATTTATATTTTTCCTAGAAGCAATAAGGAATCACAGGTTTTTGAGGAAGGAAGTGCATTAAGGGTATTAAATTTATACCTTTATTATTAATGAGACTATAAGGAGGATGGGTCAGAGATTATAGAGATTTGAAGTAGTCAGACCAATTAAGGGTTTGTGCCCATAGTCAAGGTGAGAGTTGGTGAGGATTGAACTAGTGTAGTGACTGAGTGAGTGGGCAAAAGGAGAACAGATGTAAAATACCAAGGGATTTTGTGTAACATTAAGAAACTACTACTGAAAATATGGAAATATGTTTTGTATGACTTCATATGTATAATCAATATCACATTGCTTGTCTTCTCAATGTGTGATAGGGAAAGAGAATAAGAATATAGAATTCATTTTTTTAAAAAAATTAATATTTTTAATGTAATTGGGAAATATTTAATGAAATAAATAGAAATATAATGAAAAGAAACTACCACTGAACCTATGGCCTGGAACATTGCACCCACTCACTTTTCTACTAAGGGTCTTCCTCCCAGCTCTGGATCCATGTATTCCATCAGTTTGTGCCCAGATTTGGAGGAGTCTGACTTCTAATTAGATGAGCACTAGGCTCCCCTCTCCACACTCTTCAGCTAGTTAAACCCCAACTGAACTGCTTGAAGGTCAAATTATTTGAAGGTTATACTTGTTCTCACATTTAGAGTAGAAAAGTACTCAATATACAATGAAATTCTAGCATGAGCCATAGATTTATTTCCTATACACAAAATAAAGACTAATGGACATATAAAGTGTCTTGAATCTATCTTGCCCTACAAGAAAGTAAGGGGAAAGAAGATAAGGGGTGGGGGTAGTGGGGTGATAGGGAGGGCAGACTGGGGAAAAGGGCAATCGGAATATATGCCATCTTAAGGTAGGGGGAGGGTCTTGTGGAAATCAATGTTGAAAACAAAAATTATTAAATAAAAAAATGTGTCTTGACAAAACAACTTATAATTATTCAATAACAACTTTTAACTATTATTACACTCTCTTGGGAGTGCGATACTTAAAATGATTAACACATAACTCAGTATGCAGAATTGGTGACAAAGAATTTTATGTTTTATCTCATCTCTGGATTGTCCAAATGACTCCTAGTCAATGTCTTATGGTAAAATAAGGCAACCTTCTTGTTGATAGTCATGTTTTCCAAGAACACTGGTACAATTGAGGAAGATGCTTTTCCCCTTGCTGCTGGTCAACAGACTAAAATCCTCTGGACCATTTGAAATAACTCACAAGACCACTTCAAATGCTACAGACAGCTGTCACTGTGTAATTAAGCATTCATTCACTTACAGTGAGGGAAAAGTACCCCCAAAAAAGAGTCAGACCAAACCAAAGCTCAAGCTTGAAAGGCATGGGTGTGATAGCAAATAAAAAGATAAGGCAAACCACTCTATTATTACCACTACCCCCAAAAAAAAGCTGTTTTAAAACAGTCTGGACTTGATTCACAGCAAAGGGGAAGAAAGCTTTGAATGTGAGAGAGCCTTCCTTTTAAATATCCACTGAGCCATTAAATTCTTCCTGCTCAAAAGCCAGTAAGGGGATTAATTGTCCATCGCAAAGTACAATCTCTTCAGAACTGTTATGGGTAGCTAGAAACAGGTTTCAGAGCTTGTATGTGACTGTCAGAACCCCCAAAAAATAATTCTGAGCATACTCCATGTGAGAGTCCTTGTTATAGTTACAAATACTCATATGTGACACATCACTTCCTCAGAAGGTACTAGGATTCTGGTAAGAACTTCTTTGAAAGCAGCTTAAACACTACTGAGAAGTTTTTTGTTGTTGTGTGTTTGTTTTGTTTAAAATTTTGTTTTATTTTTTGCTTTTCTGTAGAATATACATTAACTCTGTAGACCTATATATTCAATGAAGGAGGGAGGGAAGAGAATACAGAAAGTCAGAAGCATATTTAAATTTAATTAAGCCTCTTCAGAACCCCAAGACAAGCCTAAGACAAGTAGATTTTTTTTTAATTTGCTGACTCTGACTTTCACATTGGCCACTAAAGTATTTAGGCTTCCATGTAATCATAAGTTGTCAGAATTAAAAGGGACCTAACAGAGCCAGCCAAATCCTTGCATCCTGTAGATTTTTTTCACTTGGGGTGACATTAGGACGGAAGAGGCCTTTGAGCTGTCCTAATTAAGTACTGAGGTTATGGTAGGAATAAGAAGAAAACAGGTAGAAAGCTGATTGTTTATAGGGATGCATTCATGGAAGTATTAAGAATGATGGAACTAAAAGCATGATTGAGTGAAAAGGAGAGAGAGCTGCACTGATGTAATATTCATATTTTATTACTATTATATTTATCAATTCTATTAAGGAAATGATGGACTAATACTCTTCTTCATAAATTATTAATGATTTAATGATTTGTTTATTATATTAAAATTGATGTAATGTAATAAATGTTATTTCATGTAACAGCATAAGATGTAGAGAAAGTATGCAGAATGAGGGAAGTAAATGTATACAATAAAGTTATCTAAATGAAAAGATGAGAAAATAGAGCATAATGCTATAGAACTAAATGATTAGTTTTAACTCCAAATGAGAGACAAGCGAATTCACCTCCTTTTAGCTGGTGAAGTATGGGCTTGTGGGTGCAGAGTACTCTATATGCTGTCAGATATGCTTGTTGGTTTGGCTAGACAGTTTTTATTTTTTCCTCAGTGAAAGTATGAGGGGACAATTGAATCAACTAATCACTCTACCTCACTTAGAGTAGCCAACAAGATGCTGATATTTTCATCAAGGGAGAATATTTTCAATCAACTGAATACAATATATTAGATGTAAAGAGTCCTTAAACACTTTGGAAGGAATGAAAGCCATTAGATGAAATAAAATTATGCTACCTAGCAAGTATATTGGGATTGGCTGAAGTCATGCCATATGAGTCTTAGTTAAAATAGCCAGCAAGTTCAGAACCTGAGCATTGGAGTAGTGGGCCAGCCTAGAGGAGAAAAAAGTCCAGCTCAATTCCTAAGAAAGAATTGCTTGGGTCCAAGGAGGAAAAAAGCCTTTTTCTCTTCCCTTACCTTGAACTGAGGATGTTTGTGGACTTCAGAAAAATGGATGATTTTGGAATTCCAACTAGTATCACAAGAGGAACATTGATTAAAACAGTACCTATAACAGGAGCTAAGGACACAGCAGCCACATTATAAGGAAAGACAGCTTCAAGCCACTACCAGAAGCCCAGAAGAAAGCTACACTATCCCCAAGGTGAAAAAGGGGCAAAAAATAATTCCATCAACCAGGACCTGTGAAATGTCCTTTTGCCACATATGCTCTTTAAACCTGTGCCTGTTTTCACCTAAACTCTATGTACTTGTGGGAGAATGTGTCCTTGGCTTGAGGGGATTGCTGCACCAACTATGTTTACTATGTCACCTTAATAAACTTCTATTTCTAAAAGCTATTGAAGTCTGTCTAGCTAATTAATATCAATCAATAAATCAATAGGGAGCATAAGGGTGGAGATTACTGAGCTATAATACTAGAAAAAATCCTCTAACCCCTTAGGGCTAGCCCTAGAACTCTAAAGAGAGAAGGCACCCTGTTTCAAAGGGCACCCAAATTTCAAAAGTTTTAAGGATAGATCTGGCAAAGACATAGTATGCCTGCCATCTGGGGACAAGCCTAGATAACTTTGTGGAAGCTCATGGAAGTAGTTAGCCTCAGGGAAATGAAGCATGGGAGCCAAGAAAGTCTGAAACACCATCGAGCAAGTCAATGAAGAATTGTGATTTGTCTTGGCAAAATAAGTACCCACAATGACAAAATCACAAAAGTGAATTATTCATAATAGCAATGTTCCACATTTTCATCATACTTTACAATTTGTAAAGTGCTTCCCTCCCAACAATCCTGTAGGATTATAGATATAGACATGCCCAGACACCATTCAGTCCAACCTCTTTACTTTACAAAGAAGCTGAACCACAAATAAGGTAAGTGGCTTGTTAAAAGTTACATAAGCATAAGAAGTAGGATTCGAACCTGGATACTTCTGTCCACTCTACCATGTTGGTGATACGAACATTACTGTCTCCATTTTGCAGTTGAGCAATCATCTACTCCAAGTAGGTAAGTGACTTACCCAAAGTCACAAAAAGCTAATTATCAAAAGAACTATAATTATATCTTCTTATTTGGATCCAGCGCTCTTTCCATATCAATTGAAGCATACTTGATATTCAATTACTATTTATTTTCTACCAAGACAAGGAAAAATCTAGAAAGCTGCTTCCACTTATTTAAAGAAGCTACTATATCATCTCCTTAGGTTTTCCATAAAGGAAGCATTCATTCTGCTGGCCTCTGTTCAAGATGTCCCTCCTTACCCATCACCAGACAATAGTGCTGCTTTGTGTCATCAGTATTCAGGGGATGTTATTTTACTAATAGGCAAAATCCTACAATGACAATTTAAATTGTTCGAAACATGCAAGAGATAATTTGGAGTCACAGCTCTGCCAATTGCTAAACAAGTTTAGCAGAAACTGGGGCTCTCTAACCATTATGAAGTGTTTCTGAGGGAACAAGCTGTCTTTCCCTATCAGGCTTAGAGCAGGGAAACTGTGCCCACATCCACTCATGAGATTAAAGAGGATCATGCCATCACTTCTGCCTTCTAAAGGCTACATGGGGCAATGCTGGCTAAGTGAAGAAGGCTCTTTAGAAATGCTCTTTGTTTCACTGGAATCACTCAATTTAAACCATGGCTTTGTGCAGGATAGATTCCCAACTTTCCAGGAGTATAGCAACTCCTCAATCTCCTTTACATTTCTTGACTTCGCCAACTCCTTTCTGTGTCTATCCATCAATAAAAACTCATTTATTAAGCATCTACTGTGTGCCAGGCACTGTGCTAAGTGTTGGATACACAAATATAAAAATATAATAATCATTTTCTTCAAAGCATTTATACTCTATTAAGGAAATACAACTGTCTTTACAAATAAGTCAATACTGTCTATCTATAGACACATGCGTAAATGTATATAATATATACATACACACACATATATACATACACACACATATATGCACAAATTTATATACACAAACATTCATATACAAATACACATATATATTTATACAGCTGCATATTATAATTACACATATTTATACAAACATATATAGAGATGGGGGAGGGAAGGAAAAAGGGAAAGTGAGAGATAGAGAGACAAAGACATACAGAGACGGAAACTGAAAGAGAGAGATGGAGAAATAGAGATGCATAATTATTCGGTGCAGAGGATATTAACAGCTGGAGGAAGTAGGAAAGGCCTCTTGAAGGAGATGGAATTTAATTGAGCCTTGAAAAGAGAATTAGGAGTTTTGAGAGGTGAAGAGGGAGACTGTTCTATGCATGGAAGACAACACATATGAAGGAACAGAGGTAGGAGAGATGAAATATTGTGTAAAGGGAACAGCAAATAGGCCAGTTTGGCTTGAATGTTGAGTGTGTGTGTGAGTTGGAAACAAGTGTCACTTGTATGTCCTTGGATAAGCCTTTTAATTCCTCTATACTTTAGTTTCCTCATCTTAGGAGTTCCAGAGTTAGGGGGTTAGACACAATGGCCTCACAGTTCTCTTCTAGTAAATTCTCTAAACCTATGATGCATGAAAAACTTGCTAGGTATATGACTATGAGCAGTTCACAACCTCTAGGTATATAATCTCCTTGGTTTGATATTAGAAAGGAATAATTTGTCTGTCTATACCAGTGGAGGAAATTTCTTTCACCAAAGAAATAACAAATCTGGGAAAGATAAAGGGACAGAGACAGAGACAGAGAGAAATGAATGAATATATATGCATATATGTATAAACATATATTAGGGATTTAGTAATAAAATACTACGGCAAAGTTTCATTATAAGTACATGTTGAGGTCATCAGAACAGGACCAAGTCAATTTCCTAACAATGCTTATTCTATATCTGAATATAATGGTTGTGTTGGAATGGTATAAATACAAACTCACATACTATTGTGTATTCTAGATGCAACTTAACCCATTCACAAGATTGCTTTCAGCTATATTATGAACACATTGAGTCCTCCACTTTTATTCTAATAGCATGCCTTGGACTTCACAGTCACAGCACCATTCCAACTGGTGGCTTCTACTAGTTTCTCAATACTACTGCCTCTCCTCTTAATCTCAATTTCCCAGCACTCTAATTTTACCTATGGGAGAAGATGCATGTGTTATTTTTTTTTCTTTTGACTCTAACCCTACTGCTTTAAGGCAGCATATGAATATTATTTCATTTAAATTATTTTGCTAATAAAAACCATACAGAAACTGAAGATTATCCTAGAGCATTTCTCCAAAAAGGAATCTTCAGTTCATGGAATCAAAATAAATAAACCACAGAATCTCAGCATTAGAAGAAACTTCAAAGACTGTTTTAATCTGATCTTTTCCCTCTAGAAAACTTTTTTACAGTATAACTGACAAGTGATGGTCCAGTCTTTCCTTGACCACCAGTGAAGAGAAAATAACTACTGATTCAATTCGTTCCATTTTGTAATAGCTTAAATTAGTGGAGGACTTTTCCCTACATCATACCAAGGTTTGCCTTTTCAGGTTCTACTGATTGTTTGTAGTCCTGCAGGCAAACAGAACAAATGCATTCCTTGTTCCAGAAGACAGCCTTCAAAATACTTGAAGACAGCTATTACATACTCCAAAACCCAACTCTTCTTTTTCAGGTCAAATATTTATTTTCTTCACTTGATCCTCATAAGGCATGATCTCGAGGCCCTTCGCCATTCTGGATTTATTATTCTAGGTACTCTCAAGGTTGACAATGTCCTGCCTAAAATGTAGTACCAACAATTGAAAACAATGTTGCAGGTATGGTCTCACCTATAAAATTATCACATCTTACTTCCTGAAAACTGTGGTTCCTAATGCAGTCTAAAATTGCAACAGCTTTTATAACCATCTTACCACAGTTGACTTACATTGAACTATCAGTCTACTAATCTACTAAAATCCCTAAATCTTTTTTTCCCATGAATTTCTAGCTAGTTATTCTTCCCTATTTTACTTGTGAAGGTAATATTTTAATAAAAACGAAAGATGTTACATTCATATTAAATGTCCCCTTTTTTAGATTTGGCCCACTGTTTGAGCTTGTTAAAAAATTTTATTCAATGATAAAGTTTGCTACTCACCTTCCAACAAAGAAATGATGATTTGGGAGTGTAGAGTGAGACATTTTCTGGACATGACCAATGTGGGAATTTATTTTGCTTAACTATATATTTTTGTTACAAGGGTTTTGTTTTTGTTTCCAGTGGGGAGGCAGAAGGGAAAGAAAAAATATTTATTGAAAAGAGCAAATTTAAGATATTTTGGAGTGCTGATTCTGTGATGTAGCATGTTAGCTAACTCTTCTAACTTCATATCTTCTGTAAATTTGATGAGCGTATCTATCACCTGTAACTTTTTCAAAGTCTCTGATAAACATGTTAAATATATTTATTCTATATTCTGTATTTTAAACATAGAACCAAGCACAAATCTGTAAATTACTCCACTGAAGACCTCTTCAATGCAATTTTTGCTTATTTTAACAAATATTTATTAAACACTATTGTGTACTAAGTCACTGTTAATGTCTAACAGTGGAGATATAAAATTTAAAATAGCTTAATACTTGCCTTCAAAGAGTTACAATCTAATAAATCTGATATAATAAATATATATGTATGTCTGCTACGAAATATCAAGCAATAAGGGCAATGAAGGGAATCAAGCAAAGCAGCCTAAGAAAATGGATAAAGGAGAGAATGCTTTCAGCGAGGGAGGTCAGGCAAGCTTCATGAAGGAGGTGGTACCTCCCAGAATGTCTATAGGTGAAGAATGTCACAGAAAGAGCTTAAACCTCACTCTTTTTTGTTCTTATCTGCCCCCTTGCCTCTATATCTTTTAGCATATTTTTTCTCATATGGAGAATTTCACAAATTCACTCCACATCACCCTCACCCTCATTGAAATACTATCAAGGCACAACTTAGGTACTTTCTCCTACTTAAGCCAATTTTGACCCCTATATCTAATAGGGCATATTCTTTCCTTGAGTCTCTCATTCCAGTCCAATCTCTTCTATGCACTTAACATGTTCTAAATTGTATTATATTTATCTGCATCTTTCTTCCTCATGATTGTAAGCTTCTTGAAGGAAGAAACTTTGTCATTCTTTATCTGTATATACCCACTATCTACCACTATGCCCACATGTAGTGTAGGTTCTTAATTAATGTTGTTTAATTAAGTGGTAAAATATTGAGCTCTTCAGAATAAAAGGATAAACCAACTTTCAATGAAAAAAAAGTATGCACAACACATTTTTAATTTTAATCTACATTATTAGCATTTTCTTTATAAGTTAATTGAGTCTAGACTCTCAGACAAACAACAAAACAATAAATCAAGTCCTGATTCAAAGTGTTTGCCACTTTCTGAAGTGTAAATCACACACAGAAGTTTTACATTCAGCTCTCTGGAGGAGCTGGTAAGAGCTGATGCCAACATAATTCTGAATTATGTAATCTCTCTAAGCTTTATTTCAGAGAAGGAATGTGACAAAGTGGGAAGATATCTGACATTAGAGGCAGGAAAATCTCTGTTCAAGTCTTGCCTTTAAAAATACTAGCACTACAACCCTGGAAAAATCATCTAGCCTCTTAGCATCCTTAGAAACTCCCTTAGACTATAAATTATAGGCAAGATTCTAATTTCCACCAGTGGAAGGTGTTTACATAATGGGAGTTCCCCTGCACAAATGAAACCACTGGTCCAGTTTTCACATACCCCAAAACAAAACAAAGCAAAACCAAAAACCCTCCAGATCTAACACTCTAGGTTTTAATTATTCTGAGTTAAAACATACATTCTATTCTAGAAGGGCTTCCAGATTACTTGTCATGTATGGATATATTCTTATGTGTATGACAAATATCTTCATTCCTAAGGAAGATATGAGGATTAAGTAGAAGAAAAATTTGAATTAGATCACTTGATCCATCTGAGGGTAAACCTAACTTTCAAAGAAATTGTTTTATGGACTAAATGGCTTTTTAAGAACCTCTATTTGCCTGGAAATGTTTGATATGAAATATCTATGCCTTAAAAACTTTTATGTTAAATCCAATTATGATTCACTCTAATAGCATCAATAGAAATGTGATTATCTCTCATATCTGAGCACTTTCAGAAACCTCTCCTGAGCTAAAGTGCAGGTGTAATGTACAGCCAGTATGAGGTTGTTAAATAGCTTAACTATCCAGTGAATGAGCAATAATGGACGTCTTAGGACAAAAATTATCGACTATATGGATTTATGCTATTATCTAGACATTACAAGTCAATGACTAATGACATTGCCATATTAAGTGAACTATTAGTCAAGAAATTGATCAGTCTAATAGCTGTCATCTTGGGTATAAATATCAGCCACAAATAGCATTGTATCACAAGGCAAGAGAAAAGAGGAGACCCTTCTGCACTGGATATCTGTTTATTTGGAAATAACAGACAACAAAATCAGAGAATTTTATTGCTAGAGAGACATAAGAAAATATTTAATTCAGTCATTTAATAATGATGAAATAGCCTCAGAAAGGTCAGGTGACTTGCCCAAGGTCACACAGCTAGTTAATCCTAAAGTATGAAAAGTTCTGATGAAACAGTAATATAACTTTAGTTGATCTGTGATCTCATAAAAAAGTCACCTGGTAGGCAGGTAGATAGATAGATAGATAAAGATAGATAATGTCCTGATAGATCAGCTCTATAAATTCCCATAGGAATATAGATCAGTGGATCATAGAAACATAGTGTTAGAGCTGGAAGTTATAGCACAACCTTTTATTTTAATGATGAGGAGATTGAAGCCAAAGGACATGAACTGAATTGCACAAGTTCACACATAGAATATCTATCAGAGTTGAGATTTGAATTTAGATACTGTGTCTCCAAATTCTTCTCCAATTTCCTATCATGTACGAGGATATCCAGTGTCTCATACCCAGAAAGTACTTAGTTAATGCCTCTTGAAGTCTCAGTCTCTCTCTCTCTCTCTCTCTCTCTCTCTCTCTCTCTCTCTCTCTCTCTTTCTCTCCCTCTCTCTCTCTCCCTCTCCCCAAAAAATAAAATTTGAATCTAAGTGATTTGAAACTAATTTCTGTGAACCTAAGATACTTTGCCCTCAATGGTGAAACTTCATGTTTTAGGTTTTCCCACTAGGATGAGTGGAAAGGAGGTAGATAGGGCTAATGGTTTCACTTGTCATTGTTGTCCAACTTTAGGGCAGAAGGAAGGAAGACATAAAGCCTCCTATTAAAACGTATTTACTGTGTGCTAGATTCTATGGATAGAAAAATAAGAAATTAAATTTTCTCTACCCTCAATGAGTGTACATTCTGATGGAGAAGATCAGATACCAAATGCAGAAGTGTCTATTTTCAGGGTCATATGATTGCCGTTTTCAATATATGATCTGTAAATCCATCCCAAGAATAATCCCTAAATCACCATGCAAAACGCTAATTCTGGGTCCCCCAAATCTCACACACACACCCCAAAATTCATTATGTTTACAGAATTTATTTCACTCAAAGATAAAAATTTTAGACAGAATGTAGGATTCTTCCTTGAGCTTTGAGTCTACTTCAAGCCTAGCCTCAGGCCAAAGGACTCCTCCTCCCTAGTATAGTTTGTTTTTTGGTTTTTGATTTTGGGGTTTTGTTTTGCATTGGGAGGGAGAAGGACAGTAGCTATAGTGAGCTACTGAATTAATCTATCCCCAAAGGAGATAGTGAGAAGGTATGTCTCCATTTTTATCTCCATTTCCTTTCCTTCTCTATATTTATTTAATCATTGAGTCACAGAAACACAAATAAAAGTCTCTGTGTGATAAATACACTGAAAAATAAATTTCATTAAAATGACTTTAGTTACCTTTGATTCAAAGTATAGAATAATCCCAAATTCTTTAGATATGATTTTATAAGCACATGCTACAAATTATTAACCTGGGGCAGAAATACAAACTGAGAGGAAGTTCAAGGTCAGTATTTACCCCCAAAGGGCATTCAATCTTTCCTTAAATAGACTGAATATATAAACATCTCTGTGCACACATATGTTGTTAAACACTGAGAAATATCTAGAGACCTCTCCATCATAACAATAAATTTCTTCATGCTGGAAGGTGTTTTTCTTTTTTCATTTAAAATGATATTTTAATGGGGAGATGAAATTATAGGCCTGGGGGGAACAATACCCTACTATTGACCTTTACCATACTTTTTATAAAGTGATATTTGCATATATACTGCATGAATTCAGAAAAGGGTATTATTTGGGATCTAGGAACCAATCAGGTCCTCAATTTCCTAAGAAGAAAAAAAAAGTTATCCCCTCTTAGGGCCTAAAGTTTATTTATGTTATAGTACAGCTTATGTTCAGAATTATAATTAAACATCCATTACTCTTTTTATCCACAATTCTTCAGAATGGAACAAGGAGGACCTGAGAGGCTTTACCTAATACACATCATAAATGAAGGTAAGACACATTACAAAGTAAAATTGTCTTCAAAGTCTGCATTAGATCTCTACAAATGTCTCTTCTACTTTACAATATCTGTCCTCTTCCTCCAAAAGACCAGCTTTCAGGCCCAAGAAACTTCTAATTTTCTAACTCTCACCAACCCACTAAAAGAAAAAAGTAAATGTTATCCAAGTAATATACTGTACAAGTTGGTTGATTTGCTCCTTCCCCACTTCTACTGTTCCCTTCCCTTCTACCCCATAAATAAAACCTAGCTTGGCTATAGAAATGAGTGACTTTTAACAGCTCAAAAGAGTTTGGAGTCTGTTTCCTGACTTGATTTTTCTTTTTCTTAAGACTCCTCCTCAAGAATGTGTGGGCCTGATACATGGTTATTGAGGACCACAGAATTTTTTGAGCCTACTATATTTTGTAAGTATTTATGAAAAGTTGTTTTCAGCACTCGCACACTAAGATTTTCTTGGGAAATAGTGTAGTTGTTCCTAATAAGAATTGATTACCCCTATATTGCCTTTTATATATGATCATGTGAAGGGGCAGAGCTCTTCCAGAAGATGTTTCTAATATGTCTTGTCCATCTCCGGTGTTTCTGATAGCGTCTCAGTGGCTAAAATTAGCTAACATTTATATAGAGGTTACTATGTGCCAGGCACTGTGCTATTTGTCGTTGTTCAGTGGTTTTTCAGTTGTATCTAACTCTCCATGACCCCCTTTGGGATTTTGTTGGCTGGAATGATCTGCCATTTTCTTCTCCAGCTCATTTTGTAGATGAGGAACTAAGGTAAACAGGGTGAAGTGACTTGCCAGGGTCACACAGCTAGTAAGCGTCTGAGGCCAGATTTGAATTCATGAAGATGAGTCTTCCTGATTCAAAGCCCAGTGCTCTACCCACTGCACCACCTAGGTGCCCAGCACTGTGCTAAGGCATTGCTTTATTTGATCCTTATAACAACCCTGGAAAGTAAATGCTATTATTATCTTCATTTTATAGATAAGGAAACTGAGGCAAATACCTTAAGTGTAGAGTAAAGTGAAAGTTAGGTTAAGTTAAGTTAAGTTAAGTTAAGTTAAGTGGTTAGCCCAGGGTCACACAGACAGTACTGAGACCAAATTTAAACTCAGATTTTCCTGACTCCAGGCCCAGCACTTTATTCACTGTGCCAACCAGCTGTTTCCAGAGGCTTATCAGAAACTTTTAAAAATATCATACCTAGGTGCTAATTAGTAAGGGGCATGACCAGAAATGAAAGAGCAAATGAAATGGGGGTGTATTTTTATATCAGATTCATTGTGAGGCGATGATGGTGTGTAGGGGAAGTACAAAGGGGAATAAATCTTCCCTGCCCCCGAGGAAGAAAAATGTCAAAGCAATTCATGTGACCTAACTTACCTTAGATTAAGAACTGTCTGAGGAACTGTTAAAAGGTGGAAAGCAAAAAAAAAAAGTCAAATAGTTGCCTGTGTGGCACTTTTATGGACCAGCCAGGTTAGTGCTCTGAGACTGACTTACAATAAGCCTGAGAATATGTTGACTAGACCCAGGGCATGTTGGTCGTGATTGATACCACTCTAAAAGAGTAATGACACTTCCCCAAAGTTTTAGAGAAACTAAAAATGGCAGTTCCAGAAGCAAATAAAAGTGGCAAAGGATATCATCGGATAGCTATGGAAGCAAAGTGTCATGGTGGCAGCCAAGAGGGAGCTCTGGATCTAGGAAATGGAGCTGGTAACAGTAGCCAGGCACAGCTAGTTGTCACACCTCTCAAGGAATCTGGTATGACTTTAAGATGTGTATTTTGATATAGAAATAATTTTAAGGCTGCATTTTACTGTACTGAGTCAAATGTCTGAACACTGGATTTTTTTTTACAGGACTTAGTTTGAAATTCTGACTGTGGTACTTGCATCAAACACAAGTAAGTAACTTTACACCTCTGAGACAAAATTTCCACATTTGAAAATAAAATGATTGGCTTAGAGTATATAATCTCTACCACCAATGCTTAATTCTGAATCCTATTATTGCACTTCTGCTGATAATAAGAATTTATGTTCACATTTTCAAAATATGAGAATTGGGAAAGGGAAATGCTATAAGTTATATTTTTTTTAAAATTTCCTGTAAACAATAAGAATGAAGCATTAGATGGAAGAGAAACTGCTAACAGTGTTACATCAGAAAGGAAAATCATTAGTCGAAGTTCTAAATTGCAAAAATTTATTTACTGAATTTAGAGGCTTCTTTCTTGTTCAAACTTTTTTTCTGAAAACATTGTAATTATTATAAAAATAAATATATATAATCACAAAGAATTTGTGCTTTTTAAACGTGGAAAATACCTTCCACTAATGCAGATTGCGGCCCAGCTATTACTTAAAAAGAGGTTCTTAATAATTTGGCATCATGGAACCCTTTGGCAATCTGGAGAAGACTATGAACCTCTTGTCAGAATAACATTTTTAAATGCACAAAACAAAATACATAAAATTACCCAAAACCTAACTATATTGAAATATATTTATCAAAATATTAAAAATCAGATTAACACATCAGTTTAAGAACTCTTCACTTAGAATATAAATTCTCAGTTGTTGAGACAGGTCGTGATAGAGTAGATAGAGTGCTAGTCCAGGAGTTATCAAGACCTGAAGTTCAATCCTGCCTCAGACACTTACTAGCCGAATGACCCTGGGCAAATCATTTTACCTGTTTGCCTCAGTTTCCTCATTTGTAATATTGTAATGGTAATAGTATCTATATCATGGGGTGTTAATGTGGATCAAATGAGATAATATTCATTTTAAAATGTGCTTAGCACAGAGGAGGTACTATATAGCACAGAGTAGGTGCTTAGCACAAAGTAGGTGCTGTATAGATACTTATTACCTTCATTTCTCTCTGCTTGCTTGAGATTAAAAGGGGCTGAGACTTGTCAAGTTCATCTGACTATTAAGCATTAGATTTCAACCCAAATATTCCTAATGCCATGTGACAAACAAGATCATTTCATGAGGAACTAACAAGATTACCAAACTAGAAAAATTGCTTTTACAGAAAAATCTGTAAAACATTGAAAGAGTAATATTATATTTTAATTTCCTCCAAATGTGTAGGCTTTTCTGCTGTATCTTGTGCATGCAGATCTTCAGAACAAATTTTTGATGTATTTGTTTTTGTAGCTGTTTCTTTTTCAAATATAACTCCCCTTCCCTGTCCAGAGAGCCATTCTCTGAAATAAACAAACAACAAAAAACCTCAGTAAAATTAACAAAAAGTATAGATTTTATTTTTAAAGAAGGGTGAAAAAGTGGCCTGCCTTTAATGACTTCAAAACCTCTTGAATTTTTATGCCCATAGATATATTAAAATCAGGACATGTATACCAAATAGCGAGTTTCATCTGAGTCTGTTACTTTCTCAGATTTATGTGAACCACAGAATGGTGGAACGGAGACAAAATTCAATTCCCACAAAAATGAGTTTTCAACACTTCTAAGATGCACAATAGGTCACTGCTATACTCACTTCACTTGGCACAAGCTGGAGCAGGTGAGAATATTTTGGATCAGTAAGATTTTAGAGAAGGAATGGCAAGTGAATTGCTCAGGTTTTCCTTTTCTGTCTCTGAATGAGAAATTTGCATTAATTTTTTCACATTACCATGGTCTAAGATCTGTGATTTTCTAGATGAAGGGACTTAATAAATCAATTAGTATTTATTATGCATCCCCTATTTTCCATTCACTGAGTTTAACTCTGGGAATACAAGGAAAGGCAAAAGACAAACCCTGCTTTCAAGGAGCTCACAATCTAATGAGGGAGATACCACGTAAACAACTATGTATTTTAAAAAAAGATATACACAGGATAATATAGAGATAATCAAAAAAGGAAACATACTAGAATTAAGAGGAGCTGGGAAAGGTTTCCTGTAGTAAATAGGATTTTAATGGGACTTAAAGGAAGCCAGGAGGCAGAGATAAGGAGAGAGAAAATGCCAGGCATGAAAAGGTAAATGATTAATTACAATAATAGTATGCAAAAATTGACTACATGCATGCTATACATAACTACAAATTAAATCAAATTAATGTTTGTTATTTGCAAATTAGAAATGTTTCTGAAAATCTGTATCATATATGAATGATTTAAAGACATCTTTTCCCACATTATTTTCATCTATTCCCAGTTTGTGGGTGAAGCCGGTTGCTCTATTTATACCTTGCACACATTCACCTCTATATCTTTGCTTACACTTTTTCTCCTTCCTGAAATCTGCCTTCTACTATTCACCACCTCTGGTGGTAAACACCCATAACTATCCTTATTCTTCAGTCTTTTCTAGCTCACCTCACCTCCTCTAGGAAGCCTTCCTTAACCAGACCAGACTAGAATACTCTTTCTCCTTTGTCTCCTCCTTACTGTCTGTACCACCCCACCCCAACCCCACTGCACATATCATATCCTGGCTTGTATTACCAACTGTAAGTACTGCCAAAACAATATAAACTTCTTAAGTATAGGAACTGTTTAACATTTTTTGCCTTTTTATTCCCAGCTCTTAGTATGCTTTTTCATATAGTAAGTGCTTAATAGATGTTTATTGAATTCACTTTAGTTTAATCATTTGTTCATGTACTATTGGGAGGCAACAGGAAGAGTAGTGGGTAGAGATCTGGCCTCCAAGTCAGGAAGAGCTAGATCCAAGTTATGTTTCTGATACACACTGTCTATTTATTGCTATGAAAGTCACATAACTTCTCAGTACTCTAAGAAATTCTCCAAGATTATAAATTGCAGAATAGGTATTAGGCTGCATTGTTAAAAAAAAAAAAAAAGGATTCTCCAATTTGGAGAATTCCTCACAGAAGGGAGATGAAATGTGTAATCCCTCCTCAGCCCCCTCCTTCCTGCCTCTTATTCCCCAACTAGACACTAGAATACTTGAGAACATGGATGCTTATCCTTCTCTCCTACACAGCATCTAGCCCAATTATTTCTAAGGATTATTAATAAATAATACTTGTTCATTTCCCAATTGATGAAAGGTCAAAGGATATGAACAGGCAGTTTTTTTATGAGGAAATCAAAACTATATATAGTCATATAAAAATGCTCTAAATCATTAGTGATGAGAGAAATGCAAATTAAAACAACTTTGATATATCATCTTACACCTGTCAGATTAGTTAAAAGGATAGCTGTTCTTCAGTTGGGGAATGGCTAAACAAATTGTTGTACATGATTCTAATGGAATACTATAAAAGATGATGAGCTGGCTAATTTTAGAAAAACATGGAAAGACTTAGACTTATGAAGGAAGATGCTATCTACCTCCAGAGAAAGAAACTCATAAATGGAAGCATATGGATTTACATGTGTGTATATGTCTGTATCTATATTAAGCAAATGAATGAATAACACTTGCTCATTGATTTGGCTGTTCAATCAAGCAAATCTTAAAGGTAAAGAAAAAATTGAGGCTACTATAAACATCTTGCCTTATTTGGATGAATTAATATGATTTTTTTCCATGGAGGAACTAATTTTTCATCTGTAATTTAATATTATTAAGATAGTTCCCTTAGTCTCAGAAAGCAACTAAAGAAGCTTGACCATGGCCACATAGCTAGTAAATGTCAGAGTCAAGATTTGAACCCAGGGCTTCCCAACTCCAAGTTCACCACTCTATGCACTACATCACAGTGCCTCTTTGGTTTATGTAGCATTAAAAATGTCTACTCAAGTGGTGACAATTACTCTTTTTTATTGGGAATTTTATTTTTTCCTCACAAACAAATAGCTTCAAAAACTAAGGAGATAACTTTTTAATCAGACCTTTAAAAAACCCCTATAAAATCCACATTTTGCCCAGCACCAGGTATGCTTAACAATGTGCCATAAATAACATCAATGTTTCACAAAGTTTATGGCACAAAGTGAGAATTGCATGCAAAATGCAATTTGAACATCTCATTTTATGGCTTGCCATTTACTGTAGCAGTTGAAAGACAATAAGCATTTGTACCCAGGAGCATTTGCTAATCTATTGAACCGTGGCAATCAGGTGACTGCACTATTCTTATAAACAAGATTATGGCTGTATTCTCAGAAAGAGTGCATAAGTTTTTGTTGAAAACAACACAACCACTGCAAATGGGGTAAAGAACTGAGAGAGATTCTTCTGTTATGCATTGAACTGATGCATGGGAGTGGTACACATCGAGGCCTAACATTGTCTTTTCCTTATTCTGCCATGCATTGAACTTATCACTCACATCCATTTTGGTAATTTTAAAGAGAGCTCTTTCTGATCAAATTTTATCTCCCTACTCTTACTCAGCTTCATTCACCAGATCCAATCAATGAGTTTCCTTCCTGCTGACTCTTTACCTCCAAGCTTCCGACCTGGTTAAGTTCAACCTCCCAGAGATGCCTATCATTCCCAGGGTAGCAATTTCTTCACAGCTGAAATCTTCTAATGTTCTTAAGATAATATCTTTCACCACTGGAACTGGAAAAAGAATAGCAATAATCACTGTTTCACAGTATGGAACCTCTAAATACTTTATTTCTATTCTCTTGTAAGTGGCTTATAATTTTCCCCCCAAAATAACGTAGTCTGTCTTATAGCAGGATCCGATATTACCTACAAATGCATGGGAAGCTAACCTAAACTATACACGACATATATTTAATAAATCTATGGAATTCTATCAACTACGCCTTCATCTGTATTAACTCTCCTCCCTCACAAAAGGTCTTTACAATTGTTGCAGTATTGTATGCATAGCAATTCAGTTGTTAGCACAAGCACTGCTTACAAATGAGAAATCCGACCCTAAAATCTGAACTGTTCATCACGTTATTAGAACTGGAGAGTGGTTCATTGAGATGCTGTCCAGAAGCAGGGTGGAATGGAATAGGAGGGAAAAAGCAGTCAGTCTAATTTTCCCTAGCTAATTAAAACAGTTCTACTGTTCAGGAGATCAGACAACTGAATCTTTTGGTCACTTCCTATTCCTTATCATAGAAATATGGCTTAAGATTAAAAAGATATTCACACGTTATTTAACATTTCCAAAGCCCTCGTAAAAGACCCATCTGGAGTTATTTTTGTTGGTGACAAGAAAGCAATAAATAAGCATTTGTTAAATACCTACAGTGTCACAGACATTGTGTTAGCCACTGGGGACAAAAAAAAAAGTGAAATCATCCTTTCCTTGAAGGCTATTTCATTCAATAATATGAGTTGACATACATGTGGATATTTACAAAATATATATTAAAGAAAGAGTCATTTCAGAGAAAAGGAATACTAGCAGCATAGGGGAATCAAGAAAGGCCCCCATGAAAGAAGAGAATGATGTTTAAGTTGAGCTTTGAAGGAAACAGGATTTTAAGTAGGTGTGGTCAAGAAGGTAACACTTTCTAGGCAAAAGAGACAAACTGTGCAAAAGAATAGTTATGGGAAATAGAATATCATACATGTAGAACAGTAAGTAGGACAATTTGATTGGACTATAGCATGCAGGAAAAAAATTAAAACAAAATATCATACATCTATAGTCAGATGGGTAACTCAGCTCTCCCTTTCCCCCTCCCTCTCCTTCTCCCTCTCCTTCTGTCTCCTCTCCTAAGGAAGGTAAATGTTGATAGCCAAAAGCTGCCAGGTTCTCTTGGGGTTTACTGGCTAGATTTCTTTATCAAAGACCAAGCCTTAAACTCAATTTACTCTGGAGCTCACACATCTCCTGACTCAGAGGGTGTAAATAGTAACTGTTTCTCTTTTTACCAGCAACCCTGAGGGTCTTCCCCTCCCAGTTTATTTTTTTATTAAAGGGGCCATCCCTTGACTTACCTCTTAAAGAGGCCTATTCACTGAATGTGCATTACCTCACTCAAAGTGAGAACATGAAAAGACCTTAACTTAAGAAGGCCAAGGGCTCCCATTGTGTCCTGGGCCATCTCCAGTCATCCTGATAAATATCAGGCCACTGGACCCAGATGCCTCTGGAGGAAAAAGTGGGGCTGGTGACCTTGTACAGCCCTCCCTCATTCAAATCAAAGTCAACTGCAAGTCATGTCATCATCTCCCTGATGTCATGGTCCTTGGTCCTCTTTGAGAATGAAGGACAAACACACAAACTATATATTGTACATATAACTCTGTGTGTGTGTGTGTGTGTGTGTGTGTGTGTGTGTGTGTGTGTGTGTGTGTGGAGAGAGAGAGAGAGAGAGAAAGGGAGAGAGATACTTACCAAATATTTGCCACCATCTTAGACTGTGTCCAAAATCATGTTCACATAGAAGAGCAATTTCCCTATAGGTGACAAAGTCCTTCAGATGCTCTTATTTGCAGATGACAATATCCTGATTTCACCAAAGAGATGGGGAGATGTTGAAAGTGATAAGACTAAAACAAGTACCCTAAGTAAATAGGTTAAAGATCTAGGGGTTTGCCTTGGCAAGGTAAAGAGCTCCTTCTTCCTCAAATTTTGAGTCACATGAGGAAAGAATGAGAAATCATAGAAGTGCTTTGAGGCATGGAGTAGTAGATTAAAGAGCTAATAATAGCATAGATTTTCTCAGTAAGGTAGGAGGCAAGGCCATTGAGTCAGGGGAAAATTGTATATAACATCAGTTTGAATAATCAATAGGCCAGATGTACTGACACAGGAGGAAGGGATGATGGTATTGTTTACACCGAGGAAAGATGTTCCCAAAGAAAGTCAGGATTCTGTGGGTGCCAGAGGATAAAAATATGATGACACATAATCAACTTATCAAAGGGTAGAAAGATGGGTCACAGTAGCCAATCATAATACTTACTTCCAAGACAACCACAACCTTACCCCCAATACTTCCCCACTCTGTAGTCTTTCCCCTTTGCAAGCCCTCGACCATACTTCTTCAGACTCTCATCTCATTCCCTGAAGATAGAGATAACTCAGGTACCCACAGAAAACACCAGATCTCTGCCCCAGAATACTTAACTTGTAACACCTAGATCATGTCATGACTATGGCAAATGCTCCTAGGAGCACTCTATGTGTTCAAGGCCAGTGACAAGTGAATTACACTCTACACAAGTGACAAGTGAAGCTACAGCTTTTCATTTGGGTCAGAACAGGATGAGTAGCCACAGATGGAATGTGATTGGCATTTCAGATCGCATTATATTTTCTTTCTCCAAAATTCACACCACAGCTCAGAATCATAGTGATTCTCACTATCCTTTATCTCAAATAGCCAAACTATTCCCCAAATCTTATCATTTCTGCTTTCTCTATATCTCATATTTGTTCTCTTGTCTGTATTCATAGACACTACCTTAATTCCAACTTTCATCACTACTTGCCTGGACTATTGCCATGGTCTTGTGACTGGTGTTCCTGACTCCACACAGTTGCCAAAGTGATTATAGCTCTAACTAGATCATTCATCTACTCAATAAGCTCCAATAGCTCCCTATTGACTCTAGAATCAAATATAATTTCATCTTTATCACATCCTTTTAAATTTTATGTTCGTGCCAGTTTTATAGTGCCATAATTATTAATACAGTAGTGTATGTGTACTCATACCTGGGTCATTCTTTAATGCTAAGCTTAGCAGACCTATGTGATTGGTTTTCACTCTCCACTTTTCTTAATTATATTTATAAGACTCTACGCAAATCAATTTTTATTGACTTTTGTTAGATGTACTCTATCTATGGCCAGAGTCAACCATTTTTATATTTTGTATTCCTCCCATGTGCCTAATCATCTCTATGCTCAATACTTCTACCCTAGTATAGTTCTCATTGTCAGCTCTTCTCCCTCCAAGCCATCCTTTGTGACACTTCCACATTAATCTCCCTTAAGCAAAATATCCCTTCAAGTTCTTTAATCTTGCTTATGTCAAACTCTCTGTTTAAAATATCTTCAGTGGCTCCCTACTGCCTAACAAATAAAGTAAAAGATCGTTTGCCTGACATTCAGGCCCTTGATATTCTGAACTACATTTCTAGCTTTTCATACAATATTATCAACTATAGCAGGGGTGGGGATCCTGTGGCCTCAAGGCCACATCTGACATTCTAGGTCCTTGGGTGTGGTCTTTTGACTGAATCAAAGTTTTACAGAACAAATCCTTTCATTAAGGGGACTTGTTCTGTAAAACTTGGACTCAATCAAAGGGCCACACTTGAGGACCTAGAGGGCCACATGTGGCCTCAAGGCTTTAGGTTCCCCACCCCTGGACAATGTTATCTAAGCTCTAGGTGAATTAAAATTCTTTCTATAAGTATACTCTTTTCTGTTTGCTTGTTTTTTTTTCTTTCCCATGTTTTTTCCATTTTGTTCTGATTCTTCTTTCACAACATGACTAATGTGGAAATATGTTTAACATGATTGTACATGTATAGCCTACATCAGATTGCTTGCTATCTTGGGGGAGGAAGGAGAGGAGAGAGGGAGAGAGAAAAAAATTTGAAACTCAAAATCTTATAAAATTGAACGGTGAAAACTATCTTTACACATAATTGGAAAAAATAAAATATTCTTTTTTTTTAAATAAAATATTCTTAAATGGGGGGGAGGAAAGAATTCTTTCTGTATTTAAACATCCTCCAAGCTTTCCTTTTTCTATATCTTAGCAAATACTATTCCCCTGGCCCAATCATGTTCCCCCTTTCCCTTGTTGTGTGTTAAATATCTACCTTTTCATTAAAGCTTAATTCAAATGTCATATTCTCAGCAAATTCTTCCCTGATCCTCTCTGTCTGAAATGACATTTTCCCCCTTAGACAAAGTATTTTACCTCTCTGATGTATTCATCATATCTTATTAACCCCTATTTATTTTGCTACATATCTTCTTACTACTACTACTTACTCCCATGAGCTAAAGGAAAGAATGAATGAATGAAAGGCCTTTTTTAAGAAACTTACCATTTACCAAGTGATATGCTATTTATTGAAGACATATACAAAAGTGAGAAAGACCCTGTAGACAAGGAGCTTATATGCTAGCTAATATAGTGACCCAACACATATAAGGGAACAATGTTCAAAACAGAATAACAGCCTTGGGTAGGTCACAGGGATTATGAAGAAATATATTGACATGCCCTTTTTATAAGCAACATAGTGATTTGGTTTGCAATTCACAAAATGAAAGGAAATGATGCATGATGCATCGCTGCATATGTAAAGAAGATGGTCAGGTTGGAGTCTTGGAAGGATAGTCTGGTCCTGCCTGGACAGAGTAGCCTATGTAACATTGTCCTCACAGCACCCTGCCCCCCACCCTCCACTGAGGATATCATCAATCAGGATAGTTAAACTACATGCAATGAATTATGAAACTGAGTGAATAAAGTCCTCCAAGGCACAGTCTCTAGAGGCTGAGTGATGTGAAAGATGTAGTAACAAGTCAACAAGAACATGAGTTTGTGAACGTCACTCAGAGTCCCTAGCTGCCCTCTTCTGCTTTCCATTCTATTACCTGAGCATGAGCCAGTGACCAGAGACACTGAGAAATGGATATTTCCAGCTGGGATGTGAACTTGTAAGTCTGAAGGTTCAGGAGCTTTAGATGCTGTCTGCCCAATGCGAGGTGATTCTTGTAATAGCAAGTTTATTGGAGGAAGAGATGGCTGCTATCAGAAGGGTGTAGCAAAAGCTAGATTAAAGAAAGCCCGAGTCTGTCTGGACTCAGACCCTATGTACAACGTGAGCTGTTTAGACAGTGTAGGACTGAGGTAAATGTGCAATATCTGTTCAACCATTATAGAAAGTTGGCTTTGCCTTTAATAGAGCATGATAATCTTGGTAGGTTATTGTTTCATGTTTTTCTTTATTGTGTGTGCTTCTTTATATGTATACTTTTGAGTCTTTCATATTTAGAGTATTTTCCATGGTGAAGAAAATAAATACATGATACTCATATTGTAAACTGAGTATTTTTTTCTAGAAAAGATATTGTTCACCACTTTTTGAGACACCTTAGATGATGGTTTGGGAATTTAATTTTTGTGATTTTCCTGGAGTTTCATTCTGGTATAGATGAAAAACAAGAGCTTATGAGAAAGAAAGACTAACACTCCCCTCTCCTGGATGTTGGAGTTAAGTCTGCCCCTGGAATGAATTTGGATCCATGGCAGAGTAAAGCAGCACTCACTCCAAACCCTTGTGGGAAAAGGGAGAGTTGAGAAGGGAACGGAATAAGCATGTACATAGTGCCTTCTATGAGCAAGACTGTGCTAAACACTTTATGAATATTCCCTCATTTAATCCTTCCAACATCCCTGTGAGGCAGTTCTCTCCTTTTTGACTCCAGGCCCAACACTTTATTGCCTGCCCCACCTAACTGCCACTAGGGGGGCATTCTTCTGAAGCTCACCTTAGAGTCATTTCATTGTTTCACAAACAAATGTTTGCCGAATTGAAATTAATTTAAATTAAAGCAATGAAATGGGAAGATAAATCTTTCCAATGAATATTTCTTATTTAATACTGATGTTTACCATGTAAGTAGAAATTAAACTCTGAAGGTACTTTTGTAAATCAATATATATAAAATAGTGGCAAATGAGTCTATGCTGCATCCTTCAAATTCTTTTATATGTTTTCCTTTAATTACCTACATGTTCCTTTTTATTATATTATTAATGCAGTCCTTGCTACTTTTAAAGGTACACGTCTCAAGTCAAGAAATCATTCTTATCCAAGTTTCTCCTACCTTCTTCCTTGGAATCCCATATCCACCATGGAGACTCCTCCCTGCCCCCCCCCATCAAAATAAATGAATAAATAAATAAAAGGAGGTATTGATTCCTTCATCTCAGATTCTAAGCATTCTGTCAGGAATTCATTCTTTATCATAGTCCCTAGGATACTTTTTGATACAAAGGAAAATACTTAATTTGCTTAAGTGTTCAGTTCTTCTACAGGAATATGTCTACGCCCTCCTGCCACCCCACACTTTTAATATACTTTCAACCCAATTCACCTACAAAAAACTAAGTTGCTTCATCCATTTACTTGTAAAAGAAAGTCAGTCAAAAGATTTACACAGAGTACAATAAATAATATTTCTAGAATAAATAAATATTTAACATATTCTAATATCCATATCTATGTATTATTATCTAAACAAAAATTCTAGAAAATGTAAAATTATGCAAGAAAAGTCACTAATGATTGATGTGCTTAATCCAGCAGCTCTATCACTGGACATAGAAAGAAAGAAAAGCCTCATATATGCATGCCAAGATATTCATTGGGTCACTTTTTGTCCTGGAAAACAAAAATGTCTTGAAACAAGCATGGGCCTAATAAGTAGAAAATGCCTGTATAAATAGAGGTGCATGAATACAATGGAATACTGTTGTACTGTACAAATGGCAGAGAAGAAGAATTCAGAGAAATATGTGAATATGACTATGATAAATTTCTGGAAATCAAAAAGCCCAGGATCAAAAAATGAATGGACTAGAATCAAAGAGAAACATTATGAAATTAATTGTTCACTTATAGGGCTTATGGAGCTGAGTTCTTTGCTCAATTCTACCCTCCCAAAGGGAATTCCTCTCTCCCACTGTCCTATAGAATTTGGTGAAAGTGCTGAACCCAAACCCATCCTTACAAGATGTTAAAATGCTAATACCTCTTTTAGCCTCGTTCCTAATAGTCTTACATGAAAAAATTGAATCTGGAGAATGTTTAAAAATTTTTTTGACTTAGTAGTATAGATATGAATTCCATTTATATACATAAGACAATGCCACTGAACAACCAATAGGAAGTGATTTTAATGGTCTCTTCATTAATATAGTGTGAACAATGACTCCATTTGCCTTTTAATGTCTTTGTCATTGAAGATGATCTTTTAAAAATGAATGATCATTTGAAAGGCATCCTTTCTAGATTTGCAATGACAAATTTTTAAAAAGAGGAACTTGGGAATGAAAATATATGACAGTAACATCTGCATGAACATTATGAATTATTAACCCATATCCTATGAAAGAGTATTCAACATTTGTATTCTCTAATACAGAGATAACATTTACCTTTCTCACTTGAAGTTTGTGAAACTTAATTAATTATTGTTTAGAAAACATGTAAAACTCCTTGGTGAAAGGCACTCCAGAAGTGTAAAATATTGTTATCATTCTGACAGGGTGATGCTTAAGGGGATAAAAATGCTAATGGTTGATATTGTTCTTGGTCATCCAAGCAAGAGATGAAGAAGGAAATGAAATGGAATGGAACAAAAATAAAATTAAGCTGCTTCTGAGTGGATTCCCATAAGAAGGACTCTGTAGAATTATCTTCGGGTAGATTTATTCCTTCTCTTAGATACTGGACACAAGTAAAAATAAAAGCACAATCTAAGATGCATCCTATATAAGCACCCTTGTTTTTCTTGAATTAAATAGCAAAAAGTCAAAAATTATAGAATATCTCATACTCTATTGGATATGATATATCTAATAACTATATGGCTGGATATATTTCTTCATCATCAGTTTCTCCAGAGCTCCCTTTTTTTAAAGTTCAATACTGCTTAAGAGAACATGGGTGGCTGGAGAGATATGTTAGTGTAACCAGTTTGTCCAGAGACCAAAATTCTCTGGGCTCATATAAGCTATCTTTGATATTTGGAACTGAGCTCAGAGGGGCCAGTTTTCTTTTATATAATTGAACCCATTTTAAAAAGTATCAAAAAACACTCTATTATATTCATGGTATAACTTGTGTCTAGGTTTCCCCAAATATGGTTAAAAGAGATCTCTAACTCCTTCTATCCCACATAAATGTTCATTAGAGTGGCAAAGTGGATATTGGACCTGGAGACAGGAAGATCTAAGTTCAAATCCAGCCTCAAATGCTTCCTAGCTGAGTAACTCTAAGCAAGTCACTTAACAACTAACTCAGTTTCTTTATTTGTAATATGGGATAATGATACCTACCTCCCAGAGTTGTCGTGAGGGTAGAACAAGATAACATTTACTATATAAATGTAGTTATTATTTTTATTATTAAATACAGGATATTCTTGATTTAACCCCAAAGAAAGTACCAAAGATGCTAAAAGTCACAGGACCCCGTGAACAGATAAAGCACTCAAATAACCTCTTAACAGAATTTATAGTTTTCAGTGGTATAATATTTTGATATTCAGATGAAATCCCCCACTTTCACAGGGTCATACATTGTACCTCCCAGAGTCATTGCCCCTGGTTTGTAGTCCCCTTGTAAGGTTCATAAAATTTGGGAGCTGCTGCAAAAAATATCTCCTCCCCATTGATCCTGCAATGCCTAAGTAATTATTTTACTTTACAGTCTAAGTAGGATTCTACATAGAAAGTGTATAGATTTTCTTCTCTCTTTGAGGGGCATATTATGTTAGACAATTATCTTCAATCTAGAAAGTCTAATTTATAAAGTCTTGAACTTGACAACTCTAGAACTTGGTTTTAGCCACAATGTGCTACTCCATAAATCTCTATTTTAGGGCTAGAAGACAATATTTTGTTATACTGCCCAAAGAATTTAAAATTTTCCTTCTTCCATAGAAATTAGAGCTTGTGAATAGAATCCATTAATTAACCTCTTAGGCTGAATGAGTATGCACATGTTTGTCTTTGCCGTATGCTTCTGCAAGAGATACATCAGCAATCTCATTACTACCATATATTAAAATTGGTAAGTTCACTCTCAGAATCTTCCCTCTTAGTCCACCTAGGCAAGCATATGTACCTAACCATGTGTTGCCAACATAAATCACCATTAAGTGCTTGGAGAAGGATTGGAATCTGTAAACGGGAACCCCTTGGGTTGAAAAGTAGATTCATTCTTTAAAATATACATAAGGGGCAGCTAAGGGGCATAGAGGATAGAGCACCAGCCCTGGAGTCAGGAGGATATGATTTCAATTCTGCCTCGGACACTTGACACCTACTAGCTATGTGACACTGGGCAAGTCACTTAACCCAGATTGCCTCGGCCCCCAAAAAAGTATTTAAAGTGAAATGATTTACTCAATATTAGATATAATTCTACTGAAACTATTCTCCAAAAACCTACCAAAACTCTTAATTACCAAATCTAAAGGCTTATTTCATTGGCTGCATCCCACAAATTTTGGTATGTTGTCTCATTGTTGTCATTCTCTTTGAAGAAATTATTGATTTTTCAGTGATTTGTTCTTTGACCTACTCATTCTTTAGGGTTAGATTATTAAGTTTCCAATTAATTTTTAATCTCTGCTTCTATAGCCATTTATTGAATATAATTTTATTGTATTATGGTCCTAAAATGGTGCATTTAATATTTCTGTTTTTCTGTATTTGGTTATAAGATTTTTATGCCGATAGTCAATTTTGTGAATGTGTCACGTACAACTGAGAAAATGGAATACTCTTTTCTATACCCATTCAGTTTTCTCATATCTAATTTTTCATCTACTTAACTTCTTTCTTATTTATTTTGTGGTTAAACCCATGTAGCACTGAAAGGGGAAAGTTGAGGTCCCCCACTAGTATAGTTTTACTGTCTGTTTCCCCTTGTAATTCATTTAATTTTTCTTTAAAAATTTGGATGCTATGCCATTTTGGTACATATATGCCTAATATTGATATCATTTCATTGTCTATGATGCTTTTACCAAGATGTGGTTTCCCAGTAAAAGCTTATTTTAGAATCTTTCTCCTTTCACAGTCTTTAATACTATCAGTTACACTCCTCTCCTTGATACTTCATTCTGTCCTGAATATCCTCTTACTTGTTTCTCTACTCCTAAGTCTCTACTCACAGTCTCCTTGCTAGATCTTCATACAAGTGACAACTGTTAAGTGTGGATGTTCCCCAAGTCTCTGTCCTGATTTCTTTTCTCTTTTCTATCATTTATCTAACATCATGATACCATACGCTGCCAGAAATTCAATTGTATTGTTTCTCTGCCGATGATTCTCAGATTTATCTATCCAACCCTAACCTCTCTCATGACTTCTTGCCTCACTTTCAAACTGCCTATTGGTCATCTTAAACTGGATATCCTATACATACCTTATACTCTATGTATCTAAAAATGAACTCCCTCTTCCTAGCTTCCCTGTTACTCTCAAAGGCACCACTATCAAAGGCACCACATAGTCTTGCAACCTAAGTGTCAACTCTTCACTCAACTCCTCAACCTCCATGGCCAAAGTATTGCCAAATCTTTTTTTTTATTATTATTTTACCTTCACAACATCTTTCTTATATAGCTCCTTCTCTCTTCTGACACCACTATCACTTTGGTGCATACCCTCATTACCTCATGTCTGTACTGTTGCAACAGCATTTTGGTTGATCTCCCTGTCTCAAGTCTTTCTCTGCACTAGTCTATGTTCTATTCAGCTACGAAAGTGATCTTTCTAAAGTGTTAGTATGCCATATTGCTCCTCTATTCAATAAACTCAAGTGGCTTCTGTGTTGTTAAGCAAAATTGTCTCTTAGCATGGCTTTTGTTTCTTTTGAGTGAAAGTACTTTCAGCTGTTAAGTGCTAAGCCCCAGGTCCAGGGCCCTGTCAGGTGTGAAATCTGTGTGGGTGTGGATTGGTGACTTAGGAGGGGCCAGCTGGGGAACCAATGGTCTCTGGTCGTTGAGGCGGGGCTTGAGAACCCCAGAAGCTCAGCTGCGAGGAGGGGTGAGCCAGGAGACAACTTCAGCGGAGGGGGAAGCTGCGGAAGCCAGAAGCTGTGGAGGCAGGAAGCTGCGGAAGCAGGGCTTACACGAGTGTGAGCAGGAACGTGAGGCCAGTAAAAATGATTTGGCTAAATACTATCTTGTTTTTCTGTGGCCTCCTGGTTACTCTTGTGAGGTGGGCTTTCTGGGCCTGGAGTCTTTTTGTCAAGATGTCCCAATGGGGAGGCTGGTTCATGGTTCTGCTGCAGTGGGGCCTAAATAAATTTCTTGTTGTTTTCTCCTTAGAGAATCTCTCATACCTTGCGATTTCGAACCATTCAAACATATACATGATTATATTTGAGATTATAAATTCGGCCTTCCTACTACAGCTTCCCATTACCAAAAGGATTAAATGTAAACTTAAAAGCCTCTGACTTTTTTTTTTTTAGGGACTGTTTTTCATTTTATTCTTTTAGTCCAGGAACGTGGCACAATGCCTTTCACACAGCAGACGCTTTAGAAGTACAGCATTAGAAGCGGCATTGTGGATGGAGTTCTGGACCAGGAGTCAGAAGGACCTGAGGAATGTGTGACTCTGGGCAAGCAATTTGGCCTCTCATCCTTAGTTTCTTCATCTATAAAATGGGGATAATAAGAGCAGCTACCTCCCAGTGTTGTAAAATACTTTGCAAGCCCTAAAGTTGTGATATATACACACATGTATGTGCTTATATATGTGTGTGTATATGTGTATAGATGTATGTATGCATACATATACATACATGTGCATATACATGTGCACACAATACACATATTCTAGCATGAGTATATTAGTGTTACATCTATATGCCAGTATTATTATTAACTAGTGCTTATATGATGAGACTGGATTTAGATGACTTGAATTCAATTTGGTTCTTTAACCTTTTGGGTCAAAATCCAATTCAGAGACTCTATTGTCTCTGACAATTGTCTTAGTAGCCATCTCTGCTATGGTGGAAGAGGTATGTTTCATTGACTCTTCTCCAGGAGCTTCATTAGTTTTCCTACCACCTGCTCAACTTCCTTTTAGTGACTTTTTAATTTACATTATTGTAATTTACATTATCTCTTCATTCTTCTTACTTGGCTGTACTTCACGCAAATCTCGTTTCTCAGAATTCCTTATGTGTACCATTTCCTTCCATACAATACAATTTTATTATATTCATTTGATGGGCGGCAAGTTAAGGCATATAGATCAGTGATTTCATTGACATAGGGAACCCTCCTGGTGAGGGAACTCTGTCACTTGCTTTGCAACTTAGAGTCTTAGAGAATTGCTAAGGGTTAAATGACTTTCCTAGAGTTACATAGGCAGTATATTTCAAGATTGGGACTAGAATCCAGGTCTGCCTAAGTCCAAGGCCATTTTTAGATTATAAGCTCTTTGAGGGCAGAAACTATCTTTTGTTTCTTTTTGTATTCCCAGTGCTTAGCACAACGCCTGACATAGCTTAGATGCTTAATAAATATTGATTGATTGATTCTATCTACTATGCCACGTTGACACTTCTTCACTCATATGCCTCTCTGGGCCTTAATTCCTCATTTGTAAAATTTGGAGCTATGCCATTTGACCTTGGAGGTCTCTTTCAACTCTAAATCCATGATTCTGTCATTCTTATTCTTACTTGCTGATATTGGAGGATGTAATAATTTTTCTCCTGTCAGAATCTGGATGAACACATAGGGATATGTGGGCAGGAGACTGATAAAAACAGCCTCTACTCCCTTGAAGGAACAAGAACACTTGTCTGAGGAGTTTTAATCAGGAAAAGAATGGAGAAGGCTTTCTAGGGACACGTAGCCACTCCTACTTTTTAAAGGTTTTTTTTTTTTCCTTTACCTGTTTGGAGCTCTTGAGCAACACTTGGTTTTTGTATCCAACTCCAAAATCACTTGCCGATGGCTAAGTTAATCAGTCTTCTTGGAATCTGGGATGGAAATAGATTTCACCATCTTGCTCTAGGTGGCCAGCTAGCCTGGTATCGATCCCAGATTAGGACTTCTGGTTCCAGCAGGAAGCCATCCAATTTCAGGACAGGAAGTCTTGTTCCTTCCCAGAAAAGTGAGAGTCTTTTCATGCTTCTCTTGATTCTTGTGTTTGAAAGTCAAATTTTCTATTCAGCTCTGGTCTTTTCACTGAGAAAGCTTGAAAGTCCTCTATTTTATTAAAAATCCATATTTTGCCTTGGAGCATGATACTCAGTTTTGCTGGGTAGGTGATTCTTGGTTTTAATCCTAGCTCCATTGACCTCCAGAATATCGTATTCCA
>CM053624.1:207367265-207393772 GCA_028646595.1 Phalanger gymnotis
CCGTCTTGTCCCGTAAACTCCGTCTTGTCCCGCAGCTTTTCCCACTAACCTTCTGTGTTGTCTTTGCTGTTTGTGGGTTGTGAGGTCTGGTACATGCTACAGCTCAGTAATTCAGCATGCTAGGGCACTCTCGGCTCCACTCCTGGTCTCGTCAGTCCGCGGTCTGCCACGCGCACGCGCTGGGCTCTGCTTAGCTCAGCTCCACTCCCCTCAGCTGGGAGCTGGGAGTTCTGTGAGGGACAGACCTTACCCCGAGACCATCCAGGCTGTCCTGGGCTGGAGCCCTGCTTCCCTCTGCCACTTTGTGGGTTCTGCAGTTCTAGAATTGGTTCAGAGCCATTTTTTTATAGGTTTTTGGAGGGACTTGGTGGGGAGCTCACGCCAGTTACTGCTTTCCAGTCGCCATCTTGGCTCCACCCCCAAAGCCTCTGACTTTTAAAGCCCTTCATAATCTGGTCTCTTCTTGTCTCTCCAGCTTTCTTCCCCCTTTTCACCTCCACATACTCTGTAATCCAGTGGCCTCTTTACTGTTGTTTACACATGACATTCCATCTCCTGGCTCTGTGCATTTGTCTATTTGCCCCTCCAATAGGAATCTTTTCACTTCTCATCTATCTCCTAGCTTTCTTGACTTCCTTCAAGTCCCAATTAAAATTCTACCTTCTGGCCAAAAAAGCCTTTCCAAGCCCCCTTAACGCTAGTGCCTTTCCTTTGTTGATCATCTCTAATTTATACTGTATGTATCTTGTTTGCATAAACTTGTTTGCATGTTCTCTCCTCCATTGTAAGTTATTTGAGATTTTGTTACTTGGGAGCCAGGGCAGCCTTTGCCTTTCTTTATATTCCTAGTGCTTAGAACAGGGCCTGGCACATAGAAGATGCTTAGAAAATGCTTGTTGACTTGGCATGATTTTGTTTTCCTATTCACGATCAAAGCAAAGATGCATTCCCATAAAAGGGGAAACAATTAGAATTAGCTGAGATTTTTTTTTTTTGTAAAAAAAAATTAACACGGGTAGCTAGGTGGCCCAGTGGATAGACTACCAGTCTTGGAGTCAGGAGGACCTGAGTTCAAATCCAGCCTCATACACAACATTCACTATCTATGTGAACCCAATTGCCTCAAAAAAAAAGGAAGGAAGGAAGGAAGGAAGGAAGGAAGGAAGGAAGGAAGGAAGGAAGGAAGGAAGAAAGAAAGAAAGAAAGAAAGAAAGAAAGAAAGAAAGAAAGAAAGAAAGAAAGAAAGAAAGAAAGAAAGAAAGAAAGAAAGAAAGAAAGAGAGAGGAAGGAAGGAAGGAAGGAAGGAAGGAAGGAAGGAAGGAAGGAAAGAAGGAAGGAAGGTAGGAAGGAAGGAAGGAAGGAAGGAAGAAAAGAAGGAAGGAAGGAAGGAAGGAAGGAAGGAAGGAAGGAAGGAAGGAAGGAAGGAAGGAAGGAAGGAAGGAAGAAAAGATTATAGTGAACCTTAGAATTTAGCATGGTGCCTAGCACATAGTAGGTACTTGATATATGCTTATTTACTGGAACCATTTTGGGCAGAGCCAAAACCATAAAATTCAGGCAAAGCGTTTATGATATTTTGTTAAACTATGCCCCTCCACCCAGAAGACCTGAGTCTAAGACAATTTTACATTTAAGTAGCACCACATGAATATTTATATGCCTGTGTATATTAATTTTGTACATGTAACATATACATAAATATCTACACACATATGTATACATGTATATACACTCGGTAACTTTATGTGAACAATACTAAAAAATAATGAAGAATAGCAATCACTTTACTCAAAATAGGGCTCCCTCAACTAATAAGAAAACTACTCCTCAACAAATAAAATTGATAATCAAGATCTTGGTAATTCAAAAATAGATTCCACCAGAATTTTTCACATCCATGGAACACTATACACAATAACCTGGAGAAAGTATATTGAAGAGAGCAAAAAGTAAAAAACCAAATCTAAAATAGAGCAAAATATACATTTTTATTTTACACTTCATTAAAAAACACACATCATCTCCCTGAACACTCAATAATATGGCTCACAACTGAGATAAAATGCACTCACATACACTGAGTTCATTAAAAAAATATACACTGAGAAGTCAATGGGAATTCAGCAAACACTAGGGAAATAGGCAATGGGAAAATCTAGCCCATTAAGATTAAGGAAGATCTATCAGTTCTGTAAGTATACATGAATGCATGTTTAATTCCCCAAATAACATGAATATAGAGTGTTTATATACTGCTTTTCATCTTCAGAGTGCTTTACAAACACTTGTCTAATTAATAAAGACAGAACAATTCTGCTGTGTTTTTCAAGGCTCTCAAATAGCATTTCAAATGTTTGAAGACTGATTAAAGCAAAAATGTGCTTTAATTTCCCTTTATAATTTTTCCATTGCAATTTTTAAAGCCATATTAATTTTAGGGGGATTTCATTGGAATGGTTTTGATTTATTTCCTATGAAATTCCCTAAATCGATTCCTTTTTTAATACTTATTTTCTAAAACTATCTGGACTACTTTGTTCTTCACCAAAGATACCCTAAGGTATCCTGCCACTTTACCAAATCTGTCAATTTTTCCCCATCTGAATTTGTCACATACTCCAAAGACTCCAAAGGACCTCATTGTTGCTATCCTGAACAATTGCCACTTAATTGATATCCCTGAGGACAGTCATTCTCCTCTCCAATATATCATCTACATAGCTGCCAAATTTATATTGCTAAAGCTCAGGACTAACCATACTACTCTTCCACTAAGAAACTTCATTTGGGGTTAAGACATAAACTTCTCCAACTGACATTTAACAGCCTTCACACTATGGCTCAAGTCTATCTCTCTATGCCAAATACATATCACCACTACTACCCCTCACTTCTTTATGCAATTTATCAGTCAAAATGGCCTACTGACTATTCCTCATACACAACATTCTATCTCCTACCTCTGTGTCTTTGCATAGGCTGCCAACCCTCCCCCTTCCCACTGGAGATCTTGAATGCTCTACCTCTCCAAAGCTACCTCTTGTTATCTCCAATTCTCTTCAAGGTTGAACTCAAACGTCACTTCCTTCAAAAGATGTTTTTTTTTTGATCTACCTAGTTGTTAACATTCTCTTCCTCATCACTATGTATTTTTTTGCATATCTCTGTATTTTATACTTCTTTTTTCTATGAATACACCGTCTCTCCCTAGAAGTATATAAATTCCTTGAGAAAAGAGACAGTCTAATTTTTGCATTTGGAGCCCCAGTGACTAACGTGCTTAATAAGTGCTTAGTGGTTGATTAATTGACAAATAACAAACTAAATCTGCTTGTTTTTTTCTCTCTGGCTGAAACTAGATTAATTATTTTTATTTCACATTTTAGTTCATAGGAAATCAAAACTGGGTTTTGCCTCAGGAAAAATGAAAATAACAATTAGGGAACTGAAAATTCAAAAATGTTAATGTTGACCTCATACGTAAGTGATATAGCACCAAGATTACAGAAATATTACAAGAAAATTGAGAAATATTTATGGATGTGTGTTTCCATTTCTTATAATGAACTTTAATTTCTTTAGATAGGCTTTTGAGTTATATGTAATATATGTAATATAGTTTCTCTAAGTTCTCGCTTCACCAAGCCAACAAGCTGATATAGTACAATCAGAACAAGTAAATCAGAACAAATAAATGACCTTCCTTGTGGTATCACAAACTTTTAAATACCAAAAATGTTAACAAATCCCATTTGAAAATGCGGCTGCTCTAAACAGCTCCAAGTGAAGAGGAAGAGAGATGGGACTCCCATTGCTAATTATGGAGGCAAAAAGACCAAAGATGACAAAATACATTTTTCAACTCGTGGGACTATTCATAGAACTACAACTCCAGTACAAAATAGGCTGAATGATTCATTTAATGGGTAAATGTCAAGCCCTGTATTTGAGTTCAAAAAAAGCCAACTGTGCATGTACAATATGGGGAGGGGGGGAGCATTGGTCGAAATTAAGTGAAAAAGATCTTGTGGTTTCATGGACTTTAGGTCAATGTAAGTTAGCAATTTCACATGTCATCTAAAGTACTAATGAGATTTTCTGTGTTAAGAGAAGCACAATATCCAGAATGAAAGAGGAGATAACCCCATTGCATTGTGCCCTGGTCACACCATATTTGGAATATCATGTCCAGTTTTGGTCACTATATCCTAGGAAAAACAAACTAAGCCTATCCAGACAAGATAACAAAGGGACATAAAATTATGCCACATGACAATCAAATAAAAGAATTTTTAATATTTATATTTAGGAAAGAAATAACTCCCTCCTAATAATTATTTTAAGGATTATCATATGGAAGAAGAACTAGATTTATTCCAATTGGCCATAGGGGAAAGGGGTAGGATCAATAAGTGAAAGTTACATAGAGGTAAGTTTTAGTTTTAATCAGTCAATAAGTATTTATTAAATGCCTACTATGTGCTAGGCTCTGTGCTAAACTCTGGAGAAATAACAAAAGACAATCCTTCCTCTCAAGGACTTTATAGACTAATGGATGAGGCAGTAAGAAAACAACTATGTACAAACAAGATACATACATGACAAACTAGATATAACCAACAAAGAGAAGGCACTAGCATTAAGGGGGATCTGGAAGGGCTTCTAAGAAAAAATGAAATTTTTTCTGGAACTTGGGAAATCTAAAGACACTAGAATGTATAAATGAAGGAGAGTGTTCCAGTATTGATATAAGAAACAACTATTACATGATATGTATTGAATTGCTTGCCTTCTCAATGAGGGTGAGTGGAGAGGGATGAAGGGAGAGAATCTGGAACTCGAAGTTTTAAAAATGAATGTTAAACATTATTTTTACATGTAACTGGGGGGGAATAAGATACACAGGCAATGGGGTATAGAAATCTATTCTACCATAGAGGGAAATAGGAGGGGAAGGGAATAAGAGATGGGGTGGAGGAGATGGAGGGCAAATTGGGGGAGGGGGTAATCTGAAGCAAAACACTTTTGAGGAGGGATAGGATGAAAGGAGAGAAAGAATAGAGGAAATGGGGGTTGGGGAAGTAGGATGGAGGGAAATACAGTTAACAATAGTAATTGTGGGAAAAAAATTTAAAGCAAGTTTATCTGATAAAGGCCTCATTTCTCTAACATATAGAGAACTGTGTCAAATTTATCAAAATAAAATCCATTCTCCAATTCATAAATGATCAAAAGATAAAATGTTTTCATAGGAAGTAATTAAAGCTTTCTATAGACATATGAAAAAATACTCTAACTCATCATTGATTGGAGAAATGCAAGTTAAACCAATTCTGAGGTACTACCTCATATCTATTAGATTAGATAATAAGACAGAAAAGGTAAATGACAAATGTTGAAGGGGTTGTGGGAAAAATGAGACATTAGTGTACTGTTTTCAGAATTGTGAATTGATTAAACCATTCTATAGAGTAATTTGGAATTCTCCCCAAAGGGCTATAAAACCATGCATACCTTTTGACATAGCGATACCACTACTAGGTCTGTATCCCAAAAGAGATAAAAAACAAAAAGGAAAATGACCTATTTGTACAAAAATATTCACAGCAGCTCTTTTCTAGGGGTAAAGAACTAGAAACTGAGGGAAAGCACTTCAATTGGGGAGTGGCTGAATAAGTCGTAGTATGTAATTATGACAAAGTACAATTGCACTGTAAGAAATGGTGAACAGGACACTCTCAGAAAAACCTAGAAAGACGATATGTATTGATGCAAAGTGAAATATGCTGGGTACAAAGTAACAGCAATACTGTAAAATGATCAGCTGTGAATGGTTTAGCTATTCTCAGCAGTACCATGGTCTATGACAACTCTGAATGACTTAAAATGAAAAATGCTATCCAACCCCAGAGAAAGAACTAATGGTGTCTGAATACAGACTGAAACAAGTTTTGATTTGTTTGTTTCACTTTATTTTTCTTCAGTTTTTTTTGTCTACATTTTCTTTCACATCATGACTACTATGGATATGTTTTGCATGACTACACATATATAACCTATATGGAATTGCTTGCCTTCTCTATGAGGGGGTTGGGGAAGGAGGAAGGAAGAGAATTTGAAGCTGACAGTTTTAAAAACAAATGCTAAAAAATTGTTTTTACATGTAACTGGGCAAAAATAAATAGAAAAGAAAGAAAGAGAGGAGAGAGAAAGAGAGAGAGAGGAAGGAAGGAAGGAAGGAAGGAAGGAAGGAAGGAAGGAAGGAAGGAAGGAAGGAAGGAAGGAAGGAAGGAAGGAAGGAAGGAAGGAAAAAACAACTATAACTAACCAATAACTATACCTTGCCAAAGATGGAATTGGCCACCTTGGAGAAGAGCTAAGTAGATTCCTAAAACCATATAATAAGACATTGATTTCTTTACTCATGAGTGAATTCAATTTGGTTTCATTAGTCTTCTTTGAAAATGAAGGGCAAAAAATTGAGCAGGCATTGTACAGGGTATCTTTGTTTCAAGTAGGAATGGAACTAGATCAGAAGTGTGAAATTCAGCATGAGAACCAATCAGATTAAAACACAATTGTGAAATGTTTAACAAAATAAATTAAAATACACTAAAACATAGATGATATTAAGTTGTGATTTTCTAAGTCAACGTAAGGCTGGCAGTGATCCATTTCTACCTTAAGTTTGATACCACTGAAGATGATCTCAGAGGTTCTTTCCAAGTCCAAGATTTTCTTATATTATGTTGATAACACATAGCTATAACTTTTTTGTTAGCGAGGAGGAAAGAACTGAAAAAGGGCTATATGTGTCAAAGTGACATTAATTCCCTACCTGAAACCAATCTCTTCCCCTAATTTCTTTGTTGTTTATAATGAAACCACTATCTTCCCTACCAATCAGGCTTATAATCTAAGAGTTGTCTTTCAGTTTTCCCCATTCCCTCACTCCATACATCCAATCAATTATGAATTCCAAATCCAATCAATTTGTCCCTATTCTACTTAGAACAGTCTGGAACATAGTAAATGCTTACTATGTGCTTATTTCCTGACTATTCTATTTCTGTGACCTTTTCCCATATGAACACCCTTACTGCAACCATGCTCCTTTATAGGCTTCCATTTTTTGTGACTTAGTCTATTGTAATAGCCTCTAAGTAGTCCACTTGCCTTCAGTCTATTCTTTTTCCAATCCATTCTATACATGTCTCTCTAATCTCACAAATGCATTATCATCATGTTCCTTTACTCAAAAATGTCCATGACTCTTTGCCTAAACTGCTGATATCTGACTTCAAGGTTATCCACAGTCTGACTTCAACCACTTCCCAAACTTACTGTACCTCATACCTCATACCAATGTTCTAAAATAGAACTGGCCCACTCTTTATCTCACATTCTCATGCTATCCTCTCATATTTCCATGCTTTTGATGACAGTATTCCCCATGTTTGGAACAGAATCATCCATTAGAAATGTAAGGCATGAAATATCTTTTTTTTTTTCATTTCTAGCTCTAGTGATAAACTCTGCGTTTGACACATAATAAGGACTTAAAAATGCTTTTTAATTCACTCATTCATTGAAATCTCCCTCTTTCTTCAAGGACCAAATCAGATACTAACTGCTTCATAAATCTTTCCCTGATCCTCCCTTTCACCTGGAGGTGAAAAATGATTCATCCATTCTTAAAGTTCTAAGCCTAGTTTTCCTTTACCCTATCACACTCTGACTTTTATGATGTTTTTCAAGCTTATAACATGTCCCATTACATTAAGCTCTCATTGAGGTTTGTGGACAAAGATTGTGTCATTTTTCATCTTCTTTCAGGAGAGCCTAAGACAGTGCCTTGCAAGTAATAGATGAATACTTATTGAGTTGATTTGTTATTGAAAAGAGTCATTAACTCAGAGGCCATTGTAAGCTGTGAAAGATAACATCTTTAGAGAACATACTGCATAGGGAGCATTTAGTCTTCCTCTTTCATCACTTCTAGAAAAGATCAGAGCATGTTCCAAGATTCATGTGTTTCTGTCCCACAGGAAGTAGAACAGAAAGATCACAAAATGATTCTTCTGAGATTAAGAGATCATTTATTTTATATCATTCAAAAAAGACATATAAAACACAGCCTAGGCCCTCCACATACTTATAATTATGTCGAAGATGTAAAACACATAGAGCTATAAGTAACTGCCTAATAATTCAGTAATAATGATTACATATCCAAATGAATTGCAATGGAAAACAATGGTGTAGGCCTATATATGGAGGTGGGAACCTTGAACAATAGATTGGAACTGGAATTGAATAGAAGGAGATGGGGCATCCCTGGGGGCCAAGGTATGAACAAATTATGAACAAAGGGTTCTCTACAGTATGTCTTCCCCCAGAGACAGAGAAACTAGTGTTCAGAATTTAAATTGAATCCTAGCAGGAGGTAAGGTTGTCTAGGAAAAGTGGACCTAGATTGTTGGGAGTTTTGAATGACAATCCAGACTTTATCAGGAAGGCATCACAGAGCCATTACATCTTTGAACAGAAGAGTGACAAGATTCAATTGGTGTTCTAGGAGCATTAGTTTGATGTCCTTACATAGAATTGAAAAAGTCAGAGATTAGAGCTAAAGAGACAAATTAAGAGGTTGTTGCAGCAATCTAAGAATGAGGAATATGGAATAGTTTGACTACAGTAGGACAAGAGGAGACAGAATCCATTGATGAGACATTTCGAAGAAAAAAATGTGCAGGATTTTGTTATTTATATGTATCCTTTGCCATGTATTTAGAGATTTAGAGTTAGTCAGAGATTAAAGGCTAAAAGGGATCTTAGAGGCCCTCTAGTCCAAACTCCTCATTTTATCCATGACGAAATTGAAGCCCAGAGAGTTTAAGTGATTTACCTAATATCATACAAGTAGCCAGTAACAGAGGAAAAATTTAAACTCATGCCCTCTGACCCCCTAATTCAGTGTCCTATCTTCTGTCCACATCTGCTTTGCTGTTCACAGGGGCTATCTTTTCACCTTGATATAAACTTGAAGTTAGCAAGATCTGTCCCAACTAAATACTGATTCTCCCAAGGGCCCAGTGATCTGCCCATGAAAGACACATATATATTTATTAAATTGAACTCAATTGGTAAGACAACAACATCTTTTTATTTTCTCAGAGATGTGCATATGGTGGTTAGGGGAAAAGTGTCTGTATGTGTGTGTGTGTGTGTGTGTGTGTGTCTATGACTGTGTGTATGTTTGTATGTGTATATGTAAATGCTGGAAAATATTTTTCAAAGTGAGACAAATAGAAGACAGGATGTTTGTGACTTTATCAGCTATATACTGGCAGATTCTAAGAGAAGAAAGACAGGTAGTTTGGAAATCATTCAGCATCACCTAAGAAGCTACTCAGTGCCAATCCAGTCTGAAACATGCATCAAAAAATTCCCTTCTCTCAGGTATACAACAAATTGCCATCCAGCTTGAAGACTTCTAGTGAGAATACTACTATTTCAGGGAGCCCATTTGACTTTTGGACAGCTCTAATTCTTAAGAAATGATTCCTTATGTATGACACTGTCTCTTTAACATGCTGCCCTTCATCTGGAGCCATTTGTTGCTGAGTAAAAATTCAGAATTCTAAGAGTTACAGTCACTATGACTCAGAATTCTGAGACAAGCAATTGATTAGTTCATTCTGAATGTGGCAAGCTGTAGTATTTTGGAGCAACAAGAACACCAGAAATATTTTATGGTTATGGGACAAATGTGACATATTTGATTATAGACAGAACATGAGATTTTAGTTACTAGCCATAATCTGAAGTGGGGTCATTCTTAGAGAGAACCCAGACCTTACATCCAGAAATATGAGAGAGGGAGGCCAGAGAGTGAAAGGATAAATTTCAGAATTGCATAGACAAGTTTGAAGCTAGAAACAGTGGATACTACAGTAGCCATTGAAGCATAAGTCCCATTGAGCAGAAAAACAGCATGCAAGTAGAGATTTTTTTTTAATTGCTCAGCAGATAAATTCACTTGGCTGAGACGTAATGCCTAGAGTTATGTTACTCAAGCACGGTGTGGATCTGCTCAGTGTAGCAGTAGAAATATATGTTAAACAAAGAAGTTATGTTTATCTAGGAACTTTTATTGGTAGTTCTTGATATAGAATTGTAGACTATCAAGTCTTCCCTTTGTTTGAGTAGGTAGGAAGTCTTTTTGCTCTCTTTGTCTCGGAGTATTTCTCAACTATTTCTCAGCACTAAGACAATCAGGAGTCATTGACTTGTATATCATGTGATACTGAGGATGGGAAGTTCAAATACCCAGCCTGGGTGAGGTCAGAGCCCTGAGGGCTCTAAACAGGATATAATTGAGGGGAGTTTAGTGTTTGACTTTTGGGGCACACTCATGGAAGGAGTGTTGAGACTTTGGGCAAGCTGCAACTGCCCCCCGGCTTTGTAACCCAGAGAAATGTTGGTGATTCTCTGGTAACTATGAATTGCAATTTGAATCAGACAAGGTGTCTGTTGATGTTTGTAATTTGTTTATATTTGCTCTGAAGTTCAGGTGGCTAATCTTTTTCCCTAGAACTAAGTGAATGATATTTGTATGCTTTATTAAACTGAGATTGTTAACCCCTTAAAGTTATTTTCCTTAAAAAAGCAGATCAAAGAACCTGTGTTAGCAGTGCTTCTGTATGCTGATGTTATTGGACTTGCACATCCACAGAAGCTGCTAGCAAGATCGTTGCTACAAGAATGAGAGCAACGAAGTTTATGGTTTGAAAGTTTTGAGTTACATAAAGCATAAGGCGTTTTCCTCTCTCATGTGCTTTGGTGGCAGATTTCTGTATGGGCCTACTCTCCTTCCAGATATTCAATGCATTGATGGGAAAGTATGAGCCAGGTTTATTTACATGCAAGTTGTAATATATTTCTTATTCACTCACTTGCTTTACTATGTAATTATATGTCATATTCTATTTTTCTAATTGTTAAGTGTGCAGTTGTGTCTAAGATTTAGAAATGTCATTATTTTGAGTGACCGGTTTTATGTTTGATGTTTTTGAAAAACATCAGTGGGAGGGTTCAAGATGTCATGTGTGAAACAGAAAGAATATATTCCCCCTCAAGAGATTTATCCTGAGAAAGTCTAAGAAACTTTAAGTGTAAACTTGCAATTCTACTTCTCTGGGAACCTAACCCTCCTAATGGTCAACCTGGTTAGGGTGAGTCAACCTAGAAACTGATTAGGTATCTACATTGCCAAGTGAGAAGCATGAGTTTCTACAGTCTATGTAGTCAGCCTAAATTAACTTCGTTGCCACTTTCACCCACGACTCCTGGTTCTGCACTCTGGGGCCACTAGAACAAGTCTAATCACTCTTACATATAATGATCCTTTAGATATTTGGACACCACTGTGAGGTCCTACATAAATCTCCTCCCCTCGAAGCTAAATATCCCCATTTCCTCAATGGATACTTATATGGCCTGAACTCAGTGACCCTGGTCTCCCTCCTCTGGGCAATATTCACCATATCAACATCCTTCCCAAATCATGGCACTCAGAAATGATAAGACTCCATATGTGGTCTCACCATAGCAGGGGACAGAAGGAAATGTTATTTCTTCTTAGCACTGGAAATAAAGGAAGACCAACTTCACATTAACTTTTCTGATTGCCTGATAACACTTGACTCATTCCTATGTAGTTAATTTTTCTCTAGAGTCCTAAATTCTCTCCATCCCTTCCATCATATCAATTATATATCAATGTGAAATCATGCAAAACATATTTCCATGTTAGCAATAGCACAAAAAAGCAAAAATAAATAAAGAAAAATATGCTTCAATTGGTAATAAGAGTTCATCAGTTCTTTCTCTGAAAGTAGATAGCATTTTTTCATCATGAATCTTTTGGAATTGTCTTGGATCATTGTATTGCTCAGCGTAGCCAAATCTTTCACAGTTGATCATCATTATAACATTGCTGATATTGTGCACAATGAACTTCACACATCACTTTTCATCAGTTCATATAGTTCTTATCATGTTTTATTTTTCATTCTGAAACCACCTCCCCCATTATTTCTTATAGCACAATAGTACTCTATCCCAATCATATGGAACAACTTGTTCAGCCATTCCCTGAGTGATGTTCCAATTCTTTACCACCACCCAAAAAAGCTGCTATAAACATTTTTGTACATATATGTCTTTTATTTTCTTTTTTCTTTCATCTCTTGAGGGTATAGACCTAGAAGTGGTATTGCTGGGTCACAAGATAGCTTTATAGCTCTTTGGTTATAGTTCCAAATTGTTATCCAGAATGATTGCACTGGTTCATAACTCCACCAACCTCTCCAGCATTTGTCATTTCTGATAGGTGTGAGGTGATACCCTAGGGTTGTTTTAATTGGCATTTCTCTAATCAATAGTGATTTAGAACATTATTTTTTTGACTATAGAGAACTTTTATTTTTCCTTCAGAAAGATGTCTATTCGTATTCTCTAACCATTTATCAATTGGCAAATGGCTCTTATTTTTATAAATTTGATTCAGTTACTTCTATATTTAAGAAATAAGACCTTTATCAGAGAAACTTGTTATAAAAATTTCTTATATTACTTCATTACTATAGTACATTTTTAGCAAAATATTATTTCCATGAATGTCTTTTTTAATTAGGTCTGATGAGGGCACAGTCTCTGGGAACCCCCTTGAATCTGGAATACAGTCTCTGGGAGCCCTCTTGAACTGTCCTTGAATCTTCCAACTAGATCTGGCATTTTCCTAAGGCCATAAGCCTTACATTATCATTAGGCCCAAATCTCTACCTAGCCTCACCCTTTATTGTCCAGCTACTTCCCACCCTTGATACAATCAGTATCCATGCCTTCAGCTACTTCCAACCCTTAATTCCTGGACTCTGACCTCCTTAGACTCCTCCTCAGGACCCTCCCTAAAGCCGTCCTCTAGTCACCCCAGACTACCCCTCAATCCCTCCTACAATCTTTATGTATATAATCTCCATCTTGCCTCCATGAAGGTGCTCAGATTCAATCTAGCTCAGTAGATTGAATCTGGCCTGCTTGTGAAAACAGGCATCACAAAGGGTGGGATTTCTTAAGGGATTTCTTTTTCCATTATGGTGAATGCCTAATAAACTTTGTCTTTTCACTTGGCTGAGAAGGCTTGAGTTGAATTCTTTCAGCAGGACCCAGAGTGTCAATATTTTGGGGTCACGAGCGCCCCTAGAAACCTACGGTTCACTACCGTCATTCATTTTTCCTTAAAACTCTTCTGGTATACTTTTGCTTTTTCTTTGTTTGAAATCGTTATTACTACCTGTGCTTCTTTTACATCAGCTGAAGCATAATAGATTTTGCTCTAGCCCTTTGTTTTACTTCTGTGTGTCTTTCTGTTTCAAGTGTCTCTCTTATAAACAACTTATGTAGTTGGATTCTGGTTTCTAATCCATCCTACTTTCTGCTTCCATTTCATATGCGAGTTCATCCCATTCACATTCACAGTTATGACTATTAACTGGGTATTTCCTGCTGCCATCCTATTTTCTTTTGTTTATCCTTCTCTCTCTTTTTATCCTGTCCCTCCCTAATAGTCTGTTTGGCTTCTGACCAATGTCTTTCTTAAACCACCCTCTCTTTTATCACCTCCCCGCTCCTCTATATCCCCTTCTGTTCCTGTTTCCCTAGTGATTCAGTTAGATTTCTATACCCAACTGAGTGCTTGTGTGTGGGTGTGTGTGTTCTTCCCTCTTTGAACCAGTTTCAATGAGAGAGAGGTTCAAGCATTGCCTGCCACCTCCCCTCATTTTCCTTTCTACTATAAAAGCTCTTTTTTGCATGCCTCTTTGATGTGAGAAAATTTCCCTATCCTATTTCTCCCTCCCCACTTCTCCCAATGCATCCCTCTTTCCCTTTCATTTTTTCTTTTATATTGTCTTGAGATAATGTGAACTAATGCCCTCTGTCTATGTAAACTCCTTCTAAATGCCCCAAATTTTCTATTCAGCTCTGGACTTTTCATCAAGAATGCTTGAAAGTTCTCTATTTCATTAAATATTCATTTTCCCTCTAAAAGAATATACTCAGTTTTGCTGGATAGGTTATTCTTGGTTGTAATGTTAGATCCTTTGCCTTCCAGAATATCATATTCCAAGCTCTATAATCCTTTAATGTAGAAGTTCATGTTGTTCTACCTGTGGCTCCATGATATTTGAATGGTTTATTTCTGGCTACTTGCAGTATTTTCTTCTTGACCTGGGAGCTCTGGAATTTGTCTATAATATTCCCGGGAAGTTTCATTTGGGGGATCTCTTTCAGGAGGTGTTTGGTATATTCTTTCAATTGCTATTACACCTTTTGTATCTAAGACATCAAAACCATTTTTCTTGATAATTTCTTGAAATGTAATATCAAGGATCCTTTTTATCATGGCTTTAAAACAGTTCAATAATTTTTAAATAATCTCTCCTGGATTTATTTTCCAGGCCAGTTGTTTTTACAATAAGATATTTCACATTTTCTTCTATTGTTTTTCATTTTTTGACTTTTGTTTTTTTTTGTTATTTCTTGATGCCTCATAAGTTTCATTAGTTTCCACTTGACCAATTATAATTTTAAGTTATTCTTTTCTTCAGTGAATTTTTGTGCCTCTTTTACCACTAGGCCAATTCTGGTTTTTTAAGGTGTTATTTTATTCAGCAATTTTTATGTGTCTCTTTTTCCAAGCTGTTAATTCTCATTTTGTAATTTTTTTGGAGCACTCTCATTTCTTTTCCTCATTTTTTCTTCTACCACTCTTATGTCTTTAACTTTTCTAGGAATTCTTGTTGGGCATGGGTTCAATTAGCATTTTCTCTGAAGATGTGATTGTAGAGGTTTTCACATATTTCTCATTTTTCTGAGTTTGTGTCTTGATCTTCCTTGCCACTGCAGTAGCTTTTTGTGGTTCTTTTATTGCTGCTAGCTTATATCTTGACCTCTGCTCACTGGTAGTGAGGAGTCATGGTCTCAAGCTTCAAGCTTTTTTGTGCTGCTATTTTCAGAACAAGTTCTGGGGGTCTGCAAATTTTTGGTACTTCCATGATTCTGGGAGAGGTATAGTCCTGTTATCCTGCTCTGGGTTCCAATCTTTACCTAGGAAAGGCTCCTATTGTTTTTGAAGCCACAAGTGCTAGTGCTCCTGTTAGCCCTAGAACTGTGAACATGTCCCCTGCTTTCCTGCAATCACAAGTGCTAGTGTTCCTCTCTGTCTTAGAACTGGAACCAGGGCTTCTGATCCCTTATGACTGACTAGAAGTATTCTTCTCCACCCTGGAAAGAAACCCAGAATTGCTTAGGCATGATAGAGTTCTCATTCATCACCAGCTGCACCCACTGTCAACAAAAGGCCACCTGTGATCTTTCTCTGACTAGTTTTCTAACAACTCCTGAAGCTACTCGTCCTGTGGCTCCTGCCTCTAAGGGCTGCTGCTCATGCTGCCACCACATGTGTATACAGGCCACCATGCAGGTGTCACAGATCTCTCCTGCCAACCTCCTAAGTTGCTCTAGGCTTGAAAAATGTCTCACCCAGACCTACGTTGGCTCTGATACTCCAAAATTTGATTTAATGAATTAAAATTGTTTGGAGGGAATGTTGGGAGATTTCAGCTGAGTTGCTTCCTATCCTCTGACATCTTGGCTCTGCCACCCTGACTGATTTATTTTTAAGTGGATTAGCCATTGGTTTTGAAAATGTGTTAGAAGATAACTAAAGTCTCTTCCCCATGTAGTCATTTATTTACCAAAAAAAACTGGCTGGCCATGAGTGTATTTATAATTTATGTAGTGCAACACAATTTCAAAAAGAAGACTGGAACCAATGTTCAAAATCATTGTTTTATTGACTGAAATATCCAACTAACTCCAATTCAGATGGCCAAATGAAAGCCCTTAGCAGAAAATCAGGGACTAATTCAATGAGGATTTAATTTGTTATTGATCTTTATGGGTTTTTTTTTAATTCTCTTATTTGTTGCTTCTGCTTTTAGTGATACAACTGAAAAACAATAATCTGTTAACAAGTGTTTATGAAACATTTATTGAGTCTCTACTGTGTGTAAAGCACTGTGTTTAGTGCTAAGGAAAGAAAAAAAATACCCCTGCCCATAAAGAGCTTACATTTTATTGAAAGGACAGGATATATTTGTACGTAGGCAATTTTTTTAAAAAGAGCAGTAATAGACCCTTAAATGTCTGAGGCAATCAAGAAATGTTTTCTGAGATGACCTTTCAATATTTTGTGAAAACCCAACTTTGGATGATACATTGAGTCCTTAAATGGAAGACAACTTGCCCAATGTCATGTAAGTAAATAATAGCAGAAATGAAACTTAGAATTCCTATCTTCTGATTTCTTCCACTCTTTGGTGTAAGCCATGTTACCTATATCTGAGTTATGCTTTGCTAGGATAGGGAAGAGCTCTGGAGATAGATAGATAGATAGATAGATAGATAGATAGATAGATAGATAGATAGATAGATAGATAGACAGATAGATAGACTGATATAGATTAGACATATAAATGTATAGACAGACATTGAGAGAGAGAGAGAGAGAGAGAGAGAGAGAGAGAGAGAGAGAGAGATCTAGTCTTCGGAATTCTATTCTCAATCTACTCTCTGTTTTATTAAGAATGTCACTGTCTTTATGTTCCCCGCTTTTAAATAACGATGCTTATGTCTAGGTTGTGATAAGAAGACAGGTCTGATCAGTTTCTATTTACCAGGTACTCGGTATTACTGATTGATTCCTGTGAATACCTTAAAAAAGGCAACCCATATTTTTTAGACGAGAAACAATATTCTTTTGATGATAAGATCCTATTTAAATCTGACTGTTTGATTTTTATCTGCCAAGCATTTTGCTTAAGAGGAATTAAAAGTCTGAAGCCCCTAAAAATTCTGAAATATGGAAATGAAAGAGCCAGGTGATATGCCTCTAATCATAACATGATTATAACAAACACGATTCAAAAATAAGCTGAATACCCTAGAAGGAAATGTTTCATCCTGGAGAGCTTCTGAGTCAGCAACTGGGCCTTGAACTTAATTCTCAGTTTAATGGGCCTCCAAAGTAATTGAATAAACAATTGAGTGAAGCAGGAGTCCTGAAGATCCTGGAGAATTAAGTTGAGAGGTGCAGTTTTGCATAACCAGAGGAGAGGATGGAGGAGGGAGAGTGAGTTAAGAAGGAAGGTGAAGGGATTAATATTCAGCTTTATTTTTATTGCAAACATCGACAGGAAGATAATGAATTCTGGGCCTGGCTCCTGAGATACAGGTTACCTCCATCCAGGCAAAGGATCCATGAATAATTAATAATCCACTTGAAAGTTCACAACCTCCATCTTCTCCCTAAGGTAATCATCAGAGAGATGCCAACCAGCTAACAGGAGGGGAGCCTAGTACAGCTCATGCGAATGAAGCCGCCACTGCCTCCAGGTGTTCTTACCAAGTCTGACGAAGGAGGCAGCTTGCTCTATGCACTCACTGCAGGATGAACATTCACCCCCTTGCACTTTCAACCACATCAACCACAAGCCTTCACTTATTTCAAGGTTCACAAAGGCACTAGGTTCAGGTCAAGGTGGCATGGTGAAGATTATCGTTAATGCCTATGTGCAAAGGATCATTAGGATCACAGGACCTAGAAGTAGAAGGGACCTTTTTTTTTTTTACTCTCATGAAGTTATTTTCAGGAGGTTTCCTGGTAGTAGGATCAGGTAAGTAATGGTGATATAATTGATGTCTACCTTCAGGGGAAATGAGTAAACTAGTAGCTCCATTGAATTTTCTCGAACTCTTTCCTGGGAGTATCAGATCTCTACAAAATCAAGAAAGTTCTCTTTTATTGGAGTTCTAGGAGACTGTATACAAAGGAAGGAAAAGAAAAGGGCCAAATTGTTCAACCCAGGGGAGGGGAACCTGCGGCCTCAAGGACACAAGTGGCCTTCTAGGTCCTCAAGTACAGCCCTTTGACTGAATCCAAACTTCACAGAACAAGTCCCCTTAAGAAAAAAAGATTTGCTCTGTAAAACTTGGACTCAAAGGCCACACCCAAGGACCACATATGGCCTCGAGGCCCCAGGTTCAGCCCCTATAGGGTTCAACTCCTCTGCCATGAGTCCTGGTACTGGTGAGAGCAGGTGAAAGTAAAGAAGAAAAGTAAAAGGAAAGAGAAGTCGAGAAACAATTCCTTGGAAGATCCAAATTATCACACTGACATTGTGTCTACTATGTTTCAGATTGCTCCATAAGGCATAAGAATAAAAAGATAAAAATGAAACTCTGTGCATGGAAGTTACATTCGATTTGGGAAGATAACATAAATCAAATTTATGTATGTACAAAATTAAAGAAAGGAACTGGAACTCATTGATATGGAGAACATCTGGATATAAGGAAAAGACTTCTAAAAAACAGATAAGTGTCTTTTCTGCAATTCATAGACTTAAAAAGCTGCCTAGGCTTTATAGCACTGAGAGATTAGGTGACTTGCCTAAGGTCACATAGCCATCAGTATGAGAAGTGAGACCTGAATGGCATTCCCTTACCCCCATGTCTGGTCCTTCTTGGCCTAGAAAAGAAGCTTATAAAAACCCACTAGGCTTTATTGATTTTGGCTCCTCATTCCACCAGGTATCCCAGCACTTACCCTGACTTACCCTCACATTATTAGGTCATTCCCCTCAATATTGAGGTCATTCCCCCTCAATAAAGCTTACTTGCTTCACTTTTTTTCTGTTGGTTCTTGTATTATTGTGCTAATCGTGAATTGCCATCCTGACCTGAGACATGAAACTTCATCCTACAACTTCATTAAAATAGAGAAAAATGAAATAGCTTGCCTCGGGTGATACAAGTAATAAATAACAGAGATAAGATTCAAACCCAGGTGTTTTGACATGAAATCCAACGTTCTCTATGTATATCAACTATGCTGCAAAAGGACTATCTTAGTTGCCTGAGAAATGTGTGTTGCCCATGTAGGTTATTTATCCACATCAATTTACTTGAATGTGGTTTGTGGGAAGGAATAAATGGATATCTCTGGAATCTTACCCATCCCTCTCTGAGGAATTTTTCTTTTTTAACTACCTAGGAACCTTCCTCAGAGAAGAAGTACTGGAATAGAATTATATGCCTCTATCTCCTTAAATTGGTAGTCTAGGGGAAATATTTGTTTTTCCTTAGATTCAAGCTACTTTCCTGATCGCTATGCCTTACACAGGAAAGGATATAGCTTATATTGAAGACTTGACCCCCTTCCCTCCAAATGTTTATTACACCAAAGACCATCATAAATAGTGAACAATGAAGAATCTCATTTATCTAAATAGAGAGCAAAAAGAAATCAGAGAAGTATACTATAATCTGTATTGATATTAAAACATAAAAATAGAAATTAATTAGGAGCTGGCAATGAAATTTATGATTTCTGAAGGTATTTTCCAATTCTAGTAAGCCACAAGTCTATGATTGCAGTTATTCATGTGCAACCTAGCTACTACTGCTACTACTGTCTACTACTACCACCATCACTCCTACCAGCTAAAATCTATATAGTGTTTTAACAATTGCAAAGCATTGCATATAAATTATCTCATTTTTGCTCTTCTCTTTACCCTGGGGAGTTTTTATTAAGTAGTCAGTTAGTTCACAAACATCTCATTGCAAATGCATTAATTTTTCTTTAATTGAGGATGAGTACTTTTATTCACCCAAATACTTTTGGCTGAGTTTTAATTTGTTCCATTAGTATAACTCAGCCTTCTGTGGATCATTAGATGCTTCCGCATTCTTGGAGAGCTAGATACTGACGATGTTCTAATCACTCCACAAAGAGGACTTCAGTTTTCTAGATTCCTCCATTCATCCAGGTAGTTAATGATATCTATTAAATTCAATTCATTGACAAATATCTATCTATTAATTGCCTGCTATTTGCCAGGTTCTTTGTTAGATGCTGAAGACTGGGGTTTAATAAATCAAATAATCTGTTTTTATTTAACATTTACTCTGCAAGAGGAAGATCTATGGCAGCTTGGTGGTGCAGGGGATAGAGTACTGGACTTGAAATCAAGAAGGCTTGAGTTTAAATGCAGCCTTAAACTTTTGTGAATTCTAGCTGTGTAACCCTAGGCAAGTCACCTAAATCTCTTTTTGTCTCAGTTTCCTCACCTATAAAATGGAGATGGCAGTAGCACCTAGCTCATAGGGTTATTGTGAGGATCAAATGAAATATTCATAAAGTGCATAGCACAGTAGCAAACAATTAACAAAGTAGGTAATTAATAAATGCTTAATAAAAGTTCCCTTCCCTCATTCCCCCTACCTCCAATGTTGCACATAATGAGAACAGATTTTAGCCCTCGAAGAACTTACAATCCAATGGGTGGCAGTGGAGGATAAGAGTAACATGCAAATTTGCCTCTGTGGAAAGAAAAGGCTTTTTTTTCTGCAACATCTCTTAATGGACTATTTGTCTTTGAGGGTCTGGATGGGTCAGAGTTCAAGACAATTCATTCCAAAGCATCAATTACAACAGGAATCAAGCAATAGGGTAAATAAATTAAATTTTAAAATCCTTAAAGAGGGAGGAAACATGAATCAAGTCCACATATGAAACAAGTGACAATGGCTTAAAATGGAATATATGAACTATGGACTCCGAGATTGTCAATGATGGCCAGTTTGCACTACCAATATTCTGTCAATTGGAAGCTGTATTCATGCCAAATTCAGATTCATATTTTGCCTTTTCCTTAGTGCCTTCATAATATAGTGTAGCTAATAATGCTTTAAAGAATTTATTTCATGATTTTTCACTGGGTTAATTTTACGTAAAAATGAAAAGAAATTCCAGAGATTTGCTTTTTTGACAGATATTTCCATAGCTATTGGCACATTCTCTATTGTTTGGCTAAAATAGAGAAGAAAATGTCTTTATCCTTTTTTTTTTTTACTTTTCTTATATCTGTTCATTTTCATCTTCCTCTGCTGTTATCTAATGCCTATACCTCACACTTCATTATACTCTACAAGATCTCTTAGCATTAACTTCATCATGGAACTGAATTTTTTAAGTTTAATTAATAATTGATGCCTTTTGTTTTTATATGAAATTCATTTCTAAACATATTACTCACTCCTCTCCTAGCCAATGAATCTTCCAAATATTAAATGCTTCTCTGAATTCTTTATTTTTGCTGCTCCTTGCAATTCAGTAATATCCCATTATATTTTTGTGCCAAAACTTGCTTAACTTTTTCTCAAATAATGGATATTTACTTTATATCTACTTCTTTGCTACAACAAAAAAAAAAGCACATAATTTAAGTATTCTTGACTACATGAGGCCATTCTTTCTTTCTCTTACGTCCTTGGGGCAGATGCTGACCATTAGGATCTCTGGGTGAAAGAGAATAAAAATATTTTATCACTTATTGAATATAATTTCAAACTGCTTTCCAGAATGGGTGAACCCATTCACAATTCTACTAAGTCCATATTGGTGAGCCTGTATTTCTTCAGCCCTTAAAATTGACTATTTATGTCTTTTGTCATCCTTGCAAATTTGCTGAGTATGAGTTGAAGCAACAGAGTCATTTTGATTTACATTTCCTGTCTAGTGACTTAGAGCAATTTGTGATATGATTGTTAATAGTGTATAATTCTTTTTGTGTCATATCCTTCAACTATTTGTACTTTGAAAAGTGATTCTTTGTCTTTCATATTTGTTTCAGTCATGTATATATCTTGGATGTCAGACTCAACAGAAATATTTAGCACAAAGAATTTTTCTAAATCAACAATTTCCTTTTTTATCCAAACTATATTCATTTTATTCATACAAACCTTCTCAAGTTTATGTAATTGAAATGATAAACTTTATCTTTTGTGAATGTCTCTATTCCTTCTTGGTGAAGATTCTCTTCTACCCCTAGCTGTGAAGGGTACTTCAACTTCTTTTCAATTTTTCATTAATTTGTATCTGTTTCCTTACTTTTTTGTTTGTTTGTTTTAGGATATGACCATTTATATTTAGTAGGCTACCCATTCAGAAAGTGTTATGACATATAGTGTAAAATGGTGGTATAAATCTATTTCTGAGGAGAGGAGATTCATAACTGCTTTCTAGTTTCTCCAGCAGTTTTTATCTTAAAAAAAAAAAGTCCTTTTCAAAGTGGTGTATACTCTCAAAGATTTTGTCAAACATGGCCACTTGAGTTCAATTACTCTTTAGTCTTAATCTTGTTAATCAGTCAGTCACAAAGCATCCATTATGCATCTACTATGTAACAGACACTCTGCTAAATGCTAGGGATATAAAGAGAAGCAAAGAGAGTTCGTGTCCTCACAGAGCCCACAGTCTAATGGGGGAGACCATAAATAAACAAATACAAGCAAATAAACTATATGCAGGGTAAATAGGAAATAATTAACAGAGGAGCCAATGAGAAGAGAAATCTCACAGTCATTCCAAAGCTACCTGTCATCTCATCATTGCCTGCAGTGACTTGGTTGGCTATGCTGTAGACAAGGAAGGATGAGCATTTGCCAGGGGCATGGGCACCAACTTTGAGAAAGCATGGGAGAGGATGACAACATCTGGAGCCCAGTGGTGATACAGAACAAACAGCTGAAGAATCAGAGGGTTCTGTCAAGTGTCCAGGGGGGATAGCAGTCTTATTGGTCAGAAACAGGAGTTGACGAAATCCTTAATGAAAATGCTTGCTCTTCCTCCTCTGCCCTACATAGGAAAGTTATGACTCCTTCAATTGGAAGAAGAAAAACCCCATCTATAGGTCTTTACCAGCTTCCTCCAGCAGCAGAAATTGAATCTTGTCTCCTTTGGGGAATATTAGGATGAAGGGCTTGCATTGACATATGCAAGGAATGAATAAATGAACAGTTCCCACCCCAGAGGTGTTGTTCTATAGTCTGCCCTTTGCTCTTTCTCTTCAGGTCCCCATACCTGGGCCTCCCTCTGACTCTGGATTAATGTTTCCTGGAAGAATGTGGTTGGAGCCTCTGCAGGTGCTCTCTCACTCTGCCTCTCCTCCCAAACCACCAACAAAAAGCCAAAGATTTCTCCTCCGGGGTGTCCAGTTATTTAAAGTCATAGAATATGCACTGAATAATTGGATTTATTGCTCCACTTCTCACCCTCTTCAATCCTCTCTCCCTGTATCCACAACTCTATCTCATTGTTTCTTTCTCTACCTGTCTAGGGCTTTCAGTTAAGGATAATGTTTGCCTACAAGAAAGGAACTGGAACAAGATTAATCCCCAGAACCTCAATCAGACATCTCAGCCCAGGTATCCCAGGAAGAAGCCTGGACAGGACAGGTCAAAGAAGACATTAATGGGGGGAATGGCAGAATGTAGACCAAATACTCCCCATCCTGCTCATAGCTTCCTCCAGGATAGTGAGTATCTAGGTCAGGGAGGCAAGGCAAGGCAAGTTGATAAGAAAAGGGTACAATCAGCAATTCCTACTACCTAGCACAGTCTAACTAGCCCTCCATGCATAATCATCCCCAACAGACTAGTCTGATGTTGTGCCTCCCTCTGACTTCTCACAGTCAAATTCCAAATACTCTAAATTGCAATCATGTGCCCACCCCTTTTGCTGGGAAAGAGAACTACCTTTTTATAAACTAATTTATATCAATATGAAAATGGAAGAGATGTAGGGAAGGGAAGGGAGGGAGGGTCCCTGAAGGAGAAGAGCATCAATATTTACAGTAGCTCAGAAAATAGCTTTGAATCATTTGAATCATTGGTCAGAGATAGTAAGATCTCTTAACACTTTAGATAAATTTTGAGGTGGTTTTTAAAAATGTAAAATACGAGGCATCATTCTCAGCTGAAAGGGTGAGGTAAAGGGGAGGCATGGGAGGTTTGAAAAGCAATGAAAAGTTTTGGAAGATCCTCTGTAGAGAGTGAGATAGTTCATTGATTAAAGAGATGTAGAAGGGTTGCCTAGCATCGGCAAGGGCCCAATTAAGGTTATGTAACATAATTTTCTTAGTGAAACCAATCAGAACTATTCCTTGATTTTCTTCATCTTTGTTCAGCAGCATTGTGTGAAAGTGGTAGATGGGGCAAGTGATTCAAGGCTTAGACTTGGCAAGGCATTATCAGTAATATGACAACAGGGTCAGGGCCTCAATAGAAGATGACAATGTAGAGCTGGATTGGTTAATCAAGTGGTCAAGATGAGGGAAAAAACTATTAGTGTAGAGGTGGTGGCCTGGAAGATAACTGAGAAATTGGAGGTCACAATATGAATGAAGAGTAGAGTTTGAAAAGGGAAGGCAAAGATAGAGGTAGAAAGCCAATAGATTATGGTCAGATAAAGGGGATTTTGTAATTCTTGATTATGGAGGTGAATGAAACATTTGTGAGTGATGGCAAAATTAAGAGTATGACCATCTTTATGAATGGCTGAGGTGGATTGAAGGACTAGATTATGGACTAGATTCAATAGGTTGAAGAGCTGAGTGATTAAGATGTTTCAGTCAGAGCATCTATGTATTATGAAGTCTCTTAATATGAGGATAGGAGTTAAAGAAGAGAAAAAAAAATTGTAAGAATTCATTAAAAAGTAATGGAAATTACCCAGAGGTTTGTAGTCAACAGCTACCAGGATTTTGATTGGTTGGTAGATATGGAATTCATGAACCTCAGAAAGGGTAGAGGTTAAAAAGTGAGGGAGTCAAGGAGACAGCCTAGAAGTAGCAATGGGGAGCAAGAAGTATTCCATTTCTCCCAAATCTACCAGGGAGCTGAAGGGAATGAACAAATATATAGTCAGTACTAGAAAAGACATTATTAAAAGGCAAGCCTTCATGATTGCTAGAATATGGAAATAGTAAGAAAAGAATATTAGAACAGGTAATCCAGAGAACACAGAGGGAGGAGTGAGGTGGAAGGGGTGAATAGCTTTTGGGTGGGACTTTGGGATAGGAGGATTATGAAGGATGGGAACAAGAAATCAGGTGATAAGGAATGGGAAATGAGGTTTGGATGATGAATTGCAGGGGTTTAGAATCACTGGGATTTGTGGGATATGACAGGCCAAGGGTGAGTATTTCACTCCAATATTCATCATTAAGTAGAAGGTAACACTTCTCTTCCCAGAGAAGGCTGGGTATCAGGTAGGAGACAAACACAACACAAAATGGAAGGGAAACCCTGTTTCACTTCTCTTCCCTCTAAAGGCTGGAGATTAGGCAGGAGAAGGGACAATAGGAAATGAAAGTGGAACCTGCACAGTTAGAGATGGAAGTCCCACTTCCTACCAATTATTTTCTTCTTCTTCCTTCAAGGAGAGTGAAGGACTCTAGTTTATTTTCTTTGATTCATTTTGATTGTAGTGTAACACTGAATAAAACAAATTAGTATTACTTTATAGTCTTTCTCCTGTATATTCAAAAAATAAAAAGTTCCTTCTTATAGAAATTGTGAGACAACTAAAATCTGCCTTGGAATTTTAAGCATGAAGTTTATGTCTGGTGCAAATCTTTGGATTTGATCAATAAGTACTTTCTCATCTATATTTAAAACATTTGAGCTAATTTCTTTTATTATTTCTATCAATAGAATCATTCAGGTTTTTTTTTTCTTGTTGCTGTTGTTGTTTATGAAATTGTTGGTGACCTGTGAGCCTCAAGGTTGGCTGTGTGACACTAAGCAAGTCATCCAACCTTTGTGCATCTGTTTCCTCATCTATATAAAGAGAAAATTATGCTTGGTCACTTCCTAAAGTCTCTTTGAGCTTTAAAAATATAATCTAGTAATCCTCTTACCTCTTTCCCTCTATCTTCATAGTCGATATTATGAAATAATAGTCGAAATTATGAAATTTTTGTTCCTACAAAATCATTGAATTGAATTTTCTTCTTTTAAATTTTCTTCCTTTTTTGCTTTAAATCTATCATTCTTTCTTTCAGAGACTTTACTTCTTTGGATAGATTCTCCACTGCATTTTTTTTTTATTTTCTGGTGTGTGTGTGTGTGTGTGTGTGTGTGTGTGTGTGTGTGTGTGTGTGTGTGTGTATGTAGGTCTGTGGGGGGGTGTTTCAACAATCTGGCTAGCAGCTTCTGTGGGGAGGAAAGATCCACCCACAGCCAGCACCCAGAAAGCTGCCAGACAGCACAGGTTCTTTCGATCTGCCTTAATGAGGAAAGCAAGGTTAAGGGGTTGGCAAGCTTACTTTAATTCAGCACATAAATATCATTCACTTAGTTCAGGGGAAAAAGCCAGCAGCCTGAACTTCAGAGCAAAATACAAACAAATTACAAACATCAACAGACAGACCCAATACAATTCATAGTTACCAACATCTAGGGTCAGCCCGGGAGCTCAGAACAAGGGCTGGCCCAGAGTCACACGCACCACCACTGCTTCGGGAATG
>CM053624.1:207393872-207405482 GCA_028646595.1 Phalanger gymnotis
TCCTTAACCAAGGCTAAGTTGTCTTCTACCTAGTTATCTTCTCCCTAGGTGGCACAATGGAAATAACATTGATCCTAGAATCAGAAAAACCTAGCCTCAGATACTTACTGGGTGTAACCCTGGCAAGCCACTTAACCTTGTTTGCCTCAGTTTCCTCATCTGTATAAAAGAAATTATTATTAATAATCAATATCTTAGGGAGATTCAGAGATCTACCTTTCCTCCAAGTTCCTGATTTTAAAAAGTTCAGTCTCTTGAAGGATATCACTGATAATGAGATTGAATTAACTCAGACTCCACCCAACCTTACAAGGAATTTAATCTAAGGGAAGCTCACTGTGTTCTACTCAAGCTTGGGTCTAGATATCCCAAAGTTATGGGTGGTCTGAATATAGAGATGTTTTCCACATGATGTCACTCTCAGCCCCTTGTTGAACACTTAACTCTTCTAAGGATATATAAACTGTGAGCCCCCTACCATGATTGTCTTTGGTCTAAGAGAGAGGGCCAAATGACCATGCTTTTATTAATAAACTGCTGGCCTTATTAATAAAATTCTTAAACTACCCAGAAATTATCTCTTGAAACTTTTTAATTGTCACATATTAAATGAGCTAGAGAAGGAAAAAGCAAACCACTCTACTACCTTCGCCAAGAAAACCCCAAAGGGGTCACGAAAAGTTGGACACAACAAAAAATGACTAAACAACAGTTTTCTACAAAATTGTCCTGTTTGGTTGAACACTATTATAGTTCCTGTAGATGTGGATCTGAACATAGGATCTAACTGAATAATTCTTTTATCTGTTTCTGAACACACTGCAAAATTGTCTTGTTAGTTTACAACATGTCCCTCCATGATACCACCTTGACAGCAAGTTCCATTTCCTCTTATTTCCTTTCCTTTTTACAAGTAATGTCTTCCCTGCTTGAGTCAATACTTTCTTTTTCAGTTATTTTCCTCTTTTTTCTCTTAAATCTAGCCTTGTCTTCCCATTTTTATGCCAGAAAATACATGTGGTATCCAAATATAAATGGTACTTTCATACTTTTTGCTCTATTCAACTAAGTGTTTTTTTTTCCATTCTGATTCTTCAAAAATTGAAATCCAATTGTGTGCTTTTATTTGTGTGTGCATGTATGTGTGTGTGTGTGTGTGTGTGTGTGTGTGTGTGTGTGTGTGTGTGTGTGTAAAGTGATTATTATGGCAAGTCACTGCTCTAAAAGCTATGGTTAAAGAAAAAAATTGCATAGTCTCTACCCCCCAAGGAACTTAAATTTTACTCCAAGAAATAGGGCAGATTTACTTACTCAGATAAGTAAAGAAAAGGAGAGTTACAAACCAAGTCTAAGATACTTCATAGAAGAGTCTAATGCCTTCATTGTGAAGATAAACATTTTTCTAGGAGCCAGAGTTAAAGGAAGAGAAAGAATTTAACTATCTGAAATGAGTAGGGCAAGCAATAGAGGAATGGGGTAGATCCTACAATAATAATAATGAAATGAATAATAATGAAAATAAATAGAAATTGGAGAACAACTAAAAGTCCTGTTTAGTTGCAATGTGGGATATGTGAAGGGGAGTCTTGGGAAACATGCTTGAAAGAGTAGTACCATTGTGGCTTAGGTGCAAAGCTGAGGAGTTCATATTTTTATCCTATATATAGTAGGGAAGGACTGGAGAATTTTGATCAAGGAAATAAGATAAAAGCTAAGAAATCATTTTGATGGCAGAATGGGTTAGGAAAATCAGACACTAAAGTCAAGGAGACCACTAGGCTGATAAAACAACCTAGGAAAAAAGTGATGCCATAAAAAAGGACTATGCATAATAAGTCAAGCAAAAAAGTGTCATAAGACTATAAGGAAAAAAGAGATCATTGTGGACTGAGAAGGTCAGGGAAGATTTCATAGAAAATGTGGACACATGGGGTAATGTACAGCCCAAGCAGATTAAAATGTAATTGGGAGATGTTTAATAAAATAAATAAAAATACAACAGAACATAAATAATGTTAATATGTGGTTTTCTAAGTCACATATAGCCTACAGAGATCCTTATATACTGTTTAGTCACTTCCATGTCTATTTGAATTTGACACCACTGTCCTAAGGAATGTGTAGATGTTGTTAGACAGAAAGGAGCATGAGCAGAGGAGATGATTTCCAGTCCTATTTTCTTTTTTCTAACTCTTCTTCCAAGGAATATTCTGAGCATGAAATGAGATTCTGATCACCCAAGGCAGGGTCACCAAAAGTGAAAAATAATGGGACTGTCAATTATCGGGGTTAATAAGGAGAAGATAATTAGGGGGAAGGAGAGGTCACACTGAAAATATCCAAAATTAGAACAGCATTTATTTTATAGGGTTGATTTGTCGTTTGTACTTTCCCCATAGGAAGGGGTTCATTGTAACATTTTCCTACAAATTATTGGACTGATAAAAGACACATTTTTCTAGAGGGTCCTTTTGGATTTAGAAAGAAGAATCATATCTTACAATTTTGCAAGGATCTTCCTTTAATGATTGAAGTGTTTGGAGTACCCTTCTTGCTGAATTAAGTCAGTGGGGAGAACAGGAGGGAACTAAGTGTTTCCCTTTTTGTATGGTCTTCTTTTGATTTAGTGTCAACTAGAATTTTATAAGAAAAGTTATAGATTAGACTTCTGGGGTGTGGCGAATAGAGCACTGGTTTAGGAGTCAAAAGGCCTGGGTTTCAGTTCCAGAATCTGTAGTAATTGTATAGGATAACAATAAAGGATAGGATATATAGGATTGCATAGGATAAAATTAAAAATAATAATAATAATAAACATTGCATAAATAATATGAAGTACATATAGATTATAAGCCACTATATAAATGGGAGCTATTACTAGCTCTAATTTAAATAACTAAGTTGTTTAACAGCGAGCTCTTCTTCTCTACCTGAGGTAGCCTGATTTTTTTTCCCTTTGCACTACTACCGCACAGGAATACACAAAATACAGGTCATGGGAAATATTACTGTTTCTCAAAATCCAAGAGGCACTTAATCTTATTGACACAAAATGAATTCTTGGTAAAACTGAGTGATTATCTCTGGGGGGGAGGGGACAGGAGCAGTGGTAGGGAAATTGAATAGAACCTTAATGAAGTCATTTTTAGCCTTATCACTGTTTCTAGGTCTCCCTTTGAACTATCTTTTGCTATGCTAAGTACTGCAAAAGCCCCACAGTAAGTGGGAGAAGGAATGGGGTAGGAGGAGAACATAGAATGAGTGTAGAGACTATCAAAGTACTAGGTACTGCCCATGGAACTGGTGAAACAGAAAAAGAACCCTGATACTTCACTTAGGACATACCATATGAACAAGGGCATTTCAAAGGCATTAGAAACAATGGACAGTGAGTGGGCTATGTGGGTGTGAAATACAAAACTTTGTAGGCTGCTGGAAAAGGGAATATAGAAAATACCCACTGGGAATCCAAATGAAAATATGTCACCGGATAGTACCAACAATAACTATTATAATAAGTAGTCATATACTTCTTTATTTTTGCAAAACACTTCTATATGCTGTATAATTTATTTCAAACACTAACCATGTGAGGCGTCACTATTATTGTCCTCCTTTTATGGATAAGAAAACAGGCTGAAAGAATTTAAGCGACTTGTCCAAGATCATACTACTAGGAAGTATCTGAGGTGAAATTTGAACTCAAGTCTTTCTTACTATAATTCCAGCATTCTTCCCACTGTACCACCTAGTTACTCAGTACAAGACTCCTTACATTAAATCAAAGCAAGTAAAAAATTCTCATTTATTTTCCAATTATGATCAGAATCCCAGTAATCTAATTCCATGTTGGGTCTAATCTGATGTTCCCTTTTTCCTTCTTTCTCATTGTGTTGTTAAGCAAAATGGGCTCCTTAGCACTTAGTTCAACAAGTGCCCTTGACGAGTTTGGCTTTTGTTTGCTTTGAGTAATGCTAAGCCCCAGGCCCAAACCCCTATTAGGTGTGGAACCTATGTGGGTGTGGATTGATGACTGAGGTGGGGCCCAAGGTGGGGCTATCTCCAGGGAGGGACTAGTTTACATGTCTGGGACAGCAGAGACTCTTAGACCACGTGGGTTTAAGGTGCCTCTTTGTGACGATTTTAGGTCACGTCAAGTGGGTGAGTCGCGTGTGTGACTCACCCCTGACGCTGAAAAAGATATAAAAGCCAGGGGTTGGCCTCTTCTTCTTTGGAGCTCTTTGCTGAAGCAGTGGTGGCCCGTGACTCTGGGCCAGCCCTTGTTCTGAGCTCCCAGGGCTGAACCTAGATGTTGGTAACTATGAATTGTATTGGGTCTGTCTGTTTGTAATTTATTTAAGGGGTCTTGAGATGGTGTTGATGTTGAGACTCCGGGCAGCTGTAGCTAAGGAACCCTCCAGTTTGTAAACCGGGATGCTGAGACTTTGTTGAACTCTAGTAACTATGTATTGGGATTTGAATCAGGCAAGGTCTGTCTGTTGATGTTTGTAATTTGCTTGTATTTTGCTCTGAAGTTCAGGGTGCTGGCTTTTTCCCCTGAACTAAGTGAATGATATTTATGTGCTGAATTAAAGTAAGCTTGCCAACCCCTTAACCTTGCTTTCCTCATTAAGGCAGATCAAAAGAACCTGTGCTGTCTGGCAGCTTTCTGGGTGCTGGCTGTGGGTGGATCTTTCCCCCCCACAGAAGCTGCTAGCCAGATTGTTGAAACACTCACACACAATGAATATCATTCATTAGTTATAATAATAATAATAATAAAGACTATTTCCAAAAATGGCAGTACTTTTGCTAGTACTTTACTGTAAAAAATAAAATTAAATGAAAACATGGGGAAAATCAATGAACAGTTTTGAAAAGTCATTTATTTTTTTATCGTAGGAGCTGGGAAGACAAGAAAATGTGTTTTGTTTTACCACTCATACTGGATTGAAGTAGACAAAACTATAAAACAAATAAAATAATGTTAAGCATGAAGCACATCCTAGTATCACTGAACTGCCTTTTGACACGTACCTGTTCATTTCAAGAATCCGTTATTTCATTCATGAGAGTATTCCCTTTGCTGTTAAAGATGTCAACCTCTTTATGACTTAGTCTGTAGATGGTTTTGAGAGTATAGCAACACATACATATAAATAAGAAGCTCTCAACTTTTTTTTGTTTCAGGTACTCCTTTGGCAGTCTGGTAAAGCCTATGGACTCTTTTTCAGAAGAATATTTTTAAACGCATAAAATAAAATACATGGAGTTATAAAGGACACCAATTATGTTGAAATACAATTATCAAAAAAAATTTTACAAAGAAATGTTCATGACCCCCACGTTAACATGTCTTCTCTAAATAAATTAAGAATGAGATGCTACAAACTTAGGTAGGCTATTTCCCACATGATAGACTTGGATCTGGTGATAGTACATCACCACCTCCATTATCAAAATCTTTCCAGCTTGGTAGGAATTTTCACTGTTTCTATTCCACTACCAAAGCTTTGAAGAAACCAAGGTCACATCCCCGTCAGAATGAAGCATCCCATGATGAGTCATCAGAGTAGGACTTCAGTGGAGTACCAGCTCATTGCTAAAAGGATATGAGTTAATGATTATCTGAGAGAGATGTTTTGTAAAAAGTCTGAATTTTTTGAGACATATTCATTGTTTGAAGCTGTATTTTCAACCTTAAGGTTAAGACATATCAAGCATAAAGTACATGAAATTTGAGCTTTTGCCAGTGGTTAGTAGGCATAAATTGTTTAAATATGCATGACATGTACCATATGGAGAGTTGAGGGGAAAGCCTAATACACAGAATCCTGGATTACCAGTCTATATGTAAATTTCTGCCACTGACTGGAGAAATCATCCAGATCACATTGCCCTACCAGTTCCTGGAGGCACATTTCAATATCAATAATCCCATGCTTCTATTCTAACCATGAGATACTACCACGAAATTTAGCACTGGCACAAGGATCTACAGTCCAAACTACAATAAGATTCAAGAATACAAGATCTTATTCAAAAATGAAAAAAACTAACTATATGACCTTTTGTCATAATATACAAGAAGTCATCACAATTCATGGTCTGAGTTTCTCATACTTGTTATACTTGTGTTATCCAGACTGTCCTTTTTGTTATCATTTGAGTAGACATAAATGAGACACATTTGAGGATTTATCTATTTTCATGGATTGCTTTAATATCTTCCTTATAAATGGGCTAAGAGTGGTAGTATAGTGAATAGTCAGCCTTCAGGTTCAGAAGACTAGAATATTGCCTCTGACACATATAAGCTGTGTGACTATAGTGATAATGTGTGACTCGTCGTAGCACCCTGAAAAATTCTCTAAGACTGTAATTTACACATAAGTTGTCAATATATCTTTTGAAGGCATTATCACACAAGTTTCCTCCACCAATAAAATAATGTGTTAAGACCATTCCTCTTCCAAAAAAGTAAAATGGTGAGGTTTTTTTTCCTAATTTTTTTAATTTAATATTTTTAGTTTTCAACATTGATTTCCATAAGATTTTGAGTTATAAATTTTCTCCCCATTTCTACCCTCCCCCGACTCCAAGATGGCATATATTCTGATTGCCCCATTCCCCAGTCAGACCTCCCTTCTGTCACCCCACTCCTGCCATCCCCTTTCCCCTTACATAGGGCAAGATAGATTTCTATACCCCATTGTCTGTATATCTTATTTCCCAGTTGCATGCAAAAACAACTTTTTTTTTTGAGCATCCACTTTTAGAGCTTTCAGTTGCAAATTTTCTCCCTTCTTCCCTCCCCACCCAACCTCCTTGAGAAGGCAAGCAATTCAACATAGGCCGCACATGTATCATCATGCAAAACCTTTCCATAACAGTCATGTTGTGAAAAACTAACTTTATTTTCCTTCATCCTATCCTGTCCCCCTTTATTTAATTTTACCCCCTTGACCCTGGCCCTTTTCAAAAGTGTTTGCTTTTGATTGCCTCCTTCCCCACTCTGCTCTCCCCTCTATCACCCCCTCTCTCTTATCCCCTTCCCTCCTACTTTCCTATAGGGTAAGATACCCTTTTGAATGTTTATGTTATTCCCTCCTTAAGTCAAGTCTGATGAGAGCAAGATTCATTCATTCCCTTTCACCTGCCCTTCTTCCCTTCCAATGAGATAATTTACCCCATTCTATCTCTTCCTTTCTCTTTCTCCCAATATATTTCTCTCTCACCCCTTAATTGTATTTATATATTTATTTTTAGATATCATCTATGCATATTCAACTCACCCTGTGCCCTTTGTCTGTTAAATATATATATATATATACACACATATATATATATATATATGTGTATATATATATATATGTATATATATATATATATATATATACACATACATTCTTGTATTTGAAAGTCAAATTTTCTCTTCAGCTCTGGTCTTTTCTTTTACAAGAATGCTTTGAAGTCCTCTATTTTATTGAAAATTTATTGAAAATCCACATTGACTTGGAGCATAATATTCAGTTTTGCTGGGTACATGATTCTTGATTTTAATCCTAGCTCCTTTGCCCTCTGGAATATCATATTCAAAGCCCTTCAATCCCTTAATGTAGAAGCTGCTAGATCTTTTTTATCCTGATTGTGTTTCCACAATACTCAAATTGTTTCTTTCTGGCTGCTTGCAATATTTTCTCCTTGACTTGGGAACTCTGGAAGTTGGCAACAATATTCCTAGGAGTTTTCTTTTTGGGATCTTTTTCAAGAGGTAATAGGTGGATTCTTTCAATTTCTAGTTTACCCTCTGTTTCTAGAATATCGGGGTAGTTTTCCTTGATAATTTCTTGAAAATGATGTCTAGGATATTTTTTTGATCATGGCTTTCAGGTAGTCCATAATTTTTAAATTATCTCTCCTGGATCTATTTTCCAGGTCACCGTTTTTTCCAATGAGATATTTCACATTGTCTTCCATTTTTTTCATTCTTTTGGTTCTGTTTTATAATTTCTTGATTTCTCATAAAGTCACTAGCTTCCACTTGCTCCATTTTAATTTTTAAAGTAGTATTTTCTTCAGTGGTCTTTTGGACCTCCTTTTCCATTTGGCTAATTCTGCCTTTTAAGGCATTCTTCTCCTCATTGGCTTTTTGGAGCTCTTTTGCCATTTGAGTTAATCTATTTTTAAGGTTTTACTTTCTTCAGTATTTTGGGGGGGTCTCCTTTAGCAAGTCATTGACTTGTTTTTCATGATTTTCTCTCATCCTTCTCATTTCTCTTCCCAATTTTTCCTCTACTTCTCTTACTTGCCTTTCCAAATCTTTTTTGAGCTCTTCCATGTCCTGAGACCAATTCGTATTTTTCTTGGAGGCTTTTGATGTTGGCTCTTTGACTTTTTTTGACTTCTTCTGGCTGTATGTTTTGATCTTCTTTGTCACCAAAAAAAGATTCAATAGTCTGAGTCTTTCACTGCCTGGCCACATTCCCAGCCAACTATTTGACCCTTGAGGTTTTTGTTCAGGGCATGACTGGCTCCAGAATGGTAAGTGCTTTGTCCCAAGCTTTGGGGCATTCCACTGCTATTTTAGAGTTATTTCTACACTGCTAGCTCTGCCATACCAGCGCTCCTCCTGCCCCAAGAACCACCAACTAGGGCCATGACCCAGATCCAAGCAGGGCTACCTCTTCCCCAGCAAAGTGCTCCCTGCACTCCAGCTCTGATCTGCTGCTTAATACCTCCCACCAGGCCTGGGGCTGGAAGCAACTGCAGCTGGAGCTCTGGAAGCAGCCAGAGGAGCTTTCTGCTGCTGCAGCAGCCACACTGCACCACCTCCTCTACCCTCGGGGCTGGGGCCAACCTTTCACTCCTCTCACCCTATTCCAAAGACCTGCTAAGTTGTCTTTGGTATTTGTGGGCTGAGAAGTCTGGTAGATGCCACATCTCAGTGATTTAGAGTCCTTTGGCTTACTCAGCCCAGCCTCTTCAGCACGTGGTCTGTCCTGGTGTGGCCCATGCTGGGCTGCGCTCTGCTCTCAGCACAGTGCAATAGACCCTTCCCAGCACAGGCCATCTTGGGCTGGAGACCTGCTTCTGTCTGTTATTCCGTGGGTTCTGTAGTTCTAGAATTTGTTCAGAGCCATTTTTTATAGGTATTTGGAGGGATTGAGGGGAGAGCCCAAGCGAATCCCTGCTTTCCTGCTGCCATCTTGGCTCCACCCCCAAATGGTGAGGTTTTATAGTATATAAGTAGACTTCTTGAGTAAAGAAAGAAAGCACAATTTTTTTTCTAATACGAATTTAAGTTTTTGATTATATTTGCCAGACACATTGGACATTGTTGTTACAGCTCTGAACAACAATCAGCCTAGCTTCAGTTCCTTAATCTGTTACCAAGTTTTTTGACATTAGAGTAGAGGTTACTAGAAGAACAATGAAATGGGGAGACAGAGGAAAATGTATGCTGTGGAGAAGTAGGGCTAAGGAGAATATGGAAGTGAATATGAGATGGAATGGGGGGAGGGATGATTATGGGATGAGTTAGAGGAGTGGTGGAGGAGGGATTTTCACCTCATCAGACAGCAACAGGGGAGCAGAATCTGTGATTTTACATACGATGGGATAGAGGAAAACACAGTTAAGTTCATTGGGGCTCACATTGTCATGGTCTTATGATGACTGAGTATGGCATCACTTAAGGTAATGGTATCTTCACCCATAGCTGGTCATTCCAAACACAAGGTAACTTGCAATCTAAGTGATGGGTAGAATCAGCAAAGAATTCTGTGTGGGTCAGTAAATACCTGTCATTAAAGTCCCCAAGGTAAGCTGAATTCATATTTCATAAGTTATACATAGTGCCACAGCCTCATACCAAGATGGTAAAGAACAAGTCCTATTTAGAAGATACCTTGCAAAAAGAGAAATAACTCAGTTATCATACATTTGGTTCTCTATGTCTCAGGATCAAACCCTGAATGTAATCCTTGTGGTGCTTGTGGTTCCCTGAGGCCTGAGAAACCTAACAAATTCTAAGATCCCAAGTGGGGCAGATGACAACAGTGATAGTTGGGTACCCAGAGGATAGACTGATTTACATTTGGTTCTGACTCCACAGACTCATTCCAAGATGGCAGAGGATGAGGCACATGCAGATTAGTTCCAATTCTCTGAGTACTGGGATCCTACTTATCCCTCGTGCCTCTCTTTTTATCCCAGTTTCTTTTGCTAGCCCCATATCCCACTTCAGGTCTCTTTCTCTGTCTTTGCCCAAAGCCTTTTTCCAATACTCTAGAGGTCATCACCATGACTAGACTCAACTTCCCACCCCACATGTACATATACACTTTTTAATGTGACCCACCTCTCACTGACAAGTCTTGCCTCCTGACCACTAGACTTTCAGAAGTCTTACGTCTACTTACCCCTCTCTACCATGTAGCAGGGTTTCCCAGCAAACAAAAGCACACCTACCAAGAGGTTATACATTAAGGGAGAAACTTGAACAGCTTAATCCCCTTTCCTCAACAGACTCCTTTCTAACCACTGATCCTCATACTGGACTCAATCTTCAGTGGTTATTACACCCCTTATCCTCTCTCAATCTCAGTGATTTTATATCTCTGGCTGCTCATATAGCAATCTTATTTCCCCTCCCCAACTTCCTACTCCCTTAATTCCATCTCCCTTGATGCTACCCTGACAATGTCACACTTCAGATATATCAGCCCCTTCCACTGTGCTTTCTGGAATGATACTGATACATAATTAGCAAATTTCCTTTCATCTTAAGCCTTGTATCTTCTGGCCTTCACTGAGATCTGGCTTCCTCTTGACCACATAGAATCCTTTCTAGTACTAGCTATCTTTTTATACCCTCTGATACCTTCTGATCAAGGTGGATGAGTCAGAATATTCCTTTCTCCCCATTGCCACTTTCTGACTCTCCCTATACTCAATATACTCATCACTCAGGGATTTCTATTCCTTTGAGATTTACATCATTTAAATTATACAAATTAGATCCTGTTTTCATTACCTATTAATCTGTAAGACAGCCTCCTTCTTTCCTCAATGGGGTTAGTGCCTACCTCAAAATTCTGCCTACATATGAAGGACATTCTACACACATATTTTCAACCCCTCAGCTATTTCAACTTCTCAGTAACTCAACCTACTCAGACACCATGACCTATTTTTCTTCTCTACCTCAGCTACATGCAGAGATGGTGATAACCTTAATATTGACATTGCCCACAACTATTCCTTTTCTTTGTTTGTGAACTCTGAAGTTCATTTATCTGATCATACTCTATTGTCATTCCATATTTCCCTATGCTTCATGACACTTATCTATGTTATTTATCCTCACTGTGACCTCTAATCCCTCCACTAGTCACTTCTTACCCAGGCCATCTGTGTTGTTAAGCAAAATTGTCTCATTAGCATGGCTTTTGTTTCTTTTGAGTGGAAGTACTTTCAGCTGTTAAGTGCTAAGCCCCAGGCCCAGGGCCCTGTCAGGTGTGAAACCTGTGTGGGTGTGGATTGGTGACTTAGGAGGGGCCAGCTCGGGAACCAATGGTCTCTGGTCATTGAGGCGGGGCTTGAGAA
>CM053624.1:207405982-207455743 GCA_028646595.1 Phalanger gymnotis
ATGTTGGAATGGGGAGGCTGGTTCAAGTTTTTGCTGCGGTGGGGCCTAAATAAATTTCTTGTTGTTTTCTCCTTAGAGAATCTCTCATACATTGCGATTTCGAACCATTCAAACATATACATGATTATATTTGAGATCATAATTCGGCCTTCCTACTACACCATCCCATTGCATTGGCTATACTTCTCTCCTTTTCCTATCTCAATCACTCAAAGAATCGTTCCCACTTTATCTATCCTCTACACTCAAATCCCTTGCCCCCTTGTACTTTTGCTGATTATGCATTATTAAACCCCAGCCTTGAGTTATTTATATATAATGTATATATATGTATATATATATGCATATATATATATATATACATACACACACACACGCATATATATTCTCCATTCCTATTCATGTGCTATTGAAAGGAACTGAAGAAAATCATAAAACTCTACTTTCTTTGTCGACTACATATTAATGTTAATTAAACAGAACTGGGCCATCACTGTGGCAAGCCAATTGTTTTGCCCATCCCTACTTGATTCGTTATCCCACTTGCCACAATGACTGTTCCATACTTTTTAAACCTTCTTCATGATTCCCATGGCACTACTGTCCCTCTGTTTCAGTTGAGGGTCTCATCTTATATGAGAGACAGAGAGAGACATCAGATTTTTCAATTATTTTATCTGCATTGTTTTTAAAGAGGTTTTTCCCCTTCCATAATAGTTTCTAAAACAATTGAAATCATAGAACTATAAATCTCATTTATAAATTAACAATGGAAATTTTTCAACATAAATACACATTCTGCTTACCAATACTAAGACTCCCATGCAATGGATGAACATTATTAACAAATGTAATTCAGGGAGAAGGCTAATAGGCATGTATATTAAGAGAAAATTGACTAGGGAAAATTTTCTATCTGAAACATCATCCAGTAGCCTAGCTGCATTCGTGTTTAACCAAATTCTATTGCTGGAAAGAATATAGTTCCTACAGAGATGTGGATAAAAAGTACTTTCTTAAGTATTGACTGAATACTACCATGTAAACAGAAATTTTGAAAAACATTGAGAACTCAAATAAACTTCATCTTCATTGTTGTTGTTTTGGTGGGGAAAGTTTCTAAGAATAGGATATGTGGTTTGCGGTCATGAGCCAGATGATGACTCTGGAAGATGCCCAGTCTTTCCATCCTCTTCAGACATCTGATGAGCATTTGTCACTTGCTTAGGAAGATGGGAGGCAATTAATGTCTAGAGGGCTAGATACAGGGTATGCTGGTAAAGTTTAATAATTGGATCCCCCCCCCCCAAAATTAAGCAGGATATACATTTAGTTTAATCTGTAATATTAACATTTTCTCCATCACAGATCAAAGCAATCATTTATTAGTTGCCTATGTGCCAGAAACTGTGCTAACTTCTAGGAATTCAGACAAAAAAGAAATAATTCCAGCCCTCAAAAATCATCTATTTTATCCATCTTATTATTACCTAATTCACTATTTGTACTTAATGTGCCTTACTATGACAAAGACAGTTATAGGAAGGAAATTTAGTCAAATCAGTATATTTGAGATAATTTTTTTTAATGGATAAAATGATCCCCCAGTGAGATGAGGTTTTTTCTCTCCTATTTACCCAATGGAAATCATTAATTTCTGGTCTGGTAGCATTTGATTTACATTATAAATATATGGTTTATTTAAAATTAGTGCTAATATCCTATTGTAGGTTCTAGTTTCCTTTTTTCCATATTACTTACTTGATGTGATTTTAAAGGGTTTCCTAGATTCTTAAAGGTTATTTTTTAAATAATGTCCTAGGAGGGATGACAGCAATGTTTTTCTGTGGGAATGCATCTCTGAAATTGTGAATTTAGTGGGAAAATATGAATTCTATAGACATAATTTTTATTTATATACTTTTCCAGGAACATATCTGTTGGATAGAATGAGATATATCCATTTATTTTAGAAGTTTTTTTTTTCTTTTTAAACAATCTTACAAAACACTACAATGAGGAATTATTATCTGAGGATTTTTTGCCTACTGTGAATTACCTAAGTGTCTTGAATAATGTAATTATGCAACTGTCTAAAGGCTTTTCTATCATTAGATCAGAGTGAAATAGGAAAAAGAAGATTTATTTCATGAACTGCAAATGATTCATCAAAAGAATAAAGAAATGGAGTTATAAAGGTTGAATTTTTGCTTTTCTAAGAATTTTAGGCTGTGCCTGAGAATAACAGGACATGTTGATATATTCTCTCCAAACTTTCTTCTACCAGCATGAAACTACTGCATACCACATTACAGTTAAGGTTTCTTTATCCACTCACTGCACAAAATGTTGTACCCACCTCCAATTTCCTTAAGAATTGTCAATTAGTGGGATCATCAAAAGTTTGATTCCTTCCAGAGTCTCAGAATCACTTCACTTCATATATCAAGTTGTTTTGATAATCTGTTTATTTATATTATAAAACTGGTTTGGGTCTCCCACAGCCTCTCCCCAAAGTTACTTCCCCCACTTAAGCATATGCTTGATTATGTTCAATTATTCAGCCTCCTGCTAATCTCAGAAAATCAAGATTGTGCTGTACGTGTATAAGAATAATTAAAGTCGATAGTTTTCAGTAAGCAGCTGGTTTTAGTCTCACCCTCCTTATCTGGCCACAATGGTTCCTGTCTCCATTGTGCTTGGTATTAGTCTTTTATTTTAGCTTATCTATGTGAATTACTACAGTGAAGGAAATATTACCAAGTTCATGGATTAATTCAGCTGATGAACATAACAAATATGTATTAAATGCCTACTATTACAAAAGAGGCACTGTGCTTGGGATAAAAAAGGTGAAAATGACACAGTGCTTGCCTTCAAGTAGCTTATATATATGAAACACTTCATCTGTATAAAAGTGCAATATATAGAGTATTGCCTGAGTAAAGGAGATGCAGATGAAACACCCTAGGAAAATGTGATGAGGGAAAAGATTACTTTCAGGTGAGTAGATCAGGAGATGCTTTACGGAAGAGTTCCAACCTTAGAGATGAGAAGGGAGTATAATTCCTTTTGTCTTCATTCCTTCCCATCCTGCTTTGCTGATTCATCTTCACAGAACTTTCTCTACCATGTCAAAAAAATCTCTTCACCTGGAAATTCACTCCACCTATGGATGAATTTTTACTTCATCAATAGCCCCCTTCACGTGCTAATTGGCTAATTCCTCCCAGAGCCTTCAACTTAAGGAAGAGGACCAGGCCAAAGGTGTCTTTACTTCTCACGAGGATACACTGTTGACTCATCTCCACAGGACTTTTTTCAAGTATTTATTAAGTACTTACTACATGCCAAATGGGCTATGCCCTTATTGTTACCATGCCCCATCAATGGATGCCTTTATCCCCATTCACTCTTTTCAACTTTCGTAGTCTTCTTATGCTAAAATGTAAACTCTTTATTTCATATAAGACTGTCATAAAAAGGGTTGTTACATAGAAAAATGATCACCCTTGTTCAGCTTTCCTTCAAAAGCTAATCTAGAAGCAATACATGAGAATTACGTATAACCAAAAATTGACATGTATATTAATAAATTAATAAACTAAGAAATATAGACAAATATGTCAGAATATTGTAATCATACTATTTTAGACTTGGACAAGACCTTTTAGGTCTTCTAATGAAATGTCATTATTTTGGAAATGAGGGAATTGAACTTAAGTAACTTTTTAAAAGTTCCATATCTCGTCATTGGCAAGGCTAAAATGAGAATTCAGATTTTTTGATTCCCAATTCAATAATCTTCCTATCTCAAAGTGATTCTGTCAAATCTATTATTTGCATTTGGGGAGGATATCACAAAAAAATCTGCCTGATCCTTGGATTTGTATTTCTTCTTGAAAAATTCTCCTGACATATAACCCTCACTCACAGATGTTTATGAAGCTGAATCCTGGCTATGAGCATGTTCTATTTTGCTCCTCTGTTTGGTTTTTAAAATCCTTCATAACCTGGCTCAACATACCTTTCCAATCTTATTATGTCTTACTCCTCTTCATGTACTGTAAAGTTTGCCTAAACTGGGTTTCTTCTTCTCCTTACACACAACCCTCTATCACCCATCTCTATGTCTTTGTCTTTCTCCCATGCATGAAATAAACTCCCTCTTCACTTTCACCTTCAAGACTTTGAGAGAAATGATTATTTCTCTCTTGTATGTAATATTTAACTATTGAATTAGGAACAAAGTTTTTCCTCTTTCCTATTTCTTCATCCAGGAATCAACCAGTGTGAAAAATCTTGGATAAAGACTTAACCAGGCTAAGATCCAATCAAAGACAGTAAAAGAAATTCTAAGTTTAGGTGAATGGGTTGATTCCTACTCATTGTGTTTACTCAGATCTGGGAAAATGTGGATTCTCTCATTTGTCAGACAAGTGATATGGAAATGATAAATCTCTTTGACTAAGACTTGGGTGACCTCCCAAGACCCTCATTAAAATGAGCCCACATCTCATTATAATATTCATTCTCTCATTGTTAACTAATCAGAGTTGATTGCCACCTTCAGGAACACCCACTCTTCCAAGAGCATATAAACTGTGAGCCCACCACATGAGGGCATTTGAGAGTGCCATTGACCTCTTTTATTAATGACATACTAGCATTTTTAACAAAATTATTAATTATCTCTCAAACTTATAGGTACATGTTATCTCCCCATGAAAATGTAAGCTCTTTAAAGACATGGACTATTTAAATGTTTTCCTTGTATCTCCAGGGCCTAGCACATAATAGATATTTAACAAATATTTATTGGTTGATTAATCTAAGCCTTTGATAGACCATAATGTGATTTGTGCTCACTTTTGATCTATGTAGTGGGTTTAGTTAGCTTAATACCTTCCCTTTCTGACAGGCATCTTTTTACTCATTCCCCACCCCACCCCCCTCTAATTTCCCTTACTTTCTACCTCCCAGGAAATCTTTATGAAGTACCATTATGCCTACTGCCTAAGAAATTAGACCCTTGATCCAAATCCCAAGTGGCTTTGACAGAACACTTCTCTCCCTGCCCTTTTCTTGACACTGTCAATGAAGCCGGAAATTCTCCTCAGAAGAGTAGGGAAGAGAAGCAATCAATAGTGGCTTTATACAGGAGATGCCATTGTCAGAGAGGTCGCACTTAACCACTGCAGTGAACCACATGCCTCTGATTAAGACACTGGGCGCAAGACTGATTGATTTGTCTATCCACAATGCATGCTAACCAGCCTTCAGTCCTCTCTTCACTGCTTTCATTCTCTGCACAGAAAAGAGAACACTTAAGGAGAAAAGTGGCACTCAAATCTGCAGAGAGCTTTAAAAGAATTGCTGATAGATGATTATTTCCTCAGAATTCAGATTTTAGAATCAATTGTGAGGAGAGAATTGGAGGGTGGCAGTCCATAAGGGAGCAGAGTTCATGGAATCGGTAACTAAAAACAGCAAATCCTAATTAGGTTACCTCATCTAGGTAGATGAGGACATGCTTCAGAAATATCATAAAATGTTAGGGTATGAAGAGATGTCTGAAACTGTTAATCCAACCTCCTATTCAATATAAGAAACAGTTTTCCAGAATCTTGAGCTAGTAGTCACCTAACCTCTGCTTGAACACTTCCAATGACAAGAAACTCACTAGTCAATGAGGCAGCTCATTACACTTTTGAACGATTTAAATTATAATTTCCCAAGAGCACATTCAATGTCAGTCAGTCTAGTTTAAGATAATCCATGTCATGGTACCTTCTCTACTCCAAGGTAGTCACTGCCTGATAAATTACAACACAAATCCTAGCCAATAGGATCCCTTAACAATAGTATGGAGAGATGGGTCAGTTTCCATGCTAAGGGCTGACAGTATTATGGTCAGAGTTTACAACAAGTAGTTCTATTTCTGATAGTGTATTAAGGCCCACTCTACACCAGATATATCTAAAAATTAACTGTACTCTAATATTGCTATCATATTTGCAATTTTGCCATTCAGTACAATTTATAGCCATCATGCAACAAATGTTTATTGAGTACTTGCTAAATGCAAGTCTCAGTGGGAAGGATTCAATACCTGTATTTCACCTCGGTTTTGGAGATAACACAAGACAAAAAATAAATTACAAACATCCAAGAAATAAAGCTGGAGCACATAACATGAAAGGAGACTGCAATGTTCTCTTTGGGAAGCTAAAATTTAAACATACATTGCTTCTGGTCAGAATTAGCCAATGTGGATTAGTAAAGAGATTACAAACTGGTAGAAATTTCTGAAGTCCATATTTAAAGCCACTGTAAAGAGATGCAATATTGAGACAGTTGTCCCCAGAAAATGATGTTCTTTTCCCTGCTCATTTATGAAGTAAGCCTACGTTAATATGCTCAACTCACATTGGGTTTTCTTTGGAAACTTCTTCATGACGTTATCACGTTTTCTATCTTTTTTTGCACAGTGTCCGCACATGGCAAGTATTTGTTCTCCAATGAATATATGCTTTTAAACTCTGAGACCTTCACTATTCCAGGTGCTATGACATGGGCAATCATATTGGTCAGTGAGCTCTCCATCACTAGATGTGTTTCTGAAGAGGCTGTATGACTTCTTAAAGATCATGGATAATACAGAAATGATTATTGCATTAGGAGGAAGTATTGAATTAATTCATCTCTAAAATCTTTTTGAACTGGAAAATCCACTTTTTATGCCATTGACTTTCATTTTATGCTCTTCTACATTTTCTTAGCTAAGGAGGCTAAATGAGACTGGGTCTAGCACTGATACCTGTGACTTTCCTGGCTATTTCCTCAAGTTCAGTTTATTCTTGTTTTCCATTGTCCTTCAACTATAGCCCTATGGTAACTTTAAACCTGTGTCAAGAGCTCATATTTATGGCTAATTATGGATTTAAAAGGAACAGTTGTGACACTTTCCCCCCAGATTTAGTCAATCATGTGTTTTCCTTTTCTAAGAATGATTAAAAAAATCCTTAGCTGCAATCTACAACTTGTCACAACATTAACTAACTTCAGACACATGCCTTTGGAGCAGGTACAGTTAAAATATTAAATAACAGTCTATATAATTATACCCTTGGGAATTGTCCCATATCTCAACCACCATGTGGCAATTTCATCACATTACATGTCCCATTAGGTAGTCAATGGTCTAAATGGTATGTAAAGATGAATTTTTACACTCCCCCTCCATTTCCTCAGTCCTTGCAGCCTGAATGAGGGCTAAGAGATTTGCTATGACAGAGATCCAAAGCATAGGAGGAGAGACTCATACATATCCATTTCTGGGACAGAGGACAATGTTTTACTTTGTTTCTTTGGATTTTCTAAACTTAGTTCAATAGTCCCATTCAGGGAGGTTCCCAAATCTGTGCCTCAAGGGCACATAAAAGTAGTGCAGGCAGAAGAGAGCTGGTAAAGTGACACTGATATACTACATGGAGTACCCAATCACACTTGTATTGGTAGCAAAATGATTTATTGGGAAACAAACAGATCCAAGGAGAAGGTCTTCTTGAATTCTTAGGAAAATGGAGTCTAAGATTTCACTTTACAGAGAATTAGAGAGTAAGTAGGGACCTTAGATACATCGAGTCCTATCGCTATCTGCTACAGAATTTCCCACTATAAAAATCCTGACAGGTGGTCAACCAACTTTAACATGAATACCTTCAATAATGGGAAACTCACAATCTCACCTCACAGCCCACTGGTTTTGAATAGTTCCATTAGACTTCTCTTTCTCTTATTGAGCTGAAATATGCCTCTCTGTAGCTTTCACCTGTTCATCTGAGTTTTGTCCTCTGAAGTCACACAAAAGCACAACTAAAGCTATCATATCCCAATATTTGAAGATAAGCATAATTTCTTCTCCATGTCCTCTTCTCCCAAGCCTTCTCTCAAGTCATCCTTCTATGGCATGAAATCCCCTCACAAGCTAGGTCATCCTCATCACGACATATACTTCATTAAATCACAAATGTCCTACTTAAAACATGGAGTCTAGAACTGTTGTCTCCCTCCAGGTAGAATGTAATCTCCATGAAGGCAGGGATTATTTTATTTGATAGATAGATAGATAGATAGATAGATAGATAGATAGATAGATAGATAGATAGATAGATGATAGATAGATAGATAGATAGATAGATAGATGATAGATAGATAGATAGATAGATAGATAGATAGATAGATAGATAGATAAATAGATAGATAGATAGATATGGATGTGGATGTGGATGTGGATATGGACAGACATAGACATAGACATAGACATAGACATAGACATAGACATAGATATAAATATGGATATGGTTATAAATATTCCCAGGTCCTAATGAAGTGCCTTGAACATACAAGACCTTCTTAAATGTTTGTTGAAATGGAAAGTGAATACTATTCTGTATGTGATTACAGATTACTGCAAGACTGCTATAGTAGTGTCCTAGTTTTAGATATTAGGCTTCTATTAATGAAGCCTGAGATTGTATCCATGAGGAAGTTAGATGGCACAGTGGTTAAAGTGCTGGACTTGGGCTGAGGGGAGTTCAAATTCTACTTCAGATATTTACTAGTTTTATTGTCATTGTTCGGTGATTCAGTCATGTCTAAGCTATGGACCATAGCATGCCAATGCTGTCCATGGGGTTTTCTTGGCAAAAATACTGGAGTGGTTTTCCATTTCCTTCTCCAGTGGTTTAAGGGAAACAGATGTCAATTGACTTGCCCAGGGTCATGCATCTAGAAATTGTCTGAGGCTGGATTTGAACTCAGGTCTTCCTGACTTCACAGAGGCAACTTATAGATAGAGCACTAGGCCTGGATTCAGGAATACCTGAATTTAAATTCAGACTCAGACACCTCCTAGATGAGTGAACCTGGACAAGTTATTTATTTCTGATAACCTGGCGAAAAAAAAATCCACTGGATCCATTGGAGAAGGAAATGGCAAACCACTCCAGCATCTTTGCCAATAAAACCCCATGGAGAGTTGTTTCATGGGGTCACAAAGAGTCAGACACAACCGATCAACTGAACAACAACAACTTCCTGACTTTGGGTGCTCTGTTCATAAACCACCTATAAACTTTGTGCCTCCAGACCAATAACTTAGACTCTGTCAGCCTCAGTTTCCTCATCTGTAAAATGAAGACAATAACAGCAGTCAATTCCACAGGATCATTGTAAGAATCAAATGTAATCAAATATGTAAAGTGCTTTACAAACCTTGACATTCTATATAAATGCTGACTTATTATTTTGGGATTAGTGGATTTGTAGGGGCTCTCAATAACACATTTCATCTCTGTGGGAATCAGAGGGCACTCTTTGGACTTTTGTAGAGAAAACGGCATGAGCATTAAAAGTGGGGTTGTTTGAGCATAGGAGAGCAGATATGATGCCATGAAAGAGGTCCAGAGCCTGGACAAGATTTGCAAGTGACTTTGCCAGCAGATACTTCCCTCTTTTGCTTTTTACTGGCTTTACTCTTTGAAAGGGATAGGTGTGCTACCATTCAATTCAGGCACTGACCAAGAGGAAGAGACGTAGCAGGGGGCACCAAAGTACTCTATCCAAAATGCTGCAAAGCAGCAGTGGACTTCCTTTAGTGGGAGCATGGCCTAAGCCACTACCCTACAATTTGGACCAACATTATGGAAGAGACCACACTGGAATGAGACTGAACTGGCAAGTTGGGAAACTCATAGTGGAAAGTGAGATGGAGAGTGTGAACATTTCCTCTGTTTCCCAAGCTTTGTCTCGGAGAAGCAGGGCCTCGTATGGGCCCACAGAAGTGTAGTCTCTGCCTTGAATCCTTCTACAACCTGCAGGTGATGAGTGGATTTGGAAGCATGGTGCAGCGTAAAGAACCTGAAACTCAAAGGACTTGGGTTGGAATCCTGCCTCTTGTGTGATCTTGAGGAAATCACTTAATCTCCCCCAGCTTTTACTATAACATGAGAGGGTTAGACTGGACAGCCTTTAATGTCTCTTCCAGCTCAAAGTCAATGATAATATGAATTTTTCTTCAGTTTCTCAAGGAGTATTAAGGATGGTGACTAAGATTAATGGAAGATAAGAGGACTGAGTAATCCAGAATCCTAACAAATTTTCAGATTTGGGAAGGGGATGGAACTTTATGGAATTTCTTCCATAATTTGGAATAGGATTTTATTATCATATTCCCTGTTGTTGTGTTGTTGTTATTGTTGTCACTATTCACTAAATTAAGTTATGTCCAAGTCTTTGTGACCTCATTTGGGTTTTTCTTGGCAAAGATACTGGAATGGTTTGCCATTTCCTTCTCCAACTCATTTTACAGATGAAGAAACTGAGGCAAACAGGTTTAAGTGATTTGCCCAGGGCCACACAGCTAGTAAGTGTCTAAGGCTAGATGGGAAATCAAGTCTTCTTGACTTCTGGCCCAGCACTCTATCCATTGTGCCACCAAGCTGTTCTCATGATATTCCTTACAGAAGCGCTGATTCAGAGCCAAACTCCACAATTCACAAGAAACTGCATTGAACTGGGGCACCAGAAGCAGTTTAGGAATTTGCCAATTTAATGACCTCTGGTGAGCAGTAGGAATACTGCAGCCTTTAAGCAGACCATCAACTTGTCCCAGAAATGCCTGCAAATATGCTGGAGGTAATGGATAAGGAATCCAAAGGACTGGTGATTCAAGAGTAGCTTCATCTGATGGACAGATTACACTCCCATTCTGGTTACTTAAACAATTGACAACCTATTTTCTGTAGTCTTAGGGGCAAGACAATTCTGCTACTGTCATTACTGCAGAGCTTTTTTATGTCTCCTGGGAAAGCACCTAGTACATACACACACACACACACATACACACACACACACACACACAACTTGCACTAAATTTATCACTTTTTTAGTAGACACATTACTTCATTGATTCATTGTGTTGGAAGGCAAGTAAAATCCCCAAATCACATGAATTGTTAAGAGCTAAGGCATAACTGCTTTATCTTGAACTTGTTAACCTTATTCTTTTCTTTTAAACTTAAGTACAAGACTTTACATTTATTCCTGTTACATTTCCATCCTATTATATTCATCCTCTTTTCTGAGCCTCTTGGGATATCCCACTTCTATCATCAAAGGTTGTCTATCCTTCTCAGCTTTGTGACTCATTTGAATTTGATGGATGTGCTATGGTATGAAGCAGGTTACTAACAAAAACTGTGAAAAAGACAGGATCAAGGACACAGATGCTTAGGTATCTAGACACTTAGATTTGATCCCTACTCCCTACCTACTTTACTTCCAACCCTCTACTATCTCTGACCTTTCCTCCTACTCTAGTGGTCTTTTCTAGGCCTTCACTTAATCCCTTGTTCTTCTAGCATTTGTTTTCTTTTCATCTTTGTTCTACCTGGTCACTTTTCCAATTCCTTAAAATCTACTCACGTATTATGGCCCAGCTTAAGTCCAAACTACCCCCAAAAAGTCTTCTTTGACACTTTATCCATGCCGATTGCTCCTACCTTGGGTGTGCTATAGAATTTAACTATTTTTGCCATGAGTTTTGACAGTTTTTTTTTATATCGCCATGTATTGCTCTCTATTTCTTTTGTGTTGTCTTAACTGTGGCACAATGGATAGACACTGGACCTAGAGTCAGGAAGATATGGTAATAGATCTGGCCTCATATACTTACTAGCTGTGTGACCCTGAGCAAGTCACTTAACCTTTGTCTGCCTCAGTTTTCTCATTTATAAAAAGGACATAATCACTGCATCTCTTTCCCAGGGTTGTTGTGAAGATAAAATGAGATAATATTTGGAAAGTGCTCTGGAAACTTAAAATGCTATATAAGTGTTCGTAAGCAGCAGCAGCATCTCCCCAGTAATAAGTTCCATGAAGACATGGGTTTAATCATATACTAATCTGATATAAATACATGTATGTATATGTATGTGTGTGCTATGTATCCCTTACCATGAGGACTTTGGTAGGGTAAGGTATTGGTAGGGTGATCATATTGCATAATCCTTACTCTATTCTTATACTGATAAAATTACATTTAAATAAACATTGAGAATAGCCTTCAAAGAATAAGGAAGTTCCAAAAGATTTGCTTTAGGGAGGTTGTGACAGTATCTCTTTTGCCTTTGTATTATACAGAGACAGAGAAGTGACATAGTAGGATAGAGAAGTGATATAGAAAGATTGGGAATTGTGGTTATAAGCTAAATTATTTGTATAGGCATCAGGTTTTGTTTTGTTTTTGTTATTTTAAACAAGGATTAATTCATTAGTTAAGGATTTATTTCCTCCTTTCTGGGCTGCCTCCTTAGTCACTGACCAGCTCCAAAAAGCGTGGACTCAGAATATACTCATTATCCAATGTACGTTAGGGACATTTTGATCTAATATAATGGTAGGCAGTTGTAGATGTTCAAAAAATTCTGAGATAATTCATTTCAAATCAATAAACTTCTATTGAACAAGATAGACATGAGAGGAATTTAAGGGAAAAATTCTTATACTAAATCTATTGCCTACATGCTAAATATTAATTTTTTTCCAATACTCTTCCCAGGGCCCTCTTCTATTTGCCTCTACTCTTTCCTTTGGTGATCTTGTCCAATCCTGTGCTTTTAAATATCACCTCTAAACAGATAACACTCAAATTTATCTGTCCAGCTTCTTTTCTCTTCTGAATACCACTCCAAAATCTTTATTTCAAATTAAAAATATTGGGAGGTACCCCCTCACATTTATTAGATTGGCAAACATGAAAGGAAAATGACAAATGCTGGAGGGGAATGTATAAAATTTGGGACAGTGATGCACTGTCGGTGGAGTTGTGAACTAATCCAAACATTCTGGGGAATGATTTGTAACTATACCCTAAGGTCTATAAAACTATGCATACCCTATGACCTCACAATATCACTACTGGTTGTGAACCCCCAAAGAGAAATGAAAGAAAAGGAGAAAAAGAAGAACTCGAAGAAAAGGGGAAAGAAATTATTTGTACACAGATATTTATAGCAGCTCTTGTGTGGTGGCAAAGAATTGGAAATCTAGGGGATATCAATTAATTATCTATCAATGGCTGAACAAGTTGTAGTAAAATGATTGTGATGGTATACAATTGTGCTATAAGAAATGACAAGCAGGATGATTTTAGAAAAAGGTGGGAAGACTTTGATGGACTCATACAAAACAAAGTGAGCAGCACCAGGAGAACATTGTAAACTGTAACAGCAACATTGTAAGAATAATCAACTGTGAAAGACTTAGCTTCTCTGATCAAGACAATGATCCAAGACAACTCCAAAGGATACATGATGAAAAATTTTATCTATCTCCAGAGAGAGAACTCATGAACTCTGAATGTGGACTAAAGCGTACTTTTTCTACTTTCTATTTTTCTTTTTTTTTCTATTTTCTTTTTGCAACATGGCTAATATGGCATGATGTTTTGCATGACTTCACATATATAGTTGATATCAAACTGCTTGGGAATTTTAACATTTTAAACATTTAACATTTTAAAAACATTTTAAAAAATGAATGTTAATAACATTTTACATGTAATTGGGAAATAGTCAATGAAATAAATTTAAAATATTTTAAAAGGAAAAAAGTGCTACTATAAAAAGAAATTTTTAAGATTAAATTTATTATAAATACAATTAAATTTAAAATTAAATTTGTCATATACTATAAATAAAATTACATTTAAATTCATTATATATCATAAATAAAATTAAACTTAATTTAAAATTTAAAAAACACAGAATCTCTATTTTCCTGTTGGATATCTCCAACTTGTTTTCCCATCGACCTTCTTAACTAGACAGATCCAAAACAGAACTCAATACCTTCCCTCCTTGTGCTTACTTCTATCTTCTCCCTTAAACCTAACTTTCCAAATGATATTATAAGCATTACCATGTTTCCAGTTATCCATAATCAAAACTTTAGTCATCTTTGATTCTCCCCTTTCTCCATCACTAACATCTGGTCAATTGTCAAATCCTTTGAGTTTTATATCCACCAGCTTTGAATATCTATTCCTCTCATATTACCACCACTCTAAGTTCTTTTCTGGATTACTGTAATAGCCTCCTAAATGGTGTCACAATCTGACTCCATTTGATCTTCTGCAGAGCTCCTCAAATAATCTTAATGTATACATGCCATTTACCTCTTCAAAAACCTTTAGTAGCGCCCTGAAGCTAGTAGGATAAAAAGCAAATTCCATTGCCTAGAATTTAAATTCTTCAATTGTCTGCCTCTATCCAACTTTATTTCATATCGCTCCTCTTCAAATACTTTACATTCTAGTGAAACCAGACTGCTAGCTGTTTCCTGTACTCAAAATTCTATCAAATATCCTTGCATTCACACAAGCTATCCCTGAGGCCTTCTATGTACTCCCTCCTCATCTCCATCTTCCAGAATCCATTCCTTCCTTCAAGATTCAGCTCAGAGGCCATACAACCATTAAGTCTTCCCTTGGTCCTCAAGCTCTAAGTGCTGTCTTCCTCAAGTGTTCCTAGAGTACATTAAACTTGTCTTTATCTTTTCCATTCCCAACTTTTTTATTTTTGGTTTGCATGTGATACCACACCCAGCAGAACTTAAATTCATTGAGGGTAGGGGCAGTTCCTGTTTTCATCTTCCTATGTCATGCTTAGCAAAATGCCTTGCAAAGTATGGAAGCTTATCAAATGTTCATTGAATTGCATTGTGTTTAATAATCACCTAAGATCTGTTGAATCCACTGAGCTGGGTCCTAGGGCTAGTCACCTGCTATGTGCCAGATATTGTGCTAAGGGAGTAGGGAGGTAGGGAGGTAGGGAGGGAGGTATAGGAGGGGGGATGTTGGGGAAAATGTCTTCACATCTCTGTAAAGGGAAAGTATATAGTCAACATCTCACCAAAAATGAAATTTGAGGGGTGCATAGCAATGATGTTCTAGAGCAGTGGTGTTAAAAATCAAATAGAAAGCCAGACATTAACCATATGTAAGGATCCCCGCTGACAGCGTATTGACTTAGAAAACCAAGTAGTAACATTGTCTGTGTTCTTCTACATTTTTACTTACTTTGTTCAATGTTTCCTGATTACTTTTTAATATTTTTCTGCCCCACCTCTTCACTATTATGGCTTCAATTCAAGGCTTCTGATACAGAGAAGTTGAAAAGTTGCCTAAGCCCAGTAATGGTAATGTAAATGGGAAGATCTTTCCCACCCATTAATAGGCTCATGTGACATGCTTAAGTCACATGGAAGCCTAATTCATGTAAGTTTGAGTCACATGAAACCTGTGGTGGGAGGAGCAGGAAGGGTGGAGCACAGCTGAAAGGAAGTTGGTCAGAGCCGAAAGAGAGATGGTAGGAGTTGTAGCTTGGAGAGGGAGGAGGCTGTCAGAGAGCAGCAGTGAGCATGAGTGAGAGCCATGGAGTGATTTTGCTTGAGGGTATTCATTTGTGGGAAGGCCCTAACAGAAGGAAGGCTTAGGGATGGAGGTGCCCTCTGCATTACTAATGTGTATAGATGTCTTTGTGGCTATGATGGATTTGGCTTTCTGGTGTTAGGATTGGGCTTTCTGGTGTTTGAATAAATGTTTTGGTTCTCTCTTCCATGTAGAGAGTCTGTTATATTTTGCAATTCAGAACTACACTGGCATATTCATAGCCACCTTAAGAGCTGTAAATAGGGCTTTGGGGCTCCCCTACTCCTGCAAAAAAAATCTAAGAAGACAGCAGGAGAATCTACAGTAGAACTTAGATCTCCCAACCATTTCTGGCCCCATGATTCTTTGTTCTATCTTTAGACTAGATTTTCAATGGCCAGTGGTGCAAGAATACACAAATCAACTGTGTATGATATCAAGTCTGACAAAATATTCAACAGAAGCTTCCAGGTTAGAAAGCAAGCCTCAGCTTTTGATTCAAGAAAACCAAAGCTTATCTGTGTTTTTAAAATGGGGACATGTGCCAGATTCTCTTTAGAAAGTCTCCAGGTCCTTATCTTGATCATGCACAGGCTTTCAGTCAGTACACTTTATTTCTGATCTGTAGTACAGCAATATAACCTTCTAACTGGTCTGTTTCCCTTTGCCACCCTGCATCTATCTTCCAAAGAAGCTAATCCTAAAGTCTAAAGCTGAAAGAGACTAAAAATCACTGAGACCAACCTTGTCTTATTTTTTTTTCAGGTGAGGAAACTATGACCCAGAAAGTTTAAGAGACTTGTTTGATTATGACCACATTGATAATAAGCAATAGAACTAGGCTTCAAAACAGATCCTCTGAACCAGATCAAGTGAGCCTTCCAGGAAATCATGCTAACTTGCCTGTCAAACTGAACTTAACTGAAGCTATGAGCTTTAACCTAATACCGGTTTCTTTAGCTATCGGCATGATACTTAGCCAGTTGGAAATAATTATTGTGGCACTTTCGTTTCATGCTCTAATGAATCACATTAAGAATCAGCGCTAGTCTGGAAACCTTGCAGCATTCAAGTAAAAACTCAACCTCATGGATGTGCAAATCCTACAAGCGTTCTCTAACCTGGGAGCAAGTGCACATCAAACTTGAAAGAGAAATGGGTAATTTTTCTACCTTAAAAGGTTCTCTGAGCTAAGGATCCAGGCCTTACCACAACCCTGATCTCCACCATGGAGTACGATCACATTCAGAAGACATGATTGTAGAGAAGGAATAGAAAAAAAAAAGTTTTTTAAGTAGAGAAAAATCCAGATATTAATAGGTTACCTATATATGGTGCTTCAAGTTTACAAAGTGTTTTGCACATGTTATCTGATTGGGTTTTCACAACTGCATAAAGTAGACAAGATAGGAATTATTATCCTGTTTTTTTACAAAAAAAAAAGAGGAGGAGGAGGAGGAGGAGGAGGATAAGGAGAAGGAGAAGAAGAAGGAGAAGGAGAAGAAGAAGATCAGCCCTTAAGGGCAGACACCATTTTCACTTTTATCTTTGTATAACCTGTGCTTCTCAAATCAATCCTGCCATATCATAGGAATTTAATAAATCCTCATGAATTTACTGATTAACAGAATTTGTTATTGTTCAGTACTTTTAGTCATATCTGACTCTTCACGATCCCATTTGAGGTTTTCTTGGCAAAGATACTAGAGTGGTTTGCTGCTTCCTTCTCCATCTCATTTTACAGATGAGGAAAATGAGGCAAATAGGGATAAGTGACTTGCTCAGCGTCACACAATTAATATGTGTCTGAGGCCAGATTGGAACTGTCTTCTTCCTGCCTCCAGGCACAGCAGTCTCTCCACTATACCACCATTAGATTTGAAATCTGGGAACCTAGCTTTACACACTGACTCTACTACTTACCAGCAATGTGACCTTGGACACTTCATTTCCTTAGGCCATACTTTACTCATCTGTAAAATGAAGAGAATGCACTAGTGTATCAGTAATTAAGGTGGGACTTTTTCTTTTTTTTTTTTTTACTAGTTTCTCTTTTGGAGCACTTTAGTGCCCTTGATGAGTCTGGCCTTTGTTTCTTTGATTAAATCAGGAGTGTTTAATGATCTGCTTGCCTCAAGGGAAAGCCTACTTTACATGCATTTGAGTCACATGTTGTGACCCCTTTGACCCTGAACAAGGTATGTAAACCCAGAAGTTGGTGTTTTTCCTTTGGTGAGCTCTCACTCACTGGAAGACAGGTGGGTGACTCTGGGCAAGCCGTTATTAACTGCCCCCCGGCTTTGCTTACCCATACCCATTGGCTCTTCACTGGTTACTGAATTGTGATTTGGTCTGTTTATATTGTCTCTGTTTATAATTTGTTTGTATTTGCCCTGAAGTTCAGAGTGCTGGCTTTTCCCCCTGAACTAAGGGAATGATATATGTATGTGTGATTAAAGTGAGATTGTTAATCCTTTAAAGTTACTTTCCTTAGTAAAGCAGATCAAAGAATCTGTACTGGCAGCTCTTGTTGCTGGTCTCCTTGCATCTTACACTTCAGCAACGGCAACTAGCTGAATTGTTCTTACAACTACATAATCTTGTACAGAGTTTAGGCAACAAACAAAAGGAACTAGAGGTGCTGAAAAAGAGAAGAAAACTTGACTTCCCTGGTATCACCCAGGGGTGTGTTGGAACCAGTTCATACTAGCTCCAGAATGCAAATTATTAAATTTCCATTGGGAGCATTTATACCTCAGAAATTGTCAAATGCTATAAATCAGGCCTTGATTTATTATTTTGTTAATTATCTAGACTTAGGAAAGTGAGGGAGAAAAATGTTAATTGTGCAGATTGAACTTTAAAATGTGTTGTGTGTCCCCTTTTTCCCCAAAAAAGTCAGTTTTTAAACATTTACCAGCACGTGGCTGGTTATGGCTAGTGCATTTATCCCTAAAATAAAATAAAGTGTGATAAAATGTTTTGAAATGTAAATTTTGTGTGAAAGAAAGCTGTTTGAATAATATTACAATAAGATCCATGCTTTTTATTGTGATCAAATCCTTATTATCCTGGGATCATTAAGTGTAAAATTACCCTGCATGTTAAGAGAATACTGAATCTGGAGTCAAAAGACCTGGGTTTGATATCTGTGGATGATACTAGATACATGATCTTAGAGGAGTAATTTCATTTCCCAAGTGAGTCTTCTCATCTATAAATGAGAGGAGCTGGAGTAGAGGATAATTTTTGTTTTTTCACATCTAAATCCGTTTTACCTCTGCCCCTAAAGTCCCTTTGACCAAAAATCCCTCTACTAGTCCTATACCCTAAAGAGATCAAAGAAAAAGGGAAAATACCTATAGAGGAAAAAAAAAATTAACAGCACTTTTTTTTGATTGTACCAAAGAACTGGAAAGTGGGAGAGGGGGGTATCCTTAAATTGGAGAATAGCTAGTGGTATATGAATACAATAGAACATTATTGTGTCATAAGAAATAATTAAGTTCTAGCAAACGATTGTGATGGAATGCTATTGTGCTATAAGAAATGATGAGTTCATTGACTGTAGAAAAACATAGACTAGTGTAAAATAATATGAGTGACGTGAGCCAAACAAAGAGGATATTTTATACAGTGTAGTAGGAAGGCCGAATCTATAATCTCAAATATAATCATGTATATGTTTGAATGGTTCGAAGTCACAAGGTATGAGAAATTCTCTAAGTAGAAAACAACAAAAAAATTATTTAGGCCCCACCGCAGCAGATCCATGAACCAATCTCCCCATTCCGACATCTTGACAAAAAGACTCCAGGCCCAGAAAGCCTGCCTCACAAGAGTAACCAGGAGGCCACAGAAAAACAAGATAGTATTTAGCCAAATCATATTTACTGTCCTCAAGTCCTTTCTCGAACTCCTGGGTCTACACACGGGTCAGCTCTGCATCTGCACCTTCCTGCTTCCTAAGATAGTAGTTGTCTCTTGGCTCGCTTTTCCGAAGAGAGCCTCTGGCATTCTCAAGCCTTGCCTCAACAACCAGAGACCATTGGTTCCCAAGTTGGCCCCTCTTAAGTCATTAATCTACACCCACACAGGTTTCACACCTGATAGGGCTTTGGGCCTGGGGCTTAGCACTTAACAGCTGAAAGTACTTTCACTCAAAGTAAACAAAAGCCAAACTCTTGAAGTGCTAAGGAGCCCATTCTAAGGACCCCATTTTGCCTTACGGACACACTCCACCCCTATGTTCTAGGATACATACAGTAACAGCAATGTTATTTTAAAACAACTTTGAGAAAATAAATGCTTATTAATTGAAAAAAATATGACAAAATTAAAACAAAAGTCCTTCTTGCTTCACCAATCATTTTGCCATCTGACTGCTCATCTTCACAAAGAGAAAAAGGGAAGAAACCTTTCTACAAGACACACTAAGTAGACATCCAGTCTTTATTTCAGACTTAGTTATTTTTAATTCAGAATGTAATATAGCAGAAACAGATCTGAGATTTCTCCTTGATGCTGGAAATTATGCCAGGAGAGGCTTCAAGGCAAGTGTAATTTTTTAAAGCAGTTTGTTCTACGATTACTCACTCCAGCTTTCCTAGGCCCTGAGCTACTGAGTCAAGCAGATTTTCTTGAGTAATAATTTCATTTCATCTCATTTAAAAATGATCTGAACCTTACAGGGAGAGAAGTATGCTATCTTCTGGTAGAAGAGGGGCTTCCACTCTGTTCCAGATTGGCATGGCCTCTTTTTATTATAACATTTTAAAACCCCAGATAAAAAGAATTAAAAGCAATGGCAAAATTGACCACCAGAATATAAATTACCCACTGATTCTGCAAGTGTAAAGAAGAGTTTTCTGACTTGTCAGCATAGTATGATGAAGTTCAGTCCAGAAAACATAAGAATAATGATGTTATTCAGTCACAACTGTTGAGGTTTGGGGTTGAGGGGTGCTCAAGACCCCAAAATACTGACATGCCAGACCTGCTCGAATGAATTCAACTCAAGCCTTCTCAGCCAAAGAAAAGCAGTTTATTAAAGATTTGCTATATTGGGTAGACTTTTAGGGAGCCTGAGCATTTGTGATGCTAATACCAGCAGGCAAAATTAATCTGAGCTGAGTTAGATTGAATCTGAATGCCTTCACGAAGGCAAGATGGAGCTTATATACAGAAAGATTATGGGAGGGATCTAGGGTGGTCTAGTAGTCTGGGGTGAAGGGAGGAGGGGTTTAGGACAGATTGGTGTGACTGGGGTGAGGCCAGACTCCAGGGTGGGAAATAACTGAAGGCTACCTAGAGATGACTGACAATATTAGGGCTAGGGTAATAGAACTAGGGTAAAGATATTTTGATAAGATCAAGGGTGGGAAACAGCCAGAAGGCAATCCCGATAATGGAAGGCTGGGCTAGGCTATTTGGGCACGAAAAGGCAGATCAAGTGGAAAGATTCAGCTTGGGGCTCAAGGGGGTTCCCACAGTCTATACCCCATCACAACCCATGTCATCCATGTAACATTTCCATCCTTCAGTACTCGAGTTGTTTTCTCTGAATTACTTACCACATTTCTACACTAGTTATTTAAGGAATGGAACTGGTACTGTCCCAGTTAACATTAACAAAGAATGAACTACAGTATCAATCTCTCTTCCTTCTTGCACAAATGCCAAACTTTGGATACATTTTTATAAATTTAATAATAAATATCCTAGTGTTGAGGGAAGAGTTTTGGGAGAGCACAGTTCAGGTGTGAAAGAATTCACTTAGACCTTCTCTTTTAGCCAATGGGAGCTTTTTCTTTTATCTGGAAAAGCATCAAGGACCTCCTTAACAAGAAAGCTAAAAAGACCCCAATATTTGGGGGAGTTACGCTTATACAGAGGTTTCAGAATGATGATAGAGTTTTAGAGGTTTTTATGGGGGTTAAAGATTAAGACGGAACAGGATGAGGGAGACAAAAGGAATTCTTTATGGTTTAAGAAGGATAGGGCAGAAGGCTATAGTTTAAAAATTAAAGGACCAGGGGAACACAGTATAAGGAAGACAAAAGCAATTCTTTTGGTACAGGTTCAAGATGTAAGAAACGGGAGAGGAGTTTTGTTTCCACAGAGTTAAAAGTATTACTCTTCCTCCCCCTTACCCTGCCAGATTTAGCAGAAACCTGGCCTCTGGTCAAGTCAGGTGAAATGTTAGATGCATGCTTAAACCAGTCATTTGAGGAGGGCATGACGTAGGCACTCAGGGGTTTTCATCTGGCCAATGAAGAGCCTGGCGGGAGATTTGATGTGGGAGTTGATAAAAGGACTCACATCCGTCTGAGTCCTTTGTACTTTCTCCTGTACTCTATTCAGGGGATGTACCCATTTATTCAGGAGGAATAAATGTAAACTATACTTAAAATGTTCCTGGCTTCCCAACGAGTAGTGTTTATTCCTAGACAATGTAAGTATGTTTCTAACAAAAATAAGGAGGGAAGGACTTTAGGGTGACTTCAAGTTACAGAATAAGCTACAGGGCTTCACGAAGTATTGGAATAGCAACCTTTAACCTTATTTTTAACCTTTAGGGCACTGTTTCTGTCTGTATCATTTCCCCTCAACCACTAGGCAGAAGAAATCTTTCAGAAAAAGGGCGAAGGTCATTATCTTCTTTGATCACTTTTCTGGCTGGTTACATCCTGGTCTTATCTCCTATCTAGTCCTGCTTGCTCCAACTACCTCAAGCACTCTTTTCTACCTCATCACAGAAAGTTATGAAATTTTACAGGTGATTATGAGCTGAAATAGGGTCCAAATGAGAATAAATCAAAGAGAATTTCAGAGTTGGAAGGAATCTCAGAGATTATCCAGTTCAACCTATATAATATCAGCAAGTGGGCTTCTAGAAAGGCATAGCAGTATGTTACAGTGGGAAAAGCACTGGCTCAGAAGTCAGAAGACCTGTGTTCAAATTTTATTTGATTCCTATTACTTGTGTCACTTTGGCTGGTGACTTTGCACAGCCCTCCCTTACTTAAATCCAATTTATTTGCAGTCATGATGATGGCGTACAGTCTCTGGGAACCCCCTTGAACCTGATGGAGTACAGTCTCTGGGAGCCCCCTTGAACTCTCCTTGAATCTTCCCATTTGATCTGGCCTTTGCCTGAGACCATAAGCTTTTCATTATCTAGGCCCAAATCTCTACCTAGCCTAGCCCTCTGTTGTCCAGTTGCTTCCCACCCTTGATCCCATCAAAATCTCACTCTCTTGTTTCCTGGAGTCTTGATCTCTAGTCACCCTAGTCCCATCAAGATCCTCCTTAGACTCAAGACCCTCCCCAAACCCCTCCACTATTTGACCACCACTCAATCCTTCCCACAATCTTTCTGTATATAAGCTCTATCTTACCTCCATGAAGGTGCTCAGATTCAATCTAGCTCAGTAGATTGAATCTGGCTGGCTTGTGAAAACAGGTGTCACAAATGGTGAGATTTCTTAAGACAACCCAATATGACAAATCCTTAATAAACTTTGTTTTCTTTGGCTGTGAGAATGCTTGAGTAGAATTCATTCAGCAAGAGCCGGTGTGTAGGTGTTCTGGGGTCTCGAGCATCCCTAAAAACACATGGTTCCGTAACCTCATGGTTTGTCTTTAACCTCATCAATGACATCATCTTTCTCTTCTCATGGTCCTCTTTGAGAACAAAGGACAAACCACAACCTGTGAGTGAACTGCCCACTGGGGACGCAACTGGCCAGTTTCAGTTGGGCAACTCACCTCTTCTCCTTTCATCTGTTCTGCTCTCCTCTCTCCACGTGTAACTTTTGAAGGCTTAAACCTACTTAGATATCTTGGGTTTTACTGGCTAGATTTCTCTCTCAAAGACCATGCTGTAAACCCAATTCACTCCAGTTCCCATGGATTGGCCAATAATAGGTCCCTACCTAAGCACCGCTTAATGGTTATTATTTGGGCCCTGTTGGCTCAGAGTGAATGTAAATAGCAATTGCTTCTCTTTTGGCCCCAAATCCTGAGGGTCTTCCCCTTCCAGTTTGATTGTTTTGGGGGGAGAGTGGTTTGGATTAAAGGGGCCATCCCTTGGTTCACTTCTTAAATGGCCTTAATCACTGAATGGCCATTGCCTCAGCCAAAGTGAGAACTCAGAAAGACCTTAGCTTAAAAAGTCCTAGGTCTCCTATTGCATTGTGGGCCATTTCCAGAGTTCCTGATCTATATCTATCCACTGGACCCAGAGGGCTCTGGAGAACAAAACAAGGCTGATGACTTTACATAGCCTTCTCTCACTTAATTCCAATCCATTTACAAGTCATAGCATCATCTTCCTGATGTCATTGTCTTCTTTGAGAATGAAAGACAAACCACACACACCAAGCCTCAGGTTATCAATCTGAAATGGCTTTTGATGGAGGGGAAACATACTACCTCCTCAGGCAACCGATTCCACTTTAAGATAAATGCAGTTGTTAGGGATTTTTTCTGGCTTTGGGCCAAAATCAGAAATCATTCTCCACAATGCTTCCTTCTGTCAGGTGGCCCTGTACTTGCTAAATGAAATGTTGCAATAGCATCTTCATAGGCAGAAAATGTTACCTGCTTTCTTTAGTTGACACTTTTTTTAAGTTTTAAGAATCTCTACTGACATATTTTTTTACTCCACTACTACTCTGCTGTACAGTATTTTTAAATTATTTATACAACAGCATATTGCTCAACTTTCAAATGGAAATTTTAATAAATCATCACTAGCATTTATGCAACTCCAGCTGTGTATGTGAAATTCAACTCAATGAGCATTTATTAAGCATTTTTTTATGTTCAGAGAAGAGAGACAGTCACTACATAATACGGATGAGGCTTCAAAGATTATATTTTGTTATCTATGGAACTTTGCAGAGCATGATGAGGAAAAAAGGAGAGAATAGGAAGATATAGGGAGAGGTGATCACAAAGGCAATTGTTTTGGTTTCAGTCAACTTCATGAATATAAAAGGTATGGCTGGAAAGAAGTACATCTGAAAAAGATCTGAGCAGCTTAGTGGAATACAAATTCAATATGAATCAGTTCTGCTATATTATAGGCCAAAATGATAATGCAATGAGTTTGCATTAAAATAAGTGCAACATGGTATCCAGAAATAAATGAGTGATAGTCCCAACATACTCTCCCCTAGTTAGACCATATCTGCAGTATGGCATTCAATTCAAAGCGTCACATCTTAAAACAAATCAAGAAAAACAAAAGCATTGATAAGTTTGAGGGTAACCAAGATGGCAAAAAAAAAATAAGCCTTTAGATCATACAAGGATCATTTCAGGGATATGGGGAAATTTAGCCTAGGAAAAAAAAGGGGGGGAAAGGGGTAGAAGGAGGAAAAGGGCATAATATCTGTCTTCAATTATTTAAAAGACTATCATATGGAAGAAGGGTTAGCCTTGTGCTTCTTAGATCCCCAGATCATAACTAGGGGAACGGAAATTACCAAGAGATAGATTTTGGCTAGATGTAAGGAAAACTTTCCTAACAATTAGATCTATTCAAAAGTATCATGTCTGTCTTGAGAAGGTAGCTAGACCTCTCCTCACTAGAGGTCTTTGAGAAAGGGCTAGATGACCATTTGCAGAGGATTTTCATTCAAGTACACTTTGAAGGGGGTGGTTAAACACAGCTAGATGAAGCCTCTGAATCACCAGGAGGGGACCCATCCTCACAGGGCATATGAGGACTATTTCCAGTTCAGTCAGAAAGAATCAGAAAGCCAAGAAAGGAAGAAAGCAAACTAAAGTGCAGTTGGACAGAATCTAAGTTTTGATAAGCATTTCTTTGCTTCTTTTTTTATACTTCTGCTAACAAAGATTCCACAATAAATTGCATGGCTGGAATTCGATCTCTTTGGGAGGCAGCTATGGTACAGTGGCAAGACTACTAGAAAAGAGATAGGGGATCTTGGGTTTGAGTCTTGGCAGGAGGATCCTTGGAAGGTCATTTAACCACACTAAAATTCAGTTTTCTCATCAATAAAATGGGGACGAAGTGGGATATTTTAATTTATAATTACACAGGGTTATTGTGCAGAAAATTATTTTTAAAATATAAATCACTACAGAAAAATAAGTTATTATTAGTGGCGCTGACATCACTGTATAAAAAAAATCTCTTATTTCACATCTCTCTTGATATGTGTAACATGGGCTCACATGTTACCTTCATATTTATTTTAATTATTCTCAGTGCGATTATGATGACTTGGAATAAAAAAAGAGATTGGAGGAGCAATTTATGATGGTCATCATTTCTCCTCATAAGTAATCCTAGAGAGTAGGATGCCATATGATAGGCTGTAAGGGAAACAATATGAAATGGGTCCACTGGCATATAGGTTAGAGGACCTTATCCATCCCACTGCCTTTTATCTGCCTTTGAAACCATGTGCCAGACCTGGGTTCAAATCTCACCTGTAATACTATCTAGCTTTATGACTGTGGGTAAGTCATTTACCTCTACGAACTTCAATATTCTCATCTATAAAAAAGGACTTCTAAAGTCCTTTCTAGGTCTAAATCTATGATCCTATGAATTCACTTGTTATTTGAACCAGATTCTCTGATTGTCATATGTAACAACAATATTACTTGCAGCTACTGTGGCTGTGTAAGGCCAACAACACCAGCATGCAGAAGAGCTGCCAGCACAGATTCTTTGATCTGCTTTTCTAAGGAAAGCAACCTTAAGGAGTTAACAATCTCACTTTAATCAAACACACATATATCATTCACTTAGTTCAGCAGGAAAAGCCATCACCCTGAACTTCAGAGAGAATACAAACAGAAATTACAAACATACATGATATTAACAGAGCAAATAACACAAACCAATCTATCCGTAGCAATATGTAGTTACCAGAGAAGCACCAACATCTGGGTTTCTTCAAAGCTGGGGGAGGGGGGGCGGGGGCTTCTTAATAACAGGTACTCAGAGTCTCATCTGGTCAAATCACCTAACACTCTTCCAGTGAGTGAGAGCCTCAAACAAAATGTTAACCTCTGGGTTTATATACCCTGTTCGAAGTCAAAGGGTGTCACAACCATGAGACTCAAAAACATGTGATGCTTCTTCAGGCATCACAACCATACAATTCAAATCTATGTGAACTAGGCTTTATTGTTTCTTAGGCAGGTCATCAAAGACTCCTGGATTTAATCAAAGAAACAAAGGCACTTGATTACTTCAGTGCTCCAAAAGGGAAAACAGTAAAAACAAAAAAAGTCCCACCTTAATTACTATACAGCATAAGAACAAGCGGTAGCTAACTTTGGAAGTTGGAACTTTTGTGTTGCCATGCAGCAAATGAGTAGTAGGAAATAACTGAGATTTTCACGAAAACATGAAATTATATTGTGAGGTTTTTTTTCAAATTTTGAGCAATATGCCATGTAATCACTTAGCTAAATTCTGAACACAGACAGAACACAGACTGCTTTGTGCTGGTAGTTGAAGAACCATGTACAGTGGCAGGTGGGGAGCAAGATAGGTTTTTGCAGTCTATGCTGTCTTGTGGACATATGGAATACTGTAGATATTTGTAAGGTTATCCCAAGCAATTACCAGAGAGGAACTGAGGTGACTATTGGACTAGTGGCCCAACGGAAAATACCAGTTGGTAGACAATTCATACATTGCACTCCCTCGGTGGATAAGTAATACAATGACAAGCTGTCATCTGATACACTTAAGGAAGATAGCACATGAGTCCATTTGAACTGTTGTTGCCATTTCTTTTGTGCCACAAGTTTCATAATGCATTGTCATGAAATTAGGTGGAATAAGTGATAGACTCTTCTATCAGTAAGGCAAGATTTATGACCTCAAGGATGACCATAAACATGCCTGTATGGCTCAGAATTGCAAAGTATGAAAAACTCTCTAGGTAGAAGGCAGAGAAAGTATAACATTTATTTAGGCACCAAAGAACCCAGAACCAGTAGTTCCAATTTGATATAGCAGTAATTGTATTCCAAAACTAGTAAGCCCACTTCAATTTAGCAACAAAGAGATTAAAACACAGTATTACAGCAAAGAGCCAAGTCATCCTGTAACCTTTCCCCACTCCTAGAGCCTACTCATAAACAACCATTCATGAATCCTGTCTGCTGGCCTGTGTCCTCTCCCCCCTCAGTCCTCTGGTCTGCATCTCTCTGGTTTCCACTTTCCCCTCTGCACTCTTTTCTGCAGCTCCATGGACTAGGAGTTCTTACTCCTTCTCCTTGAGCTGAATTCTGAATTCTGGCTTTTCTTCTGACTTCTGAATTCTCAGTTCTCAATGGCTATCTTCTGGATATATATATATGTTCTTTTTAGGGCCCCAGGGCTTCATATCCAATTGGCAGAAGACTGTGGGAAAGATCTTTAATCTCTGATTGACACCACAAAGGTATGGGCCTGCCTCTCTTAACTGGCCCTACCTGAGGCCTATTGAATGTGTGGGAAAGATCTTCAATTGTATAATCATTACATTTGGCCCCAAGATCTTTCAGGTCCATTACGTAGGCTATTTGTGTCTGAATAGGCATTAACATTTCTTAAGTACAATAAAATCCCCTTGAAATAAACATATCCCATTTGCAAAACACTTAACATAACATCTCATTACCAGAGTGGCTACATGGCTCACTATCAGCTCCTAGATCTTTGTATCCATTACATAGGTCCATGGGAAACCCTGTGCCAATAATACTATAAGAGTATGACAGTACAATGAGGATAATACAAAAATAAGTATGCAGAACAATATCATCATTCCCTCTTCAATCAAATGGGGCTCAAAATCTTGGGGTAAAGGGCAAAGGTATTGTCCTCCATAGTTTCTTCCTGCTGAAATTGGACATAGAGCTGTCCCTACCCCAAGAGTTCAAGAGTCCCATTCGAGAGGTCAGTTCTTTAGCAAGCTGGCATCCAGAACTCAATTGACACACCAGGTCCAGGGAAGATACAGCACAGTCGTGGACAGTGGGTGATGTCCAGCTTAAGAAATCAGTCCTCCACAGGCATAGAGTACTTAATCCTGGTGGAGACAGAACTAGCAAAAAGGTTAAACAAAACAAAGGCCAAAAAGAGTAGGCAAATATAGGCTATTATCCTTCAAATAAGGTCATCTCCATCTTTATTGAGTCTCCAACTATGCAGTGTCAATTCAACCTCATAGCCAAACTCAGGTGGGAAATGTTTCTTTTCATAAGGAACACAGTGAGGAAATGAATCAAGGGGGATCCCATCCTAGATAGAGACTAAGATTGTCCTCACAACCTTTCTCCAGCATTTTGGGGATGATACTGAATGATATGTCTCGTTATAGTTCCCTGAATGTGATTACAATGTATAATGCTTCTATTTGTTCCAGGATCCATAGCCATTTAATTTATATTGTAAGACCAAGGATCCTGGAAGGTGTGGATTATGTAATAGTAATCAGGGAAGGATTTTTTGCTGTTCTTCTCTTTGGGGATGCTAAGGCAACCAAATGACTTTAATAAGTCTGGCCTTATTTGAATGGGGCAGGTAAAGTGGGTTCTTTTGTCTTGGAGTGCTTCTCAGCACTGGGGCAGTGGAGAGTTATTGATTTGTATATGATGTGGTGCTGGTGTTTGTGGAGCTTTCCCACTCCCTGGTTTCCCCCACCTTAAATGCTAAGTTGGCCCTAGCCCTCAGGGTCCTGAACAGGGTATAAGTGTTGGAAGGTTGGTGTTTCACTTTTGGGGTATACTCATTGAAAGGGTGACAAGACTCTGGGCAAGCCACTGAAATAGCCCCCCTCCCCGGCTTTGAAACTCTAATGTTGGTTCTTCTCTGGTAACTATTGTGATTTGATCAGACAAGGTATGTCTGTTGATCTGTTTGTAATTTCTGTTTGTATTTGCCCTGAAGTTCGGGGTGCTGATCTTTTCCCCCTGAACTAAGTGATATATATATATGTTTATTTAAACTGAGATTGTTAACCCCTTAAAGTTGCTTTCCTTAGAAAAGCAGACCAAAGAACCTGTGTTGGCAGACCTTTTGTGTGCTCTTGCTGTTGGTATTTCATCCCCAAAACAACTGCTATCAACATTGTTGTTACAACTCTTTTCTAGGTCTTTCTTCACTTCGAGACTTCTGTTCATGGAAAACACAGAATTACCCAAAGCAGTAAATCTCCCTCTTTGTAACTTCTATTTATTACTCTTAATTCTGCTGTCTGTGGACAAGCAGCACAAATCCAAAGCTCTTTCACAAGACAGCCCTTCAAATACATAGGAAGAGCTATTGTGTCATTACACACCTTTTTATGCTCTGAATTAAACCTTCCCAGTTCCTTAAACTGATCCTTGTACAGCACAAAGGAATATTTTTGAAACTATTCACTATTCTTTATTTACTTTTATTTTTCTATGCAGTCTAAAGCCCATCAGCAGTCCTTTCAAACCAAAACACTAAATTTCCATTCTCCTACTGGAGAGAAAGCATGAACTAGGAAAACATCAGTATAGAGAAGGAGAAAGATCAACACTGATGTAGTGTTTTGTAACAATATAAGGGAAGAATGATCACTCTCTCTAGCACAAAGTGAGGACAAGGGAGGTGTTTTCAGTGTGGAAAACCTGGACAGTTTCCTAGTTCCTTCTACATTTAAGAGTCATGGAATAATTTCATTAATTTTTTGAAGTACTTCAAAGTCCAAAATCAGATGCACTATATTTAAATGTAAGTACAAAATACACTTGAAAGCCCAATATGGATATTTTTTGTTATAACTGTATGGCTTCTACACTTTTGCTCCCCTCCATCCATGTGAATAATTGAGAGATAAGGCAACATAGAATACAGAGAAGGAACTGGGAATTCTGTTCCTGAATTTAAAATAATCTATGTAACAGTCTGTAGATAATGCGAGTTTAGACAAACAAGTTTTGAAATGTATACTTCCCAACTTCCATTATACAACCAATCAACTAATCAATGAGCATTTTAAGCATCCCCTATGTTCCAGCAGTATAATTAAAGAGATAAGTCAAGAAGCATTTATTTAACACTTATTTTGTGTTAGGAACTGTGCTAAGGTCTAGGAACTAAAATAGAAACCGAAAGACTACCTCAGTCTTCAAGGGGCTTACCTTCTAATGGAAGAAAATAATTTCTAAATAGAAGCTTAAAAGGGGGAGGGCATGAAAGAGAAGGTACCACTTTGAGGGAATAATGGAGAAAGTCTAGAGTGGAGCCTGTTGAGAAAGAAGGCATGACTGTCCTGAGAGCTTTCCTGAAAATGGAGATTTTGAGAGGGAACAACTAATCAGAGGAAGGGACTTACTGCAGTTAACTTCCAGGGTCAGGCAACTGCTGGGGCCTAGTGAACTGCCAGGGTGAGAAGACTCTTATGACATAGAAAGAAAATCTGGACAGTCAGAAGTGGAGCCTAGACAGAAAGATTCAAATAGAAAAATTCTTAAGGGAAAGAATCCATTGACTTAAATTCACATGAATGTGCAAGTGACTCACAAAAACAGATTTTAGTCGAGAATAAAGAGAAATAGATCTCAGGAAGGCTGGATGTAATTCTGCTTGAGGCCAATCCTATCTATACCTTTGGGGCTTCCTATACAGTAGCCCTGTTTCTGGGGTTGTTAATATAGTAGTGTCAGCAAATGTTTCTGCCCCTTGTTTCCATGCCAGACCACCTAAGGGAAGAGAAGAAATTGGTAAATAGAGTAAGGCAGGAGATGTACTATGGAGAGAGCCTACACATTGAAATGTTATATTAATTCAGACATAAATCAATCATAATGTGTTCAGTCCAGTTTACTCTAACCATGTAGTTCAAAAATTCCTTCTGGGGGTCAATCCATGTCTACCAGGAGACCATGTAGCCCCAGAAATGAGAGCAAAGAGAGGCTAGAGGTTCTTGGACTGAACAGGGACTGTGGCAAATGTACAGCAAGGGCAAACAATAGACCTATTCACAGCCAAACCAACAGCCTATCGTTGCACAGCCCCTACAATACTACTTCTCCCCTTTTTAATCTTTGAAAAATTTGCCATATGTGAGGTAAGACCTCAGTTTTTTAAGAATTTTCATTTCTCATTAATGATGTAAATAAATAGTATGAAACTCAAATAAAAATGAATCCCTATGGGCCATATTTTGACCTAGAAAACCATATGTTAACATTATCTATGTTGTATTATATTTTTATTTATTTTGTTAAATGTTTCTCGATTACTTTTTAAGCTAGTATGATCTGTACTTTGGAGTCTGCCAGCTGTCTGGGAGTTTGACACCTCTGGTTTAAAACAGCTTGCATAAATGGCCTTTATTTTGACCACTATTCATTTCTTTCCTCATCTGTAATGAGGGAATTGGACCAGATGGTCTCTAAGTTCCCCTCCAGCATGTGATCTATGATACTATGATTGTAAAATCCTTTAGTCCTTTAGGTATATATCACTAAGGGAATGGTTCTTGGTTTTATGTACTTGTACCAAGTCCAGATATATCCAAGAAACCATGCTTTTATCAAAGATATATTATACAAGATTTTTTTTTCCCAACAGTCAACAGTTTTTCAGATATCTTACCTCATAGATTTCTATTCACACCAGTCACTAACCTCGAGGAATACATGTTCAGGAATACATGTTTGTTTAACATTTTCAAATGTTTCACTTTTCTGAATTTCTACTTATCGCTTCATGTATAGTTGCAACACAGTTGCTTTTACTGTTGTCCTACATATGATTCATCTTCTCAAGATAGTACCCATTTGTACCTTCTGTTATCCTCAAGTATTCAGTGGATGTCACAAGTGGGTGATTTTGGACTTTAAATTAACTATGTCGTGCTTGAGGGAAAGAAAAAAAAATGAAACCACTTGAAAATAATAAACCTTATGATTGTTTATCCAACTAAACATTTACTTAACATTTACTGTGTATGATACCTTCAGGAAGCTCACAATCAAGTTTATATCCTAAATTAGTTGCAATAAGAATCTCCAATGCCAGAGCAGAAAGCATTCAATCTTCTGTTCCCAGAGGGACATGAGCCACTTCCCAAATCTAATAGAACCTTTTGTTTATACCCATCTCAGAGGCAAAGAAATAAATGTGTTATTGAGACTACACTACTGAAAAACTTTCAAGGGCAAAGCCCGGATGTCAGAGTACAGAAAGCACTAAACTGAGCTCTGCCAACATTCCCCTCCAAACAACTTTAAAATAACATCTCAAAATGAATTCTGGAGTGGCAGCACCAACAATAGATTAGAGTGAGACAGTCTTCCAAACCAAGACTACATAGAAGGACAGAAAGGGAGATTTGTGACATAGGACAGGAGGCTGGGCCAAAGACCACATGGATAACATGCCAGTGTTAGAACTAGGTGGTGTTGACAAAAGCAGCAGCTTTGAGAGCTCTTAATCCAGGAGTAAGGGGATCTGACAACTGGGCAGAAAGAGATTTCGGGGCGCCTCTTGTGCTAGCACTGGATTCAGAACCAGATGCTGCTTGACAACTCCATTTCCTATACCCACTTCTTGGTCAAAATTCAAAGCAGATAGGAGCACTTTCTATAAAGAGGGAGTGGAAGTCCTGCAGGGTAGTATCACTTTTAGTCCCAAAGAAAGAGGGACCCTTCCTGGTTAAGGATCAGAATGTAAACCAAAAGAGCAGGGACTACACCTGTTCCCAGGTCACACTTGGAAACACTGAAAACTTCCAAATCCCCAGATTTAATTCTGAAAATAGCAGTGCAAAAAAGCCTCAACTTTGAGACAGTGAGCCTCCCCGAAACATGCCAGGACAGAGCCCAACATTAACATAAAGTTTCAAATCTAGAAGTAGGGTGGGAAAATGAGCAAACAACAAAAAAAGAACTTGACCATAAAAAGCTACCACAGTGACAGGGAAGATTCAGACACAAACTCAGAAGAAGACAATGAAGTCAAAACAGCTACAAGCAAAACCTCAAAGGAAATAAAATGTAAATTGGACACTAGTCCAACAAGAATTCTTGAAAGAGTTAGGAATTATTTTCAAAATCAGATAAGAATGGTAGAGGAAAATTTAGGTGACAAAATGAAAGCAAGGGGAGAAGATTATGAAAAGACAATAAACAGCCTGGTAAAAGAGGCAAAAATAATAGGAAAGAAAATAACACCGTAAAAAACAGAATTGGACAAATGGGAAAAAGACCTACAAAAATTCACAGATGAGAACAACTCCTTAAAAATCAGAACTGGCCAAATAGAAAAAGATATCCTTCCTCCTCAGCCCCCAGAATTCCCTTGCTGTACCCTTCTCCAATTTACACCTACTGCATAGGGTCCCCGGTACTTTCTGCCTTTTCCTATGTAAAATGCCCTCTCTTTAAGGATTTGAAAGTAATGTTTTTTCAATATATTGTGAGTTTAAATCCTTGACCTGTTTTTACCCACCCTCAGGATATTTGCATTTAAAATTTTCTCTTTACTTATGGAATGGATGGCTTTCTCCAGCTGTTAAAGAATTTTTATATCAGCTCACAGATGTCAGTATTGGGGTTATAGGGATCCTTTCCTGATAATACATAAAGATAATCTTGATGTCTGACACCTTTGATTTTTATGAGATGCATGGAGTGTGTGAGATATTCAGGGAGGAGTAGAACCTCCATTATGAAGACTTGCTGAGCCCTTTTCAGGGTTGCTCATATACCTTTGGTGTCCATCTGTCACCCAACTCTCATCTGTGGCTCCAAAAAGCTATAATGTGCACAGTAGCCACACTCTGGTGTGTCCTTAAGGCAAGATAGGGCTCCTTAGTACTTAGTTTGGGGGTGCCCTTGAGGAGTTTGGCTTTTGTTCACCTTGAAAGTACTTTCACCTGTTAAGTGCTAAGCCCCAGGCCCAAAGCCCTATCAGGTGTGAAACCTGTGTGGGCATAGATTAATGACTTAAGAGGGGCCAACTCGGGAACCAATGGTCTCTGGACTCTGGTCTCTGGTCGTTGAAGCCGGGCTTGGCTTCGAGGAGAGGCCAGAAACTGCAGCTGGAAAAATCCGAAGCAGAGCCGACCCTTCTGTGGATCCAGGAGTTTGAGCAAGGTCTTGAGGCCAGCGAATACGATTTATGCCATCTTATTTTTCTGTGGCCTCCTGGCTACTCTTGTGAGGTGGGCCTACTGGGCCTGGAGGCTTGTGTTCACAATACTGGAATGGGGAGGTTGGTTCGCTAATTTGTTGCTCTGGGCCCTGAATAAATTTTTGATGCCTTCTGCTTAGAGAATTCTATATACCCAACAATTTCGAACCATTCAAATATATATATGATCCTTTTTGAGATCATAAATTCAGCCTTCCTACTACACCTGGTAAACCATCTTGGCAGGTTTAAGGTAATTGTCAGACCTCAGATCCATTGGTACAAAGGAGAGGTCTAACTCCAAGCATATGAGGGCTTCTGGCAGAATGGGTAGATGAAAACAATCTGTTCCAACATCCATGAAGACAGATGAAGCAGGCATTGTGGAGCCCTTAGAGTCTTGTCAGACATTGAATACACCAAGGTCATCCACTGCATTCTGAACCATCACTGTCAACTTAGCTTTTGTCTTGCTTTTTGTACAATTCTGCCTCACTTAAATCCAATTTACATGCTAGTCAAAATATCACCCAGTGATGTCATTGATCCTCTTTGAAAACAAGGGACAAACAACAAGATGAAAAAGTACCATAGCTTTTCAGTTATTTTCATGGAGTACAAGATTCTTTATACATTCATTCGTTCCCATTTTTCCTAATATATGGCTATAGTATTTTCACTTTCTTCTTTTCATTCTGATTTTTCATTTTGAATTATTTCATAGGATTTTTTGTTATATTCCTCATACTTGCTGATATTAAAATTAATGTTAGAAATTCAAGTGTCTCCCTATTTTTTTCCTTCCATTTCAACTAATTATGCTATGAAAATCTTTGAAAAGAAAAAAATTTTGTTCATTTTAAATGTACTCCTTTAGTGTATACTACCCAAAATATTATTATTGGGTCAAGGAGTACGATTACTTTTGTAACTTCTTGTTATGGTAATTAAGATGGGACTTTTTTTTTCTGTTTTCTCTTTTAGAATGTGTGTTGGTAAGCAAAATGGGCTCTTAGCACTCAGTTCAACCAAGTGCCTTTGAAGAGTTTGGCTTTTGTTTCCTTTGATTAATTCAGTATATTTCATTGAGTCTTACCAGGTGCTAAGCCCCAGGTCCAAACCCCTATTATGTGGGTATGAAGCTCCCATGGTACTAAGGGGAGGTGCTAACTCAAGAGCCAATCATAGGAGCCTAAGTTCTAGTCATTCAGATGACGTTTGATGATGTCTGAAACTGTATAAGAAGATAGAACTATTTGCTCAGGGCTCTCACTCTTGGTGGCACACTGCTTTAGAGACTCCAGGCAGCTGTAGCAAAGAAGCCCTCCAGCTTGTAAACCCCGATATTGGGACTTTGTTAAACTCTGGTAACTATGAATTGGGATTTGATTCAGACAAGGTCTGTCTTTCGATGTTTGTAATTTGTTTGTATTTTGCTCTGAAGTTCAGGATGCTGGCTTTTTCCCCACAACAAAGTGAATGGTATTTGTATGCTGAATTAAAGTAGGCTTGTTAACCCCTTAACGCTGCTTTCCTTAGTAAAGCAGATCAAAAGAATCTGGGCTTTTGCAGTGTGCTCATAGCGTGCTTGTTGTTGGGCTTCTGTTGGTTTTTCTCCCCCACAACAACTGCTAGCCAGATTGTTGAAACAGAATGCTAAAGTAATCAAGTGCCTTTGATTAAGTCTTTCTAGGTTTGAAGCCCCAGGCCCACACCCTTTTGCTGATTAGAAGGCTATAGAAACTCGGAGATTAGAATTTTGTTTGGGGCTCTCACTTACTGGAAGAGTGTGGTGTGATTTGACCAGACAAAATTCTGGTTAGCTGCTGGAGCCCTCCAGCTTTGAAAACTCAGATGTTGATGCCTCTCTCTCTCTGGTAACTATGTAATTGTTTGGTCAGACAGCTAGAGGCCTGTCTGTTGAAAACTGTGTGTGTATTTCCTTTGTTTATATTCTCTCTTTGTAATTTCTGTTTGTATTTTCTCTGAGGTTCAGGGTCCTGGCTTTTCCTCCTGAAATAAGTGAATTATAGATAGATAGATAGATAGATAGATAGATAGATAGATAGATAGACAGATATAGATATAGATAGATATAAATAGATATAGATATGTATATGTATATATATGTTTGATTAAAGTGAGATTGTTAACCCCTTAAAGTTGCTTTCCTTAGAAAAGCAGATCAAAGAACCTGTGCTAGCAGCTTTCCGTGTGCTGGTGTTATTAGGCTTACACAGCCACAGTAGCTGCAAGTAACATTGTTGTTGCACTTCTACTGTATTTTGATGTATTGTGTTCCACAAAGATTCTAATAGTTTTTTTTATTATTACACTAGCAATGATTACAATATCTGTATGTCAACACTTTTAATTATTTTCTCCTATTTTATGAATGTGAGGTGATACCTCAAGATTGCTTTAGTTTGTATCCTTTGACCATTATTGAGTTGGGATTTTTTCAAGCAATTATTAGCCATATGTGTTTTCTCTCTTCAAAAATTATCTATTCGTATCCTCATACCATTTATTCATTGTGGAGTAGCAGTTAACCTTTTCAAAAATTTGTAACAATTCCTTAAATATTTAGATATGAAATTTTGTTATAAAAGTTTTTTACTATCTGGTAGCTTTTGCTTCTTCTACTTATATTGCTTTTTTATACAGATTTTTTTTCCAACCCAGTTCAATCCAAAATTTTTAAGTTGCTGTTATGTACCAGGAACTGTGCTGGGCACTGGGAATGCAAAGATAATATGAAAATGGTCCCTGCTTTCAAAGAGTTTACCTTATACTGATGGAGAGGAATATAGCATGGAAAAAGTAAAACATATGCATGATAAACAGAGGAGAAAGAACACATAAACAACTATCAGATCAGAAAAGGCTTCCTGTTGGCAATGTCACATGAAGTGAATTTTAAAGGCGGTTAGTGATTCTAATAAGCATAAATGAGGAGGAAAGCCTGCTGAGTAGGAGAATCTGTGAAACATAAACTTTAGGGATGAAGTATCACATATAGGAAATAACAAAGAGGTCACTTGACTGGAAGATGAAGTATCTGAAGGGAAACAAATTAGAATAATACAGGAAAGGTAGACTAAAGCACTATTGTTAAGGATTTTTAATGCCAAGTTAATAAATTTTTATTTTATCTTAGAGGCAAGAGGCAATGATCAGAGTTTCTCGAGTAAGGGAGCAATATTATCAGTCTTATATTAGGAAGGTGACTTTGGCAGCTGTGTAGAGGATAGACTAGAGCAGCGATGGGTAACCTGCAGCCTAAGGATCCTAAATCCTAAGGATTTAATCTGTGAAGTTTGGATTCAGCCAAAGGGCTGAACTTGAGGACCTAGAGGGCCACATGTGGCCTCAAGGCCACAGGTTCCCCACCCCTGGACTAGAGAAAGAGAGTAGACTAGAGACTGGAACGTGAGAGTTCAATTAGGAAAATGGTACAATAGTCCATATGAAAAGTTAGGCAGTCTGAACTAGGATGAAAGATATAAGAGTGGAGAAGTCAAAGATATCATGGAAATAGCATCAAGAATATTTGATAATTCAAGTAAATGGTAGAAGTGAGGGAGACAGAAATCGAGGATGATAATAAGGTTTTCAATCTAATCACTAGTGGTTATGAGAAATGAGAAATGAGAAAAAATGAGAAAATTTAGGATAGGGATGGGTTTAAGGGAGAAATTTATGAGTTTTGATTTGGAGAAATTAAGCTTTAGATACCTCTGGACATCTAAGTGGAGGTGTCCAACTGACACTTGTCACTCAGAGAAATTTGGTGTGTGTGTGTGTGTGTGTGTGCAGTATTGTGGAGCTATATGATAATTGAACTCACCAGATCTGATAAGATCACTAAGAAAGTATTTTTAAAAAAATGAAGAAGAAGCATAGCATAATTTATTTTTTTTTAGTTTTCAACATTTACTTCCATAAGATTTTGAGTTCCAAGTTTTCTACCCATATCTCCCCTCCACTCCACTCCACTCCAAGACAGCATGCATTCTGATTTTCCTTTCCCCCAATCTGCCATCCCTTCTCCCAACACTCTCTCATCTCCTTCCCCTTATATTTTCCTCTAAGGCAAGATAGATATCTATACCCCATTGTCTGTATATCATTTCCCAGTTTCCTGTAGGGTAAGACAGATTTCCATACACAACTGAGTCTGTATCTTATTCTCTCCTTAACCCAAATCCAATGAGAGTAGAGTTCACTTCTCTCTTCTCACTGTCCCCTATTACCCCTCCCCTGTAAAAGCTTTTTTTTTATGTAAGATAACTTATCCCATTCTACCTCTCCCTTTCTCCCTCTCTCAGTACATTCCTCTCTCACCTATTAATTTTATTAATTTTTAAATTAATTTTTAGATATCATCCCTTCATATTCAACTCACCCTATGCCCTCTGTCTATATGTATGTATATATATATGTGTGTGTGTATGCATATATATATACACATACATAGATGTATGTGTGTATGTATTCCTCTGTTGCCTTGAATATCCATTTTCCCCCTGAAGGATTATACTCGGTTTTGCTTGGTAGGTCATTCTTGGTTTTAATCCTAACTCCTTTGACCTCCAGAATATTGTGTTCCAAGCCCTCTGATCCCTTAATGTAGAAGCCGCTAAATCTTGTGTTATCCTGATTGTGGTTCTACAATACTTGAATTGTTTCTTTCTGGCTGCTTGCAATATTTTCTCCTTGACCCAGGAACTATGGAATTTGGCTATAATGTTCATAGCAGTTTTTCTTTTGGGATCTCTTTCAAGACATGATCTGTGGACTCCCTCAATTTCCATTTTACCTTCTGGTTCCAGAATATCAGGTCAGTTTTCCTTCATAATTTCTTGAAAGATGATGTCCAAGCTCATTTTTTGATCATGGCTTTCAAGTAGTCCAATAATTTTTAAATTATCTCTCCTAAATCTATTTTCCATGTCAGTTGTTTTTCCATTGAGATATTTCACAATCTTCTATTTTTCATTATTTTGATTTTGTTTCATAATTTCTTGATTTCTCATTATTAATTATTAGCTTCCTTTGCTCCCTTCTAATCCTTAAGGAATTATTTTCTTCAGTGAGCTTTTGGACCTCCTTTTCCATTTGACCAATTCTGCTTTTTAAGGCATTCTTCTCGTTATTGGCTTTTTGGACTTCTTTTGCCATTTGGGTTAGTCTATTTTTTTAAAGTGTTATTTTCTTCAAAATTTTTTGGTCTCCTTTAACAAGCTGTTGACTCAATTTTCATGATTGTCCTCTGTTACTCTCATTTCTCTTCTCAATTTCTTCTTCACTTCTCTTACTTGATTCCAAGATGGTATGGCTCTGTCCTGTGAGTGACCACAAACACTCCTTTCTGCCTTGGAACTGTGAGGATGATTCGCTCTCCACTGCTGTCACAAACTCTCCTCCTTGCCCCACAACCATTACCCAGGACTGCAACCTAGATCCAAGCTCAAGCAAAGCAAGAGAATCTGCCTCAGTGCCAGCAAAGAGATCCTTGCAATCCCACTCTGATCAGCTACTCAACTCCCACCACAGTCTGTGGGCTGAGAGTTCTGGGGGAAGCCACTGTCACCACTGTCACTGGCACAGTCCAGGACTGGGGCTAGACCATGCTCCTCTCTCACCCATGTCCCACAGATGTTTCCTACTGACTTTCTAAATTATCTGGCATTTATGGGTTGAGAAGTCTAGAAACTGCCACAGCTGCCCTGAGGCCGGCTCCAGGTTCACTGGGACCCAGTCTATGCTGGTATATTTCATGCTTGATTGTGCTCCTTTCTCAGCCTCAGGTAAGAGACCTTTCCTGTCAATGTTCCACATTGTCTTGGGCTGGAAATTTGTTTCACTCTGTCATTTTATGGGTTCTGCTACTCTAGAACTTGTTTAGAGCCATTTTACAGGTATTTGGAGGAGTTTGGGAGAAAGGTCAAGTGAGTCCCTGCTTTTACTCTGCCATCTTGGCTCCATCCCCAGAGGATAACCATTCTTAATGGGCAGGAGGAAATGGATGATTATACAGCTAAGGAGAATTCAAAGGAATGGAAAAAAGAATGGGCATAGAACAAAGAGAGAAAAATGTCCCAAAAACCCAGAGAGAAGAAACTACCTAAGAGGAAAGTATGGTCAACAATATCAAAAGTTGTAGAGAGGTCAAGAAGGATGGAAACAGATTGGGATGCCAGGTTTAGCAATTAAGAGTGAGTAATCTTGGAGATAGAAGTTTCAGTTAGGTGGTGAAGTTGAAAGCCAAAAGCAAAAGGTTTAAAAGTTGGAGGACAGGAAATGATGACCATAATTTTAGAGAAATGAATGAAATGAAAGAATGAAAGAAATATAAGATGAAGCTTTAGGAGATGACAAGTTCAGTTGAATATTTATTAAGAACAGAAAGACAAAGAATTATTTGTAGGCAATAAAGGAGTAAGTCAATGGAAAGGCATCACATATTAGGGAGATAAGCATGATAGCCAAAATTTCTACAAAGCTTTAAGGAGGCAAGTTGCTTTTACACATGGTAATGAATGTATTCAAGAACCCAAGTAGAGGAGCTGGCCTTATCAAGGAAAAAGTGAACATATTTGAAACATATCTCTCATTTCCTTAATAATTCTTTCTAATTATTTGCTTGGCAGTTATCTCTCTCATAACTTATATGAACCCATTATTCAATCTCCTATAGATTACAGAGTTTTGAAAATGTTTAAGTCTATCATCCAATTAGAATTCACTGAGTAATTTGGTATGCACCCACCTAATTAACTATTTTTTATAGAGGAAGTTGGAAACCAACAAGCAGAATCTGACCAAAAAAAGTTTCCTTCTACTTCCATATCCTCATGAAGAAATTTGTAAAAACTGTAATAATCCTTGCCATTATATAGAATAGAATTTTAGAGGTGAAAAGAAATTGAGTGATCACCAAACTATGTGTTTTCCCCTTCTTTCCAGATGCTGTGATAATTCTAAAATTCTAAAATTAGTAAATGGGGCAACCTCCATTCAATTGAAATACTCTATCAGCCAAATACTTCTCACTGGCTTTTTAAAAACAGTTCAGTCTCTTCTAAAATACAACTAGAATGTGCAAGTGTAACCAAATTGAATGAACATGAATTGATGAACAGTAGTGTAGTTATGAAATAAGTCCATAAGGAAAATAATAAGCATCTGTAGGAGACCAAAAGTCTAAAAACATATTACACACATAAAATTAGTAAGGAATATGGCTTTTGGGTAGATCAAATGTCATTTTCTTTATTTTAATTATAATTTGCATTATTACTATTATTGCACACAGTCAAAATTATTACTATTCATGATTTATAATAGAAACTGCCCATTCCCACAGCCTCTGGAACCAAAAACAAAGAAAGCATAGAGTTTTAGATCAACATTAATTTTTAAAGAAGACACATTCACAAAAAATATCAGGGTTTTTCCCATTGTTATGGAAGAGGATATTTCTTTAAGCTCTTTGTTGTCGCATCAAGGGAAAGATTTATGACCTGATGGACATGACATCTAAATAAAGGTGACAAAAGGATCATAGGTTCATAGATTTAGAGCTGGGAGGGACTTTATAGGTCACTGAATCCAATTTCCCAAGGTGCACAAATGAAGAAACTGAGAGTCATAGAGTTTAACATGAAGTACATCCGTAAATGTCAGAGGTGGGATTTGAACCCAAGTCATCTTGATTGCAGATACAGCATTCTAGTCAAAGGTCAATAGATTTAGTAAAGCTGAAAGGCACTGGCATCTCAATTGGATAAACGAACTCCATTAACCCTTACCATACCAATGTGGTATAAGAGAAATGAGGGCATTAGGCAAGCTCTCCATCCTTCCTTAAAATTACTCTATCATTTTGTTGGCAGCTTTCTCTCCCTTTGGCAAATAGGCAAGAAGTTTTCAAAAGGGTTCCCAAGCTGGGATTTAGAAATAAGTTGGAGAGTTGTTCAAATGGAGAGAAGCTTACTATAAGACTTTAGTAAGAGCATTCATGCACCTGGTGCTAAGCTAGATAAAGCTATTAAGGAATCATCTCAATTTTCAAAAATAGCACAGTTCTCCCTAGTGAACTACTGGACGATGCATTAACTTTGTCACAACTTCTGAGTATCATAAAATACATGAATTAGCATGATACCAATATGCATTTTTGTCACCCTACAAAAGCCTGAATGAAATACTATCCCTTCTTTGGATGGGAAAAGAGAATCCAAATGACCAAGATGTACTTTTAATTGTTTATATCTTCAGAGTTTTGTTTGATTTTACTTTACCAAGACTGTTTTAAATACTAATATCTGGGCTGTACCCACTCCAAAAGTATAGAAGCAAAAATTTTTTTAAAAATCAAGCTCTGAGTACAATTTGTAAACAGATTCTTGAGGCATTAGTTCTGTATTTGTATTAGGCTTACTATAATTCCTGAAAAAAATGCCAAACTAATGTGGTAGAAAGACCACTGGCCTGGAAGTCAGGAGACCTAAGTCCTCATTCTTCTAACTATCCATGCGACCTTAGTCAAGTTACATAAACTTTCTGGCTCTTAGTTTTCTCACATGTAAAATGAATAAGTTGAATTCAGTGATCTCCAGTGTCCCTTACAAATGCTAAAGTCCAACAACTTTGACAAAGGAGCACACATAGAGTCTCTACTCAGCTTAGCACTTTTCACGAGGCTGTTTCTAATTCCCAAACCCTCATTGAGAAACACCTTTTTAAAACTTCAGTATGTCTCTATAGACCAAAAGGAAACTGACAATATAAAACAAGCCACTTTATCCAGTTACCCATCCTGTAGGGTGTTCCTTGTTTAAGTCTGTGCCAGTGAGATGCATGACCAAGTTGTTACATAATTTGATAATTGTGGAAGATGATCTCCTAAGGAAAGAGCCAAAAACACTTCTGTACCTTCTGAGCCAAAAAAAAATAAAAAATAATAATAAAAACCATTCCTTGATTTAGCTCCCAGTATTCTAGTGAATATACAGTCTTTCTGATTGAGAAATAAATTTACATTTATCTATCAGAGAGCATCAAAATGTAAGAATACTAATAACCCAAGGGTAATGCCATTTTCTTTTCATACAAGAAATAGTGCAGAATATTTAATAATCCAAAGCTGTTTCCTGACATAAACCCCATCCCTTTAACACAAATTATCCTCCTTGTAATGCTACAAAACTATGGCTCTTAAAGGACTCGGATCTCCAAAGAATTAAAATTAAAAGTGACCCAAAGGAACCTGGAGAGATTTATGATGTAAGCAAGCTATGGAATGTTACTAATCATGGCTACACAAAATATGGCCTAAAATAAATCATCCAAGTATAGCACTGGCACCCACAGAATGATAATAGAACTAGAGGTAGGCCTCTACCTTGTTCAGTGGTTGGTCTGTGGAGAATTTATAGGAGGGCATAGGAAAAATTCACAGACTAAGAAGGCACACATGGAACAATAACCTTGGTGAGATCATTTATTCAAATGTATCATGTATCAAACTATTTTTGTCAATCACGAGTTCCCAGCAGTGTTGAAAAGTAGCTATAAAGTAAATTAGGCAGATTCATGCAATTCCATTACCAGATGGATCTTCTAGAAGTAGAAGGCCATTAATGGGTATCCCTTTCATGTAGCTATTGTTTCATATGCCCCTAGTCAGAAAAAGTACAAAAAGCTCAAGCAACTCACAAATGTGAAAAGCTCTGTCAGTCAAGATGCATTTATTAAGTACCTACTGTATGCAAGGTACTATGCTAAGCACTTGGTCTAATAGTCATCTGGGGAATCAGATCCCATTTCCCAGAGTCATAAAGTTTATTTAAATTGTCTTTAAGCTTACCTTCTTTTTTAGTCTTTGATAGTAGTCTTCAACTGTATAAAAATATTAGATATACCACTATGGAATGTCTCCTTTTCTCAGGATAAACTGATCAAGTGCAAAGTACTACAAGTGCTATTTGAACCTTTCACTGGCCACACTTTTTTTATGATCAGCTTCCTCTAATAGACTGACCAGAATAGCTTGTGGTATTATGAATGTGGTCTCTGGATGCATAACATACACAGTGTCTGTTAAGATACATTTCATTCTTAAAGCTACATTCTGGGATCTTTGTTTGCCTTTTTCTCCTGCAGGCCAACTCAAATATTGCCCAGATGATTTCAGAGGATCATTCACAACTTGCAAATAGGACTCCTTTCTATGTTTTATATTCTTTGGCCAGTTTCCATTTAAACTAATCTCACTGGTGTCATGAATGTTTTGAAGGATTTTTTTGTCCAGTTTGGTCACATTATACCCCCTCAAAATACATCCAAGAGACACATTTACATGGATTGGACTTTAAACTGAGAATCATGTGAGCATTAGTTCAATGTGTGACCTTGGAAAAATCACTTCAGTCTCTTGGCTGCAGTTTCTTTACTTGTAAAAAAACAATTATACTAAATATCTCTAAGATCCCTTCTAGCTCCAAAATTAGTGTTTCTTGAGATGTTAATTAATAGCTCCCTATTGAAAATACTTTGGCCTTACTAAAATATAGATACAGGTGAAAGCATAAAACTTCCAAAGTCTTTTTACTAAAGACGTGGAAGGGGATCTCACAGGACTAAGGACCATTTCATATTTTTCTCTGTTCCCTGGATTACTATGGCCAAAGAATGTGTCACCAAGTAATCCACCACTGTTGCTGAAGCTATTCCTACTTAGCTAGGTTGGTCATCAGAAGGCAGACATAACCTACTGCCTAGACATATACACAAGTACCGTTTCAACAATCCAGCTAGCAAAACCAACAACAACCAGCTCACAGAATGCTACAAGCCCAGGTCCTTTTGATCTGCTATATTAAGGAAAGCAATGTTAAAGGGTTAACAATCTTACTTTAATCCAGCATACAAATATCATTTACTTAGATCAGGGGGAAAAACCAGCACCTTGAATTACGGAGCAAATACAATTCATAGTTATTAACATCTGAGTCTTCAGCTGGGTAGCTCATTACAACGGCTGGCCCAGAGTCACACACCACTCCTGCTCTGGCTCAGAGCCGCTAGAGAGAATGCTAACCTCTGTGCTTATATATCCTGTTCAGGGCACCAAGGGCCAAGTCCTCACCCAGCCTGGGTGTGGAAAAGTTCCCCACCCCCAATATCACATCAGATACAAATCAATGACTCCCAATTGTCTCAGTGCTGAGAAATACAAAAACATCCCACTTTATCTGCCCCATTCAAACAAAGGCCAGAATCATTAAGGGTCAACAGCAAAAAGTCTCACCTTAATTACTATTACAAGTACTTAATACATCCAGGTTCACAGCCTCAGAATCAACCTTAACTCTTCTCTGTCCTTTACACACATTATCTGATCAGTTGTCAAATCATTTCTTAGATCCACTCTCTCCTCTCCATGGACACAGCCACCACTCTAGATCAGGTATTCATCATCACTCACCTGGACTAACAGCCTCCTAACTTATTATACTACTTGCATTTTCTCCCTTCTCTAATTCTTCATATAGCTGCCAAAAAGATCATACTGATGCAGAGATCTAGCTACATCACACTCTTGTTCACAAACCTTGTGTGACCACCTAGTTACCTGTAGGAAATATAAACTCCCCAAACTGGCATTTAAGGTCTTGATTAAGAGGGCCCTAACTTTCCTTTCCCATCTTTCATGGACTCCATATACCAGCTAAAGAGGGCCCATCATATAGTAGGTGCTTAAGTTTATTGGCTAGCTAAACTGAACTACTAGCTTCCCTGAACCCTGCATTCAACATTCTAACTCATACTTCTACGTGTTCACAAAAGTCATCTCCCATCTCTAAAATGAACTTCTTTCTCATCTCATGTTTCAGAATCCATGTCACCTTTCAAAGTCCATCCCTAATATTATTTTCTCTATTAAGTCTCTGTTAATGTCCTCTCCCACAAACATAGGTGTTTAGCTTTCTAAATATCAGTATCCTACTGGTAGAATATAAACTGCTTAAGGCAAAGGACTGTTTGGCTTTGGCTTTTTTTTTAATCCCTAGCACCTAGACCAACATCTTGCAAACAGTAAACATTTATTAAATGTTTGTTGAATTTAATTGAGGACCGTAGCTAATAAGCAGTTTTCTAGATAACAAAATAAATTTACCCCAAAATCATGCCACTGTGCATATACTGAAAAGGGCAAAACAATAGCTAGATTTTATTTTAAAGACAATGTGATATGCTGGAAGATTTTAACACTGTAGACTTTAAAATTGGAGTTTAGAGATTTCCCAGACATATACATGTGACTCAAAAATTCACTCAAAAGTTAAAAATATTTCTCCATTCAATAGCCTAAGAAATTTCTAGTATTATACCACACTGAAGCTTTGGTTCAGTTTGGGTCTAAAGGGAAGAAACTTCTGCTTCTACCAACATATTTTACCCTAGGACTTAAGAAAGATTTTCAATGTGTGGTCTGCAGTTGGGTCTCTTGTATTGCTGAGATTTAGTATAGCATAAGAAAATCAATTATTTTGTGTTTACGCATCTTTGATGAATTGCTTGTGATTTTTCTCATTAGCATATCAACCAAAACACATCTTTTGTTTCATTGTGGTGAAAAATTTGAGTGAGTGGAGAATGGAAATCAGCATTATATATAGTATAGGATCTTTTCTTCCCCTTATAGATGGGAAAAAAACCAGACCACTATCTTAAAAGATAGTGGAAAATAACATTCAGAGTTAGGAAAGACCTTAACAAGCATCTATACTAACACTTTCATTTTACAAAAGAGAGAGAGAGAGAGAGAGAGAGAGAGAGAGAGAGAGAGAGAGAGAGAGAGAGAGAGAGAGAGAAAGGAGGCCAAGATCAAAAAGGTAGCAAGTATCAGAGTCAAGATTTGGAATCAGGTTTTTTTATTCCAAATCTATTGTTATTTCCAATAAATATGACAATAATGTACTATCTACATTCTGTTCAAGAAATTGACCATTTAGATTTTGAGTAATAGTTTTTGTCATAGCTGAGAGTTAAAGTAATATTTAAAGGGAAGTATTTAGGATACTTAAGAGTCTAAGGAACTTTTCATGCTTTAGAAAGCACTTCTTCCTGGGAAGTTAAATAATGCCTCTAACCTTCTTAATATTCCTACAAGGAAGCCTGGAGGTAAATATGATTTTCCCTATCTTACAAAGGAGGAAACTGAAGCCTAGAGGAGTAAAATGACTTGCTTGGTGAACATCTCTCATCTTAACTAATAGACACTTAATGGATGCCAAGTTCTCATCATGTTACAGCAATATTCAAAAACCTTATGTAGCTTCCTAATTGTCACCAGGGTAAAATATAAACTCTGCAAACTGGTATTTAGACAAATATTAATCTAACATATAACTTTTCCAGCTCTCTGCCTTCTCTATTACTAGACTAAATGCATTTGTTATCCTAGTTTCTGCATTTTTTTATTTTAAATCTCATCTTTGTGAAATACTACAAAGTGCTATCAAATCCAATAAACATTTATTAAGAATAAACAAATGACCAAAAGTAATTTCTTTATAGACGATTGGACAAAGGATATGAAGAGAGAGTTATCAAAAGAAGAATTTCAAACTATTAATAATTAGCTATCTCCTCCCCATTACAAAGGTAGCATAAGGGTAACAGTGGGACGAGAACTAGATTAGTAATCAGAACTCTTGGGTTTGAATACCAACTATCTCTGTCACTTACTACTTGTGACTTTGGATGAATCACTTAAACTATAGGCTTCAGTTTCTAGTTTCCAGGTCTAAATCTGTGATGCACGAGCTGCTTCAATTCTTATTCTGGGGTTTTTCTCACCCTTTCCCCGTTATTTTTATTAAGTAGAAACATTATATTACGGGAATCATAAGAATAGTTTGGGAGCCAACAAAATGTGGGTAAGAAGATAGATAAGAAGGGGGGGGTGGTCAGAGCCAAGATGGTGGCTGGAAAGCAGGCAATTGCTTAAGCACTCCCCCAAATCCTTCCAAAAACCTGTAAAAATGGCTCTGAGCAAATTCTAGAGCTGCAGAATCCACAAAATAGCAAAGAGAAGGTCTCTAGCCTAAGAGCCTGGATGGTTGCTGAGAAGGGTCTATTGCACGGTGTTGGGAGCAGAGCACAACCCAGTGTGGGCTGGGCCAAGACAGATCAGACCAAGAGTGGGCCAGAGCAGGCATTAGGGCCATGAATCATTGATCTGTGGCAGTTACCAGACTTCTAACTCACAAACACCAACGACCACAGAGCAGATTAGTGGGAAAACTGCTGGATCAGGTTAGAGAGTCGTCCGGCCCCAGCCCTGGGGTGGCAGAGGTGGTGCAGCAGTGGCAGCAGCATCAGCAAGAAGTTCCTGCAACAGCTTCCAGAGCTCCAGTGTGAGCTGCTTCCAGACCCTGGCTCACTTTGTGGGAGAAATCAAGTGGCAGATCAGAGCTGGAGTACAAGGAGGGTTTTGCTGGTGCAGAGACAGCTTTGCCCTGCTTGGATCTGGGTCACAATCCTGGTTAGTTCTTGGAGGAGGAAGAATGCTGCTGCAGCAGAGCTTGCTGTGTAGACGTATCTCTGAAAACAGCAGTGCAGCCCCTAAAGCTTGGGACAAAGTACTCTCTACTCTATAAGTAAGATGCAGACCCAGACTCAGACTCCAGAATCTTTTTTGGTGACAAAGAAGATCAAAATATACAGCCAGAAGAAGTCAACAAAGTCAAAGAGCCTACATCAAAAGGCTCCAAGAAAAATATTAATTGGTCTCAGGCCATGGAAGAGCTCAAAAAGGATTTGGAAAAGCAAGTAAGAGAAGTAGAGGAAAAATTGGGAATAGAAATAAGAGTATTGCAAGAAAATCATGAAAAACAAGTCAATGACTTTCTAAAGGAGACCCAAAAAATACTGAAGAAAATAACACCTTAAAAAATAGACTAACCCAAATGTCAAAAGAGCTCCAAAAAGCCAATGAAGAGAAGAATGCCTTGAAAGGCAGAATTAGCCAAATGGAAAAGGAGGTCCAAAAGACCACTGAAGAAAATACTACCTTAAAAATTAGATTGGA
>CM053624.1:207461440-207544432 GCA_028646595.1 Phalanger gymnotis
ACTCATGTCTAAACTAAGCCCTCCCCTGAGGCAAGGAGGCACCAAGGACACCCAAATCTTGGGCCTGGGGCTTAGCACTTAACAAGATTCAATGAAATAGCTGAATCACTCAACGCAAACAAAAGCCAAACTCTTTAAGGGCACCCTTCAAACCAAGTGCTAAGGAGCCCACCTTCCACCCTGCCTTTCCGACACAAGCAGTTCCCATGAGCTGAGACGAGGAGCAGAAGCAGAGAGCTGCCTGCATGTGAATCCAGGCAAGATGTGGGAGTGGTTGGCCCAAGGAGGGGGAACCATGGGGTTTGGAAGTCAACCTTGAGTCAAGATAAAAGAGGACTTTACTTGGACATTCTGTATTGATTGAAAAGATTGTAACTTACTGTGATCTGGAGGTGGATGGTGTTTGTATTTTCTGCTACCCCTTAAGCGGGTATATTGTGCTAGGGAAGACCCTGGCCTGGAACCCCCTACTTGTAAAAACAAGTATTTGGGGGATGTATTGATATATGGTATGTGAGTATTCTGAGGAATGCTGTAAGATATACTGAATGATATGTTTTGTTTAAGACTACATGGCCACCTTAGTAATAAGTTATGTTAGGTTGTTCTGAATGTTATGCTTTAGTTTATTGAATAATATTTAGCTCTGAATAAGTAGGGAGTTCATTATACTATGTTATTAGACCCTTAAAATTATTCACAGCAGCAGTCCTTGGGTGTGCTGCTGTGATTACTGTTATGGTAGGGAGAAAGAGAGGGAGAGGCAACAGCATGAGAAGAAATAAACTTGTTCTTGGGGAATAACTATTCTAACTCAATATAAATAACCAGCCAAAAAACCTAATGCAATATTTGGTTATCTTAAGAGAGGCCATGTCCACATCCAGAGTATAGTAGGTGATAGTTCCTTTGTACTCTTTCCTGTTCAGACTACATCCAGATCACTGTATTCAGAATCACAGTCTTAAAAGCATCTCCAGGGGAATACAGAGGAAAAAGAAATGGATGGTGTGGTGACTAGAAAATAAGTCACATGAGAATCAGGTAAGAGAACTGAAGATATTTAGCATGAGGAAGAGATGTTGGTGGAGTACAGAGGTAACGAAATCTCAATTCAAATATTTTAATAGCTGTCATGGAAAAAAGGTATTTGATTTGCTATGCTTGTCTCTAGAGGGTTGATCTAGAAGTGAGTGAAAGTTGCAGAGAGACAGATTTAGGTTCAATATATAGAAAAATACTTTAAAATTAGAGATATCCAAAAGCAGAATGAACTGCCCTGGGAGGAAATAAGTACCTCCTTTTCAAGTGATGACTAAATGGATATTTTTCAAGGATATCATATAAAGAGGATTCTTATGGAAATATGGTTGGCCTCTGAGGTCCCTTCTAGTTTTTTTTTTTTTAGATTCTGTTTTTCTGGGGAAAAAAAAAATTAGAGATGACATACAGGAATAGAGATTCAACTTTTGTACTTCAAAATGATAAAACATTTTTCATCTGAGTACTTTGTGAATTGTCATTAGGGTATTATGAGGTTCATTTGTCAGTCCAAAATAGCAAGAATAAGAATATGCCAATAGAGATACATTGCAGTTGGGAATTCTACCACAATACACTAGGGATATATCTAATCATTCACCTCTAAGATGATTGCACTAGGGTAGAATTTTATTTTCCTGAAGACAATCATTAAAGAGCCTCATGAGATGAGAAAAATATTAAAATGAAAGCATTTTAGAGCTTGAAGGAACCTTAGGGATCCTCTGGGCCAACCCCCTCATTTTACAGATATAGAAGCTGAAATCCAGAGAAGTGAAATAGCAAGGATAGATAATAATATGGAAAAGAATCAATTCTAGCTTCCTCAATCATAAATACCTGGGTCATTTCAATCCAGTCATTGTCTTAGACTTTTGAAATTGGAGAAGGCCCCAGAACCAGCTTGTCTAAACCCCACTTGAAGCATGAATTTTACCCTTCCCTCCATAAAATCCCTGATGAGTGATTATCCAGCCACTGCTTAAGGACTTCCAGTTCCAGGAAACAAACTAACTACTATGGTACTCAAACTACTACTTACTCAACAGACATTTATTAAGCACTATGTGTCAGGAACTCTCCTAAATGCTAGAATGAACAGACAAAAAGTGAACTACCTTTGCTCTTGAGGAGTAGATATTCTAAGACGGATAGGGCAAGCGAGCATGTTCATACATAAAAAAAACATATAGGCAAAGTAGATACGAGTGGACTTTGAAAAGAAAGGTACTAGTTTCTGTGGGACTATGAAAGGCCTACTGTGGAAATATTTGAGCCAAGCCTTGAAGGAAACTAAAGATTACCAAAGGCAGAGATGAAGAGGGAGAGCATTCCAAACCTGAGGACAGTCAGTGTAAAGGCAGGAAGACTAAAAGAGTAGCATGGGTGAGAAATAGTAAATAGGCCAACATGTATGGAAGGGAGTTACATTTAAGCACACTAGCAAAGTGAAATGGATCCATATTGTAAATAACTTTAAATGCCAAACATAAGAATTCACATTTTATTTTAGAGACAATAGGGAGCCACTGGAGTTTATCAGTTCATGGGGTGACAGGACTAGATCTGCCTTCTAGGAAAATCCCTTTGTCAGTCATGTGAAGAGTATATATTTTAATATGGTGTGATTTGAGGCAGAGAGATTGATTGAGAGGCTATTATAATAATCCAAGCAAGAAGTACTGAGAGCCTGAATTCAGGTGGTGGCTGTGTGAGTAAAAAGAAGGGGATATATAGTAGAGGTATTGTGGAGATACAAATGACAAGACTGGGCAACTGATTTATAACATGGAAGTACAGGGAAGAGTTAAGAATGACTCCAATGTTGTAGATCTAGTTGACTAGAAGGCTAATGGTATTCAATAGTAATGAGGAAATTTGGAAGAACAGTGTGTTGAAAGAAAAGGGTAATGAGCTTTGTTTGTTCAACTTTAGTTTGAAATGTCTATTGAGTTATAAATATCCTATAGGCAGTTTGTGCTGCAATATTGGAGCCAGGAAATAGACAAAGACTGGATACGTAGAACTTATAAAGGTGATCTTAAACTGATGGGAGAGTATGAGATCACTAAGTGAGAATATAGAGGGAAGAGGGCCTAAGTAAGCCTTTGGTATACACCTAAATTAGAGGGCATGATATAGAAGAAGATCCAGCAAAGAAGATTGAGAAAAAGCAGACATACATTTAGGAAGAGAACTAAGAAAGAGCAATATAAAAAAAAACTCAGAGAAAAGAGTATATGGAAGATGATTAACATTGTAAAATGCTGTAGAAAGTTCAAGAAGAATTAAGGATGAGAAAAAGCCACTAGATTAGGCCATTGGTAACTTTGGTGAAAACAATTTGTGTTGAATGATAAGAATGGAAGCCAGATTTCACAGAATTTACAAGAAAGTAAGAGGAGGAAGTGGAGACATAAACCATAGTTGTTTTTTTCAAGGAGTTGAGCTGACAAAGGGAGGAGTGACATGACATAGGATAATAGCCAGCAGGGCTGGTGGGAATCAAATAAAGATATGGAACACATAGGTGTATTTCTTAGGTAGTAAGGAGAGAAACAGTAAGTAGAAGAGATTGAAAATTAGATTGGGGGTAAAGGGTGATAGTGGGGACAATTTTCTAGAGAATATAGGAGAGAATGAGATCAAGGATACATTTAAAGGGATTGCCCTTGGCAAGGAGAGTCACTTTGTCAGAGGCTGTAGTAAAAGAGATGATAGTTGGAGACAATAGTAGGGGAATAGGAGATGAGGGGGGAAAAGAGGAGAGAAGAGAAATCACATAGCAAATAGCTTTTATTGTTCTCAGTAAACTAGCAAGCAGGATCCTCAGTTGAGGTGGTTGGGGGAGAGAGTCCTGTGAGAGGCTTAAGGACAAAAGAGATGGTTTGGAAGAGTCATCATTGGGAATAAAATAGAGACACACATAGGAAGAGTAGAATGATTGTCTTGTTCATCAAGGGACCAGTTAACATTATTTAACATAAATATGCAGTTGCCTCAGCACAGTTGCATTACTTCCTCCTGCCATATTCAGCAGCATGTGGGTTTGGATTGGAAGCAAGAGTGTACTGGGAAATATTTAACAACTGATTATTGGGGGGTGAGGTAGTGTACACATGACGCACTTTTTAAGTTTAACCTGCATCATTAACATTTTCTCCACCACTGTAAGTCTAGAAAATGAACAAAACAATAAATCAAACCCTGATCGCAGCTTTTGTCAATTTCCAAGAGGTAAATGTTCACATTGAAAATTTAAAAATCAGCTCCCATGAACTGGTACTAGTTGGCTCCATCATCTCCCTGCATGGGAACAATCTAGGATTGGGCTTTGGCAAAACATGAGTGGCGCTAGTATGAGAGAGAGGGAATCGAGAGTGTAGGAAGTCAAGAAAGTGTAGCCAGAGCAGGGGTGAAGCCCTGGAAAAATACTGAGGAGTATGGGGATCAGAACTCATGGTGGGGAGGAGGAAAATGTTTAGTAATAGGTAGACAATAGGGAAAGATAAAATCATATTCTTATGATGATCAAATAAAGGAATTTTGGAGTTTTTGAACATAATGGAACCCTTGTGGGTGATGACAAGATCAAAGTTATATCCATGCCTATATGTAGTTGAAATGTAGGAAAGCAGGATATGGCAGCTGAGTAGATTGAAGAAGTGAGAACTTTAGGTATTTGAGGGAACTTAGTCATGCATGTTACACATTCTACCCTGACCTCCACTGCCTGAAGGTCAGGTACATCACATTTTTATTCTTTTTTCTGGAGTCCTCCAAGATCCATAAGGGACTTGGAGTGTGTCTAGGCTCTCTGCAAATGGCTCCAGTCTCCATCAATGAAGTTCCCCAAACTGTTGAAGGAAGTCTCTTTTACCCCAATTCCATTTAACCACTAATATAGATTTATTTTTCCTTAGTTTTTTTAATGTAGATTTACTTCAGATATAGAAACATACAAACATAATACACACCCCCATATACTTGTCACCACCTCAGTCTCTGGGGTGGGGAAGAGGTTTAGGTTCAGATCTTAAGTTGATTCCTACAGAGTGCCACTTTCAAGTTCGAAACTCCCCTCTGATTAGAGTTCCAGTTACTCTGGCCTTTCAAGGCTTCCCTGCTAGGATGGTTGATTGGACCATCAATAATTCTAAATACAGTTAAACCCACAAGAGGAGAGGTTTCTAAGTGAAACATGTTCTACTTACAACTATAATTGCCACAGAGTTCTTCCTCTTGATTTGGAATTCACTGTGGAATTGGCCAGGTGCTCACCAGGCTTTGCTGAGCAGTAACTGAAGTGAATAGTACTCAAGGAGTATCTCCATGGGCCTCCATTGCTATTTGAGACTACATTAAGTAGGTCCCCTGCTTATCAAAGCAACTTCTATAACAAAGGATCATAACCTCAGCCTTTAAATTCCTTCTAAAGAAGGCTTTGGTAACCCAAAGTACACATACCAAAAACGAAAGGTCACCTTATTGCCACTGTCCTGCTACCTTTCTCCATTGACTGCGAAGACTTGGCACTAGACCTAAAAGAAACTTTCTTATTAAGAGGCTTTACCCTTAGTCAACAATGCTCCAGTTGCATGTTTCTAGGGACACATAAATTAAAATAAAATGCAATACATCCACTGGAGTGTAGTTATCAAACTTAATCATAACCTAATTAGTGGGAGGAAAATAAAAACATTTCACACTAGCATAAAAATTTGCCAACCTAAACAAATGTTGTTCATTGGAACACATCATGAATAACAGGCTTAATCATCTTGGTATGGAGCCACCTTAGAAATCATGAGACAATCTCTAATTATAATACTAAGACCAAAAGGGGAGAGAGGAAAGATGAGTTTTGAAGTCATGTGATGGCTTAGAAATGATCATGATAGCAAATCTAGAAGAAATGTCAGCTTATTCAAAGAATCCTAGCTCTAGGGACATCAGGCAACTCAAGGGCCATTCCAGTTCAGCTGCCTTCGACATCTCTTTGTCATGCAGTCCTATACAATGAGGAATTTGTTAAAATATTTAATTAGACATATTTTGGATAGAGAGAGATGACTCTTCTTCCCTAAATTAATGTTGGAAATTTTTTGTGTACCTTATAAATCTTGAAGTCACTAGACTAGGTTTGGGAAATAATTAGGATAAATTAAACAGAACAGAAAATTTTATTTTTATCTCTCTATTTGGATCTATAAGTTATATAAATTCTCATATTTAAAAATATTCACAAATGGCATTAATACCATGAAGATATTTTCCAAGTCCATAAAGCTCCTTTTGGCTTCAAAGATCCAAGTCATTGGATCCAATGATTCACATCAATAAATCAGAGATGGAACCAGTTATAAAAACTTGCCCCAAAATACCTAATGGTAAGAATCCCTTTTTTGCAATGGAACATGGCTTTTTTAGTCTCTGATATTTTCATGTTACATTTGCATTATGAGGCCAATTGCTTTACAGTGTCATTAAGAGGCTTCATGCTATAGTTGCTAGAATGCTGGCTGTCTCTGGATTCAAAATCTGGGAAAAATTTTTACCCCTAACAGTACCCGAGTGACCATGGGAAAATCATGTAATTTTTCAGCCTCAGTGTTCTCACCTACAAACAGAATAATAATATCCATAATTATGAGGTAATATAGTATGAAGAGATGATTTCAGAGTCAGGAAGAATTGGGTCCAAATTTGACCTCTGAATGACTGTATGACCCTAGACAAGTCACTTAACCTAGGTAACTCTTTAAGACTAGAAGACACAGAGAAGTTGAGAATCTTCACTGGTTAAGAAAGTTCCTTATTGTGAACTTTCTAAGCTGATGAAATAAAAAAAATCTAATCTAAAAATTATTGCCTACAATATTTATCTAACAGAATTATTACGAAGAACAAATAAGATGATGTATTGCAAAGTCAGTCACTGATACTAGGTTTGGCTTTTCCTCCAAACGTGCCGGGGAGGTGTTCTTCCATAATTGACAAAACTACTGACAATGGTGAGGTCATTTTAATTTTGAAGAATTTTTGCTAAATCTTTATTTTTCCAACAAGCTAAAAAATATAGATTCCATAGAGTCATGTTTAACTACTTCAATGAAAAGCATTTAGGTATTCAATATAATATATAAATTGTTAGAAATGTGGCTTCTCTTTATCATTACTAAACAATGAGAGGTTTTGCTTTTTATTTAGATCCAAGATTTGCATCATTAAGTCTCCCATTCCCCACTTTCTATCGGACATCAATTGACTTTGTCCTGCCCCCAAGAGGTGGTCCTGATCATTTTTTTTTAAAAGCAAAGAATTAATATCTCAGTGCCATGATTAACCTATTAGGAAAAAATTGAGTCATACATTGTAATTTCCACTATAAACAAACTATAGCTTTTTGAATTTTTTTGAAAGCCCTCCTTTAGTTTCACTATGAATGAGAAATGTTGAGCCACCGTGGCCCACTCAGACTTCCATTCAAATATGCTACCAGGGTTTGTCCTCTAAATTACTTGCTCGGCAGGAATGATTTTGGTATTAGAGAGATGCAAGCCACCAACCCTTTAATGCAAGTAACCAAATTGCCATTGCAATGACTTCATTTTACTTTTCACCCAAGGTTAATTCCAAATGATGAAGAACAAATTAACTGATCAAGGTGAAAGATCCTATGATGTACGACATTAAGTAAGAACTGGCTGCATTCCCAATTCATCCAGTTCTTGACCTTTTACTACAACACCATTCCTTTTCTTTCCACATCCTAAAAGATTTTCTCCTTGATTACACAGTGCTTCATTTTTAGCCCCTTGAGAATTGTTTTTAAATAGGAGCATATCCTTAAGAGCTGGAAAGTACCTTTTATATAAATCACCAAAACCAATAACCTATTTGATGGATAAGAAAACTGAGAATCAGAGAAGTTAAAGGACTTTTCCAAAGTCACATAGCTACTAAGTAAAAGCTAGGATTCACACTCAAATCTCCTGACTTCATATCCATATCCACTGGTTCTTTCCACTGGTTCTTGCTATGTATTATGCATTATTCAAGGTTTAATTTTACTTTTTCTTATTAATACATAATGTTGAGAATAGCTCACTTATGAAAAACGGACTAAAATTATCTTGTATGTATAAATAAAAGGCACCACCCCCTTTCCTGATTAATTAGTCTTGCATTCTCTGTCATAGCTCCATTTTGGGGTCTTCCAAAGATCTCTTCCTTCAGATAAAACAAACTTCTCTGTTCTCAGCAAACAGTAGGAGAACTACAGATGCAGAATGCTTAATACACTGTGAGATAATATGAATTGGCCAATTATCCTTAATTCTTTTGTATTGTTACAAGGGAGAGTTGAGAGGAATATTAGGAACTGAATATGCTATTTTTAAAAAGACATCCATAAAACTTCAAAATATATCTATATATAAATATGTGTGGATGTATGTGTGCATGTTTGTGTACACGATGTGTGTTAATTCCACCCCACCCCTACCCCCAGCATGATCATCTATAATTTTAGATTTTGGAAGTGGTGTTAAGATATGAATTAAAATCATAACATCTTTATAACTAGACTGAGATAATGTCCTCTTTCCCTTGCTGTCCAGGGGGTAAGGGTCTGTTGATCCACAGAATAGGTATGATGCAGGAACTTGAGTGAGGAAGAAGGTCTACCTTTCCCTTCCCTTCTAGGCCCTATGAGCCCAAGAAATGGGCTTGGGATTTTGATCTTTTTCCATTTTACTCTTCAATTCTAGTCACAGGATGTAGAACGCTGGACCCATGATCTTGGAGCCAGTATTCCAGGCCAGGTATTCCTGCCAGCCCTGCAAGGGACCCCTGAGAAGCCAGGGTGCTGATATTATCCAGCCTAAGAGGCCTTTGAACTTGGAACTTGGTGAATGCATCCTATATAAGAACTGAATTAAACAACAAACCTAATTCCTGTCCCCTTCTCAGAGAATAAGTGGGTATGAGGAGCTATTGGGGAGGAATGTTTACTTGCTCTTTCTATAACTTTGAAAAAAAATCTTTGTAAATGCTGATCTGCTGGTTAAGTGTTTATGTGGAGCTGCAATGCTGAGGATTCCTTAAAATTGAGGAAACACAATCAATGGGGATTTAAACCAATGGCAGAGGCCAGACAACAGAACAAACTCCCTCTTAAAGGGGAGCCCTGGTGGGGGTAGGGTGGAAATGTAACACACTTGGCTCGATCTCAAGCCTGGGGGCCAGAGAGTCATCAATACATCATAAAACTAGAAGCAATTTTAGAATTACACAATCGAATCTGATTACTTTAATTTAGAAATGAGGAATCTGAAACTCAAGGTGGTTCAATTACTTGCCCAAGATCACACAGCTAATTAATGGCAGAGTGAGGACCAGAACCTTGGGTGTCCTAATTCTCAGGCTGGGTCCTCTTCCCAGAACACCCATGCTGCTTCCAATTAAAGCCACCAACAAATACTCTGCCTGGACAGAATAATGAGATAGCAAAGAAACTGCTGGGAAACAAATTATACCAAGGACAGAATGCCTAAATCCAAGGATTAGTTATTCCTTTGGGAAGAAACTCTAATTGGAGGAGGAAAAAAAAAAAAAACTTTGTTATATAATCATCAGAATTGAATCTTGCTACATTTTAGACGTTTAAAAAAAGGTGATTTTTTTTCCTCCTCTCTTTTCAGATTTTTTTTAAACGGGTATTTCTTTATAATTTTTAGTTCATCTCTCTCTCTCTTTTTTTTTTCCTGATAGCCCACCCCCTCCACTCTCTCTGCTTATCTCTCAGGGACAAAGGGGGCAAATAAATAACTGATGAACAAGGGGTCCTCACTGAGAGGGAGGAGCGATGAGAACTTCTGCAACAATAAACACAGAAAACGTTTCTTTCCTGAATTTGCTTGCATTTCTCTACAGATGCTCTCGGTCCTCGCTGGTTTTTCTTTCCCTTTGACAATCACTACTGCGTAGAAATGTGGCAGCATACAAAATGAAAAGCCCCTCTGTGTGATTATTTTAGGAAGTAATAAGACATGTGTGACCTGGAAAATCAGTTCCTTGGATGTGTCAGGTAACGAATGTGCAAAATGATTATATTTAAAAAAAGTAGCCTCCCCCAGTCTCACTTCCTCCAGTCCCCAAGGGCTCACTCTTGAGGTTCTATGTGGACTTATGCTGCCATCTACTGGTGCGCGATAAAAGTGAACAAAGAACCAACCTGTGATTCAGCCTCCTATCAGACCATTTATTTATAAGAACCACCAAACCCCAATTGTATTGGTGTTATTTCCTAAGCGTCAGCTCCTGAGGAGAAGACCCCAAATCCTACATGAACATGTAAAGCTGATGCAAAAATCTGAACATCATAACCTTTTTCTTTGCTGATGATTTCACTGTTTTAAAGATGCATGACTTAAGGAGTACAGATAATTTCTCTAATTAAAAGTCTCAATCCCTCCTCACCTTAGCAGCTATCTCCATTAGCTGCTGTGGCCAGAAAAAAAGAAAATTATTACTCCACAGCCAACCTTTCAGTGATCAACTTCTGCAAATTTAGCTCAGCTGAGCCTGGGCCAAACCCAAGCCTGCTTTGTTTAATATGATCTGTAAGTAGCTGGCCTCCCTTGGCATGGCCTTTGAGAACACCAGGTCATCTTTATGCCACAATAACATATTGGAGTAGGATTGGTGAAGGCATTTTAATATGGGCATAATAAGCTGAAAAGCAATGCTAGTAAGAAATAAGTAGGCTCTCACTCCCTGGCTCTTTAGCTCCTCCAATGTCTCCTACGACCCCACTATTTTTTATCATCTTTCGAAGCTTGAAAAAAAATCACTGATTAGGACTCTTATTATTGTAATTATTGGGAATTATGGTTTGCAGTATTTTTGCAAAAGGAGAAATTTTTCTTCCCAAGTATACACAGACTTGTAAGCTTCTGAAAGAAGTTAGAAATCTTATCTCTGCTCTTCAAATATAATAGTGACAGGGTTCTAGGGGAAGAGCTAACAATAAATTAGGGGGATTGCATCTGGATACATAGAAAATCAATAGACATCTTGACGCTAAGATCCCTGTATTCTGGATAATAGTCACATGCTTCTCCAAAGACAGAGCTGAAGAAATTAATGTGGGTGGGTGTAACAAATGGTGACTCTGAAGTCAGAGTTGTTTTTAACTGGTCACGTGTTTTGTGAACAGTACTTTTGATTATAGTGCAGATGTACAGATTCAGGGTAAGCCTGGGAGCTGATTCTTCCAAGGGACCATTTTCAGACTGAATGAATAGATTTATATTGTAGGTAAGCATGTGATGCTCTCCAAGATTGAATTTCTTAGTCAATGGCGTATTTCAAATGGACATATAGTAGGTCACACTGATAATTCCTCCTTTCTAGGTTTCAATGTGTTCTTCAATGAGAGTTACAGTCAATAACATAAGGTAACACATACACAGAGCGCTGTGCTGGGTACCGAGTACTCTATAAAAGCTGATCTAAAAAGAGATGATTCATAGCGTGTTCCTACCAATTAGAGCTTAGTCATTTGTGCATGCAGAAGAGGGAGCGGACCTTCTGTCTAGCTAAAGAGGACAAAAATGAATAATAATAGCTGACATTTATATAATGCTTTAAGAGTTACAACGTGCTTCACATACATTACCTAATCTGATTCTCACAGCAACGCAGGGGCACACATGCTATGGACAGTATCCTCATTGTACAGATGAAACCAAATCTCAGCAAGGTTAAGTAACTTTCCTGTCATCATACAGCTAAGTTTCAGGGACAAGATCTCTGCTGACTCGGCATCTCCTTTACTTTTCCCCCATCTTCACTCCTGACTATCCAGACTTCTCTGCCATGCAATCCTCTCCCTGCACAATCCCTCTTCATCTGTGGACCCTTCTGCTGATTAGCATGCTTCCCTTCAGAACCTCCATGTAAGTAAGGGCCCAAGCCACCATTGCTTACTCCTTAACTATGCTCGTGGCTTTCAAGATTTCTCTTCCTTTCTCCTATGTGCATAATTTTGGAGTTTTTTTCCCCATTCAACTTTTTCACCTTTTTAATCTCTCTTTATGTATCATCTTCCACAGTTAGAATGCCAGCTCTTTGAGGGAAAGAACTATCTTTTTTCTTGCTTGTATTTATATTCGCAATACTGAGCACAGTGCCTGACACATAAAAGAACTTAATAAAAGCTATCATCTCTATATAATCTATTCCTTATCATCTATCTATCCATCCACCTGTCTGTCCATCTTGACAATTCCAGTATTCTGCCCTAATTTTGGAGTTTTGGGTACAGTTCTGGGCACCATTTTATTAAGGATATTAACAAATTAAAACAATATTGGGAAATATTGATATTGACAAGGATGTTGACAAATTATTCAGCAACCAAAATAGTGAGAGAATTAGAGACCATATCGCACAGAGATTTAATTCAACTCAACATGTATTCAGCACCTATTATGTATTGAGGATTGTGCTACATACTGGGGGTACCAATTAAAAATAAAACAATCTCTGCTCCCACAATATGTATGAAGATAAGTAATAGAAATACAAAACACATATAAAGTAAATGTCATTTCAGATAAGTACGCTCACAACTGTGGGAATCAGGAGAGCTCTTTTGTAGAAGGTAGCATTAAAAAGAGATCTATTGGTTCTAAGAGGTATCAGTGAAGAGAAATAACTTTCAAGACGTAGGAAACAACTATGGAAAATGGAATATTATGTAAGGAAATAACATGTAAACTAGTTTGGCTGGCACATGGAGTGGAGTACGTGAGGGGGTGGCATATTGTGTAATCAGCCTGGAAAGATAGTCTGGCACCAGATGGTCATGGGGGTTAAAAATCAAGCAGGATTGTGTGTTTTCGTTCAATTGGTTAAAAGAATTGGTAATACTTAATCGGGAGAAGAAAAGATTTGGGGATTGGGGAGACATGATAGTTGGTTTCTTATTCTTGTTTTAAGGTTTATCACAGAAGAGTTTGTGCTCCTTGGCTCCAAAGAACAGTAATGGGTGAAAGTAACAGAGAGACCAGCTTTGGCTCATTATGAGGAAAGCTTTCATAACAATTAGAGCTATTCAGCTGACTGCCTTGAGAGTTAATGGATTTCCACTCATTACAATTCTTCAGGTAGAAGTTGGATTCCCATGTGTCAGGGATGCTACAGATGGGGATACCTGTTTGGTTAGCATATTAAACTGGATTGTGTATGAGCTCCTTTTTAATCCCGAGATTCTGTGACTCTGTCTAAACAATTTCATTATTCACCATCCTGTACTATTCTCTAATGGTTTTCACAGCTTCCTGTCCCCCAAGAATGTAAGCTTCTAAGAAGAAGAGACATACCAAGGTCTCTAGACTAGAAGCACTTAAGAGGCATAATGGTTTGAGTGTTGGGCCTGGAGTCAGGAAGGCCTGAGTTCCAATCTGGCCTCAGATTCTTACTAGCTTGGGTAAGTCACTTAATCTTTGTCTGCCTCAGTTTCCTCAACTGTAAAATGAGAATCATAATAGTACTTAACTCCCATGTTTGTGGAGGATCAAATGAGATATTTGTAAAGTGCTTTGCACAGTGCCTTGTATAAATTAGGCACTTCCAACTCGATCTATCAAACATCTATTAAGTGCCTACGATGTGCTAGGCATTGGAGATACAAACTAATAAAAAGAAAGACAGTCCCTGCCTTTGAGAAGCTCACAATCTAATGAAAGGAGGGAAGAGAACACCATATAAAAGGAGGCAGGAAAGCAGGGGTGGGTGTAGATCAGGAGATACCCAGCATGGAGCCATCTTGTTCCATGGAGTTGAAACCACGTAGCACAGAAAATACAGAGTGGAGTGAGCCAAAAAGTCCAGTATCAGCCCTCTAAAAAGGAAGAGATCTGGAGGAGTTTGTTACTCTACCTTCTAGCTATCCAAGCAAAGGGGAGAGGAAGCTAAGGGAAGTAGAGTCAGTCAAGGCTTGAGTCAGCAGCATGGTGGTAAGATTAGAAGTGATTGATAGGGCATCTTGTTTCAAGGAGTTGAAACCAGGCAGGGCAGCAGATGCAAAATGGAGTGAAGACTTATACTCTTCCTTTCTTTTTTTCCCATTCCTTCTTTCTTCTACTTTCTTTGATTCTTCACAGCATGATATTAATTATATAATAAGGTTAATAATTAATTAATCGCATAATAAAGATTTCATTCGTATAAGAAACTCCCTCCTTATAAGTCAGTAAGTTCTCTAAAACTTAAGAGTCTTACGGAGATACCTAGAGCACTGAGAGGTTAAACAACTCCCTAAGGGCAGCTATGTGGCAGAGTAGAGTGCCAGTCCTAGAGTCCAGAAGACCCATGTTCAAATCCAGCCTCAGATACTTATTAGCTGTGTGTGTTCCTGGGCAAATCACATCCTCAGTTTCCTTATCTGCAAAATAGGGATAATAATAGCACCTACCTCCCAGTGTTGTTTTGAGGATCAAACAAGATAACAATTGAAAAACTTTTAGCATAGCACCTGGCACAGAGTAAGTGCTATATAAATGTTAGCTCATCAGCACTTAGCATAGTGAAACATAATAGGTGCTTAATAAATATTTATTGGATTGGATTGATCAAAGTCATTAAGTGGTAAAGGCATTACATAGACGATTACTATTATTTTATTACTATTATCAATAAGAGTCTTCATAATCATTCAGTGTAAGTTGTTTCAGGAAAGCCCTATAGTCAAGAAAAAAAGTATATCAAACTTGCCCCCAAACTGCTTAAACTTGTGAGGTCTAACAAGGAAATGGGAACTTCTGTATGTTCTGGGAACTTGGTCAATTGTAAATGGTTTGGTAGTTTGGACAGAGTATTTGACAGAGTTAATCAGACCTCCTGAGGGTTTTGGCCTAAAAATAAACATACTGCAAGAAATTCACAAAACAAGTCACTTGTTGAGCACTGTATCTGAGAGAAGCAGAGTCACACATGGAAAGTTTCTGAATCTCTTTGACCTTTATCCCCCACATTATGTTTTCTGAGGCTTCTAGTCTGAGAACACAGTACAACTCACAGCATGATACCTACAAGCCACTGGCATGAAAGTTACAAAGCAGAAGGTAATCAATGAAGCTTGGTTTCTGGAAAAAGCAGAAAAGATGGGAGGGAGAAAAATAGCCTAAGAAGTCTTAGAAAATTAGATTATATAAGCAGATCATTTAAGCATTCGATCTTTTTGAATAATCAGTCTTCATTTCAAAGTATTGAAGGGGGAAGGTGTGGGGCAAAAAGGTTTTAAAAAACTGAATTTAGTTTGTACCTCCATGCTTGGAAAGCACTTCCTCCTCTCGTCTGCCTTAGCTTACTTCAAGGCTCAACTCACATCCTACACCCTCTTTGAAGGCTTTCCTGATCCCCTAGTTGTCAGTTCTATCTCCTTCCTAAAGGTATCACGTCATTTGTCTATATCTTTATTTTTAAACCTAATAGAGCGTAAGATCCTTGAGAGCATGATCAGGTTTTTCATTTCTTTCTTTTTTTTTTTTTTTGGTGGGGCAGAAGTTCTCTGTATCCCCAGCATCTAGCATAGAGTCTTGCTTATAATCAGTACTTAATTGAATACTAGGTGATTGTTAAATTGAATTACCAAAGATAGAAGTAACAGCTAGGTTTATAAAGCATTTTAAGGTTTTAAAAATGTTTTTTACATATTTTACCCAACTTGATACTCACAACAACCCTGTGAGACAGGAGCTTATTTTTATCCTCATTTTATATATGAGGAAACCAAGGCTGAAAGTTATAATTTACTAAGGGGGACCTAGCTACTAAGTATTTGAGGCAGGATTTCAACTCAAGTCTTCCTGACTCCAAAACCAGCATCTAACTTCCCTATAGCCTATAGAAAATAATCTTTTAGTGGTTTTCCAGTTTTCTCTCTCTCTCTCTCTCTCTCTCTCTCTCTCTCTCTCTCTCTCACACACACACACACACACACACACACACGCATGTGTATGTATCTATATATATTATTATATGTGATGTATTATATAATATAGTCTAAATTATATGCATAATTATATATTATATAATATATATAAATATATGATTTCGTGTTATATATGTGTACGTCTCCCTTCTCTCTGTCTCTTTCTGTCTCTCTGTCTCTGTCTCTCTGTCTGTCTCTCTACATCTCTCTCTCTCTCTCTCTCTCTCTCTGTCTCTCTCTGTCTATCTGTCTGATTGGATATACCTTAGGCTGGCTCCCTCCCCACCCCACCACAACAGCCTAAGGTTTAGCAACAGAGATATCGGCCCAAAAGAAGAAACCCTATCCAATAGTTCTCGAGACAGTCCAAGAGAGTCTAAGGCACAATTGAGGAGCAGAAATGCATTCTCTCAAGACAGACGTGAAAAAAAGTAAAAGCAGTCATGAGTTTGGAAGCAACCTCTAGGAAAGCCCCTGGAATCAGAGAAAAGAACTCATATGGACTCACAATGGAGATAGCCTTGACCACTAAGAGTTAGGCTACAAAAAGGAATGCAAGAGGAGAGACAGGGCTGTAAGGTCTAACAGTAACAAAGGAGTGAATAGTTTTGGTAAATGTGTTCCCAACATGTGAATTTCATTACCATTTGACTCTAAATTTGTGCCCACTCTTTCTGCAGATGCCATATTTATGAGACAGTATGCCCAGATTTATGGGAGAAATGTTTCGTAGTTACTTTTTTTTATTGTAGTCCCTTAGTAAACACCTTTACTAAGAACTGTTTATGCCTACATGCTGAATGTTAGTGGGAAGTATACCAACTGGGGCTATGAGCCTACAAGGTGCTCTGGAAGTAAAGTTGAAGTAGCCAAAAGGGCAGCATTTTGCCTATCCAAAACAGAATCTAAATAGCCAGTGGCAAATCTACAAATGTTGCCCTGTCCCCACTCTACTTCCATTCTCATAGTTCCCATCCCTATCCTTGAGTTCTCACATTCTGCTCATTCCCAACCAATGAACCAAAAGCCCTACGTGCCCTTTTGGGCCCCTTTGACATCCTGAGCCTCTTCCATGTTTCTTTGACCTTTTATTTTCAATATCTGGAGATTATTGGTAATTATGTTTATGACTTTGCCTTGAGGTAGTAAAAACTGTAGTCTACTCCTTAAGAAAACTAAAGCTATGATTGCATTATCTAATGACTTAGAGAAGAGTTTTGTGTCTTATAAATGATGGGTCATCCAATGTCCTGAAATATTTTGATAGATCTGTGATTATTATGTTAATGTGGGTATTCTTTCTAACAGTATAAGTAGCAACTTATCTGACCCTTTGTAATAGCAATCTAGATTTGAAGATCTTTCCCACCCATTAATAGGCCATGTGACCTTCTTATGTCATAGGAGGCCCAAGTCACGTGTAGTGAGAAGAGCTTGCTGAGAATAAAAGGAAAGTTTGTCACAGGAAATGCTGAGAGAGCAGTTACTACAGTTAGAGCTGAGGGAAAAAGCAGACGTGTGGTGGCTGTGAGTGTTTGTTTTTGGGAAGGCCCCAGCAGCAGAGAGGAAGGTTGTGGGATAAAGTGGTTCTCTGCTGTGATGTTGTAGACTTATTGGTTATGGATCTAGTTATTTGGTGTCTGAATAAATGGTTTACTTCTTCTACATTCTATGTGGAGAGTCTCGTATATTTCACAATACAGAAGCGCATAGGTATTTTGACACTTATCATTGATATTATGATTATTGCCTTGCTTGTAATCTTGTACAACTCTTATCCATGTTGGTAACATGCTGTGGCCTATTCATGAGTTTCTACATTGTCCTTTAAGCAAGCTGTGACTTCTTTAATTGTTCAGAGATTATCATATTCCATACTTTGGAGCTAGTATAGCATCACTGGAAGAATAGGTATTTTTTAAAGTAATATTTTATTTTTCCCCAATTACATGTAAAGACAATTTTTAACATTTATTTTTTCTTAATTTTGGGTTCCAAATTCTCACTCTCCTTCCCTTCCCTTCCCCTTATCACTGAGAAGGAAAGAGATTTGATATAGAACATACATATGCAGTCATTTGAAACATATTTCCATATTAGCCATGTTATGGAAGAAGACACACATCAAAAGAAAGAAAAGAAAGTGAAAATAACATGCTTCTATCTCCATTCAGACTCCATCCATTTCTTCTCTGGAGGTGGATAGCATTTTTCATCATGAGTCCTTTGGAATTGTCTTGGATCTTTGTATTGCTAAAAATAGGTCATTCACACTTGATCATCATATAATATTGCTGTTACTGTGTACAATGTTCTACTGGTTCTGCTCACTTCCCTTTGCATCAGTTTGTGTAAGCCTTACCAGGTTTTTCTGAAATTAGTCTGCTAGTGATTTCTTATTGCCCAATAATTGCATTACAATCATATACCACAACTTATCCAGCCATTGCCCAGTTGATTAGCATCCCCTCAATTTCTAATTCTTTGCCACCACAAAACAAGCAGCTATAAATACTTTTGTACAAATAGGTCCTTTTCCCTTTTTCAAAAAAATCTCTTTGTGATAAAGACCTAACAATAGTATTGCTAGATCAAAGAGTATGCACAATATGATAGCCTTTTGGGCATAGTTCCAAATTGCTCTCTAGAATAATTGGATCAGATCCCAACTCCATCAACAATGCATTAGTGTCCCAATTTTCCCACATCTAAAGAATAGTGTCTTTTTAAAATAGATTCATGTTTCCTGGAACAGTCTAGAATCCTTAAAAGAAGGGCACAATTTCCTAAATTCAATCCAACCAACACTCTTCCTCCCATTAAAATCTGCATCCAGTTCATTGTTGATCTCCAGTGTGTATCCAAGGTATATGTCCTAATGGACTATTATCCAAATGCATATCATAATCTGAAGCTCTTTTTCAATTTTTTTCACTTTTTTTCCTGAGTGGGCAGTTAGGCTGAACTTTTTTAAGTGATTATGGATCTCATTAAGGAGGCTCTAATTGTCTAATACTGCTTTAGTCAATTTAGTAATTGTCTAGTGTCTAATACTGCTTTAGTCAAACTCTACTATACCTTTTCAGGAAAATGGTTCCAAATATTCTTAGTTACAATGCAACAAATGTAAGACCTAGCAAGAACCTATGAGATAATTTAATCTATCCCCTTTCATTATGCAAGTGAGATACCTTAAGCCAAGAAACATGAAGACTTGCCCAAAGTCGCACAGTTAAGTAGTAATAAAGCAAGAACTAGAACACTAATTTCTTAACTGATTCTCTTTCCATGATACCATCTTGCATGATACCTGCTGAGCCTATGAAAGATCTGTCATATGAACTGACTGGACCCCCATGAAGAGACTAAACCTCGCCTCGGAAGTCAAGCAAACAATGAAAAAAATGTTGTCTTATTTCCTGAAGCATCGTCTTTCAGAAAAGCAGCCAAATAAGTAAAAATTGGATATCTCTGCATAAATGATACTTTATCTCTGCTTGTCACTGATACGTGCTGCTGACAAATTGGTATAAATATTTGAGATGCTCTAAAAATGGAGGCATTTTGTTGAAATATACATATATTTGAGTAGATAGAAGGGAGTTTGGGAAACACAGAAATATGCGCTATAAGCATGGAAATGGAAGCTGTTCACATCCCTTATGGTAGCTCTAATTGTGTCTGGTGAGGACAAAAAGCTCTTTATCAGTCTTCCTTCAGGATTGATCAAACTCAAGTGGAAGGGAGGGAAGGGAAGGGGGGAATTAAATTGGAATTAAAAGAAGAAATGAAGCTACGCTGCCTTAAACTCTTTGCCTGGGGCAAATTTCTTCTATGTTACTAATTTGGCCCTTTCTTTAAATTAAGTGCCACTGAGAAAGATTTAATTTTGATCTACTCCGGTCATAAAAGTTATTACATTAAATGTTTGTTGAGGAGGAAAATCCTTATTGCTTTTTAACAACTATTCTGTGAATTCCTTTTTCCATTTTCAAAAGTTCATTTACACAGGAATCACGAGGCTCAGGAAAGCAAAAGCATAATTAAGAGTGTTGATTAGAGGCAGATTTTGTGAAATAAGATGCCTCACTGGTTCTATGCATTTAGGGCAACTCAAAGTACCCCTGAATTCCAGCCTTGGCTTTCACTGGGGGGTCCTGTGATTTATAGATACATGGTAGCATTTTCTAGGAAAAAGCAATCCATTTGCATCAGTGATTTACAGAAGGAAGATCTAAGGCCCTTAATTATTTTACAGCTGTATAAATGAATCATCCAAGTGAGATATAAATTGTATTTCTTAATTTAAAAAACATCCTATAAAGAAATGCACCTCCTTTCTTTTTGTTAGAGAGGTGAGACATAATGGATGCAAAGTGTAACATTCATTGTCAAAGGTAATGAACATGTTTATTAGTTTTGTATAATTGTCACTAGGAAAAGGAGGTATGGGTATCATAGATGTCTACCTGGAGATTATTGGTGCCAAAAAAAGCATCAAAAGTTTGAAAAATAAACTAGACATCCTATAAATTTAAGTCCACACAGCTTGACTGACAACTTTTTTTTTTGCTATCATCTTTTCTTTTCCCTCTTAAATGTCTTTGCTTCCCTCATTGCTATACAAATTATAGTATGCACAATTTTAATCTACACAGTCCTCCCAGAGCCATTTTATCATCACAGTTTATAATGAGATAGCAAAGGTGTTCTTCCCATCTACTTAAGAATCTGAAGGGCTGCTAGTAGAAGAGGAATTAGTTTTATTCTGTTGGTCCCTTAAGAGCTGAATCTGGAATAGTGGATAGAAGTTGCAAAAAAAGGCAAATGTAGGCATGATGTCAGGGAAAAAAAGATATTCCTAGCCACTGGAGCTGTAGAATAGTGGAATGGACTGCCTGGAGAGGTAATGAGTTCCCCTTCATGGGAGGTCATCAAGCACTGTCTAGATGAGCACTTGTCAAGCATGGTATAGTATTCTTTTGGGCCATTAAGTTAGACTAGATGGCAGATGAAATACCTTCTTTTTTAAATCTTGTGATTCTGAGTTATTACATGTGCATATATGTGTAGATAGATAGATATGGCTAAAGCTATGGGTTTGGGGTAGGTGTGGATATGGGTATAGGCACACATTATTGCTGGTGAATAAGAAGGGATGGGCCAGTTTGACATGAGTTTTGATTTTGTAATGAAATAGCCATCTTACTACCTAAATCAAGAATGAACCAGGGATCTTGAGGCTGTTTTCAAAAGTATAGAAACCATAGGATTTTGGAGCCATCTATGGAGCTAAACCAAAGTGCAATGTATAGTTTTCTGCAACGGCCTTCACTGGGAGGCCTACAGGTGAAAGTAGCATTTTTTTCTAGGACAAACTTAGTGCTTCTCATATTGTGTGTGTGTGTGTGTGTGTGTGTGTGTGTGTGTGTATGTTTGTCCTTCATTTTCAAAGAGACCATGGCATAAGACAAACACAACCCATGAGTAGACCAAGCTGCCTGAATGGGGACCCAGCTAGTAGAGTAACTCAACTCATCCTCTCCCTCTCCCTCTACTTATCCTCTCCAAAAGAAGGTAAATTTTGATGGCCAGAAGCTGCCTACTCAACTTGGGGTTTACTGGCTAGATTTCTTTCTTTCTTTTCTTTTCTTCTTTCCTTCCTTCTCTGCCTCCCTCCCCCCTTCCGTCTTTCACAAAACCTTAAATAAGTTCACTCGGAAGCTCGTAGATTTGACCACAATAGGTGCCTGCCCAAGCTCCACTTAATGACTCTATTTTGGGCCTTCCTGGCTTAGAGTGAATGTTACTGGTAACTGTTTCTCTTTAGAACAGAAACCCTGAGGGTCTTCCCCTCCCAGCTTGATTTTTTTTCTTTTTTTCTAATTAAACCATATTAGGGAATATGAGAATGTAGGACGGCAAAATTGGATCCATTATGTTTTCCAATAACTGTATTGGTTCCCTTCAGACCCACACAAGGAGAAAGAGTGCTAGTGAGAGGAAAGTGTAGTAAGGTATCAAGATAGAAAGACAGGAGTGTAACTCAGGTAGGTAACCTACTAGTTCATCTTTATGTTATGAATACATGAAGCACCAGAATAGTTAATAAAAAGATATTTACATAGACACCGTATAGAAAAAATATTCAACAAAGATACTTTAGTATTTCCATTGAAATGGTCTTTATCAACAGCACTGGATATAGTACCTCTAGGTCTTGGGACATCTACCAAGTCTGAAGGGGCCTGACCTTGTGTGGGTGACCCTTCTGATGTCCTTGGGTGACCAGGATGCCCCATAAATACAATCAGAAGCTACCAGGAATCTGTGTCTAGGGAGATACAGATTGAGCCCTACCCTATCAAGTTCCTAGGGTGGCTTTGTCACATTTCAGGAGAAAAAGTAGTTTAACTTATTTGTGTATATTGGGGCAGGGAAAAGATACAAGACTATCACACAAGGGAAAGCCAGATTTGTTTCTGAAATGGACATCTATGTTTTCTTGTCACTGAGAGTGTCTATGGTTAAGCGACAATGAAAAAATAACATTCAGAAATTCAGCTGTTTTTTTCTGTATTTTTCTACATTCTTTCTTTTCTTTATTGTAGGCTGACACTCTGTCAAGTGCCATTCATTCCACCTATCAGGCAGGCAAACCAGTCTCACTGAAACAATGAGACACCTTAGAAAGAAACGGGAAGCAACATATACCAGGAGAGTTGACCATTATGACTACCTTACCCATTATCTCCTCTTGGATTATAATAGAGACAAGTCAGAACTGAACTCGAGAGCCCTGAGACTAGTGTTGCCCCCACACCACCAACTTGGCTTCTCATTTGGTTCTTCTAGTCATCATTGAGGGGAATAAATCCTATGGAGCAGGGGCCCACTATCTTTACTACCACCAACACCAACTATTGACCAACAGCCACCAAAGGCAGATAAACCCCATGCCCTAGGAATACTACTTCCCTGCCCCAGACTACTGTCCCTGATGCAAACCCAGCCATTATATCCATCATCCAGAAAAGTGGTCACTATGTTAATGAGACCTAGCAACTACCTCTACAGGGGTACAGCTCCTACCTCCTCTGCAGCCACAGTTCCTGAAGACCTACAAAAGAATGCTCTCACCCCAAATTTCTTGGCATTGTCAAATGACTTAACATTATAAATGGATATGGTTTTATCAATGGAAATAACATTTTTTCTAGACAGATTAACTTTTCCAACATCTGAAATAAATGAAGAACTTAGATTTAATAGCTTCTGGGTGTCCCTAAGGTCTTAGGGCATTTTTAAGTTTCTATAGCTTTAAATTGCTCTAAGACTTTTGGGACACCTGTATTTGTGTCACATAAATGCTGTTAAAAGAAGGCTCCTTACCTACTTAATGTCTGGGTAGCAGCTTTCTTCTTGTACCTTATAATGTAGCAGCTATCAACTTTCCCATCAGTCAACTGGAGGAAGGATTAAAGTGTTTGGTGTGTCTTTGTGGAGAAAACCCAGCAATAAAAGAAGACTTCAACATGGGAGTAATTCTGAATCCTCATTAAATCTGTTAGTGTGAATCTTAGATTTGCCGAATATTTGCTGTTGCAATGTTATGCTTAAATCTTGGAAGCCTCAAGTCTCTTCAAGTAGAGAAATGTTAAGGGCTTCAGAGGTAAGAAACAGAAATTAGTTCAAATGCGGAAGGAAGGGAAAAGATAAAAAGAATTCTATATAGATACTCCTTTGTTTATTGACAACTAAGAGGGAGAAATGAGAGGAACATGAAAAGAGCCTACAAATATTTGAAAGTCATAAACAAAAAGATATAGGAGGAATAGTTAAGAAGTAATGAATGGGATGAAATTACCTGGGGATAAAGTTCAAGCTTTGCCATATCCCCATGCATGTCAAAACACACTTGTCATTGTGTATGCACCAAGTAGCTAATGATGCTGAAAGCTGAGTAAAGTCTTCTTTTGTTTCAATATGCAGAAGGTGGTATATCAAGCATCCTTGGTTGACTATTATAGCTGCCACTCTGATTTCCCATTTCCCGCTTGAGGGTCCAATTAAAATGGAAAAAGACTGGAGTTTGTGTTTATTTGCTACCAATATCTATATATTATTCACTTTGATTTCTCTAGACATAAAGACAGTTGGGCTTGTGGGAGGGAAGAGGCAAAAAGACGGGTGAGTGCCATCTGCTCAGATCATTAGGGGCAGCCTGTCAGCTGAGTACTTAAGTAATTCTTTCTAGAGGATACATATCAGCTTTACAAGCCCACAGCTGCAGGACCACTGCTCTCTGTGTGTAGCTAGTAGTTAAGCCTAAGGCCTAGAGGTTGTCTTTGTGTTGTTTTCTTTTTCAGATTTACCCAAGAGTTCTCATATATATTCCCCACACAATAAACAGCATAGCTAAGTTTGACAATGGATCTCAATGGCACCCACACAACTGGTTTGGAAAGTAAACAGTTCTTGGACATGGTCATTATGGTAATTAATTTTGCTTGACTATGAATATTTGTTACAATGGTTTTTCTCTTTGTTTCTCTTCAGGGAGTAAGGCAAGGTTGTAATGGAAAACTAAAAGTGTAATAAATGAATTTTTTTTTTAATTTAACAATTCATCTGTGTGAGGTACAGTGATAAGAATGCTAGGTTTGACCCAGAAGACATAGTTTCCATATTAGCTCATCTTCATAGTACCTTGTGATCTTGGGCACACCACTTCTATACCTGAAACTCAGTTTCCTCATCTAAAATATAAGAGTATAGCACAAAAGAACCTTGGAGACCTCATCTAATGCTAAATCTAAGATTCTATGACCCTGATTTAGCAGGACAGAAGCATAGTTACAGTGATTTGTGTAGTCTCCACAATAACCAATTATCAATTGGTACATATATGTGTATAGACATTTTATAGAAAAAAGATAGATAAATACAGAGAGAGAGAGAGAGAGAGAGAGAGAGAGAGAGAGAGAGAGAGAGAAAGAGAGAGAGATGCATTTGACAAAATCACTATTTTGTTTGGACTATTAGCCTTTGAAAAATAGACACTGGGACTTGTCATAGATTATATAAGACCTAGAAAGCAAACATCTTAAAGAAGTTGCTGCTTTAAAAATCTTTTTTAAAAGGACTATCACGTTACCATTTTCTGCCAACTTTCAAAATTGTAACTGATAATGCCAACACATATTCCCACCTTCTATTTTACTTTCCCAATGTCATCAGACATCAGTATCTTACATCATCAGCATCTTACTATCTGCCTGTAATAAATCTCTTCAGCTCATCCATTCATTTAAATGATTAAAAAACCCTGAGATAAAAGGAAACACCCCAAAGTGGAAGATTCTGTTCAATTTCCTTGAAAATTATTGACTGATTTCCATTAGGTTTGGCCCAGTTTCTTTGAATCCATTGGTACAGAGACGTATGCTAATCTGATTATAGCAACTATGCCTAAAGCATTAATAACTTATTAAATCAATTCCCTTATGCTTACCTTTGGCTGTTCAGGTGAGAACTGCCACTCTTCAAACTGGAAAAGCCCAAATGTCCTCTCCAGAAGCCTCTCTCTTTACAAATTATTCACATGTGTCCCAACTTGTTTGTGGGTTGTTACTGAGTGACTGCTGGATCTCCTCATAGTCCCTGTACTAGGGGCCCTTGACTTGTGTGTAATGTGGTATAAAGATAGCTTTTCAGATTGGAGCTCTCCTTTCAAAGTTAGCCTTGGTCTGTAGTGGCAGAATGTCATCACATCAGATAGATGCTTCATTCCCAAAAGCCAAGGAACATTCAGCTCAGAACAATTCCAAGGGCATGAGCATCAACATCTTGAAAAGCACCACTAGAGAGAGTTTTAGCAATCAATCCATGCAGAGTTTCCTTAAGAAAAACTGAAAGACATCCAGATTCTCCTCAAACTGAGAAAGCACAGGCCAGGTGCATGGAAAATGTCACTGATTTTTTTCCCTCAAACTTGGCTCTATTTTATGCATACTTTGCAATGATTTAGGGTTTCAGATGGATAATATACTTGGTGGTTTCACTTGGCAGCAACCAAAAAGCTAGGTGAGAACTGACTTTCCTTTTCCACTCAGGTGTTTCCCCCCACAAAAATGTAGGCAATTTAACCAAAGGGGGAAGGTATGATTCCATGGGAACCAAAGGAATAAGCATTCACACAGAACACTAGGTATCTGAGCTTCTATATAGCTCTGGTAACCTCTAGGAATCAAGAACAGCTTGGCACACTGTTATCAGGATTTAAAGAGGAGGGTGTTATTCAGAGTAAAGACTTTAAACTTATCTATATCTAACAGAGGCAGCTAGGTGGCACAATGGTAGATCACCTGGCCTGGAATCAGGAAGACTTGTCTTCCTGAGTTCAAATGTGGCCTCAGACGCTTATTAGCTACATGACCTTGAGCAAGTCACGTGATGCTGTTTCCTCATCTGTAAAATGAGCTGGAGGAAGAAATGGCAAACCACTCCAGTATTTTTACAAAGAAAACCTCAAATGGGGTCACAAAGAGTCAGAAATAAAACTGAACAACAGCAAACTTTCTTCTCTGAATTTTCAATTGTTGTAATTGAGGAGACAGCTGCCAGGCTGAATCTTCTGTGTTGCTCCCCTGGAGGAGGGCAGCAAAGTCTGATCTGGAAGCTGGCTCACATCCAGGAGCAAGGGAGGAAAGAATGAGGGTGCTGCTGTGGTGATAATGTGATTAAAGATCTTTCCTGCATTCAATAGGCCTCAGGTGGGGCCAGTTAAGGGAGACCTGATTAGAGGCAGGTCTATATCTTTTGTGATGCCAATCAGTGATTAAAAATCTTTCTCACACCCTTTTGCCAAGTAGATGCTAAGCTTCAGTCTGGCAGCCTTTTGCTAATTGGACATGAAGCCCTCAGGCCCTAAAAAGAGTATATACACCCAGAAAGTAGCCCTTGAGAACTGAGAATTCAAGAGTCAGAAGTCAGAAGTGAGAATTCAGAATCCAGCCCAAGAAGAACTAAGAACTCTGAGATGACAGAGCTGCAGCTGTGGAGACCAGAGAACTGAGGAGGGAGGGAATGCAGGCAAGCAGACAGTTAGGATTACTAAGTGTTTGTGGGGAGGTCCGGGGGGGGGGGGCGGGGGAAGGGGTGGAAGGTTACAAGATGACTTGGTTCCTTGCCATAATACTATGTTTTAATTTCCTTGTTGCTACATTGAGGTGGGCTTACTGGTTTTGTAATATAATTCCTGCTATATCTAATTGGAGTTATTGGTCTTGGTATTTGATCCTCTGGTGTCTAAATAAATGTTATACTCCCTCTGCCTTCTACCTAGGAAGTTTTTCATATTTTACAATTCTGAACCATACAGGCATGTTCATGGTCATCCTCAAGGTCATGAATCTTGCCTTACAAATACAGTTGCTCCTAGGATTCTTGGGCTTACTTGCTTTAGGTGGTGTTGGTCACTGGTTGGTAATCAGTAGGAAGAAAGTTTGGTCCTTTCTCTACAGTGACTGTTTTTGGTTTCAGGGCACTGGTCTAGCTCCATTAGGGTCTGAGAAGAGGCAGTTACTGAGGGGGTTGTGGTACATTGATTTGCCTGGCACATGTCATTTCCTGTCTCTCTCTCTAGCGGTGCTTCGATGCTTCAGTGAGGTTGACTTGCTTGTCCCATAGGAGGCAGTTCATCATCATTTGGTGAGACTGGCTGTAGATGTTGTTCCCTGGAGTGATGGCTGCAAAGACTGGCCTGGAAGTAAGACTAGGAGGCATTGCTATTCCCAAGTCTCTTGGGTTCAAGGTGCTGGCTCATCTCCATCAGAGTTAGATATTCTTCTTTGTATAACCTCTAGAAAAGATGATGGAAAGGCATATAATCTCTAACTTCAAAAGCTAGATATGCTAATCATACTATGTGCCACATTATCAGTATGGGCTCCATGTCTTAGTACCATTTACTTCTTCCTTTCACTTAAATGGGCAACAAACCCTAACCAAAAGGAAACATTCTAAAATAGATGTTTTCACATGAGTTTCTTTGAAAATTACTGCCTGGTTTCCTTTAGGTTTGCTCTTGTGTGGTTGTAGTTTGTCCTTTGTTCTTGAAGAGGACCATGACATTAGGGAGATGATGATGCCATGACTTGCAGTTGACTTGGATTTGAGTGAAGGAGGGACAAATATTGATCAGGACAACTGGAGATGACCTAATTTTGCCTAGGTTTGCCCTAATTTCTTGGTAGAGAGAGTAGTTTCTTAAACAATATGTTGTCATAGAAAGAGTTTTGGATTTGGAGTCAAAAGACCTGAAATCACATCCCAATTCTGACACCTAATATATGTGTGACCTCAGGCAAATCACTTAATCTTTCTAGATCTCAGTTTCTTCATCTACACAAAGGTTGTGTAGTTTGTCCCTTTGCTGTTTTTCAGTCATTTTCCAGTCATGTCCAACTCTTTGTGACTTCATTTGGGGTTTTCTTGGCAAAGATACTGGGTTGGCTTTCTATTTTCTTCTCTGGTTCATTTAACAGATGAGGAAACTGAGGCAAACAAGGTTAAGTGATTTGCCCAGGGTCATAACAGCTATTAAGTGTCTGAGGCCAGAACTGAACTCTAATGAGAGTTTTTGACTCTAGGGTTGGCACTCTATCCACTGTGCCACCTAGTTGCCCCAGATGGTCCCAGCATGGCCTCTAAAGAAGTTGTGCTAGACCAGGTGTGGGGAACCTGCAGCCTCCAGGCCACATACGGCCCTCTAGGTTCTCAAGTGTGGCCCTCAGGCCACATGTGGCCTTGAGTCTGCAGGTTCCCCACCCCTGTACTAGACAGACGCTGAAGTCCCTTCTCTCTAAAGCTATCATCTTGAGAATTCTTTATTAAAACAGATTTTTGCTCTTATCTTTGGTCATGCAGGAAAGAACTAGCCAGGAGACAATAGGTGAGAAGAACACTAGGCTTGGAGCCAGGAAAGTCTTGAGTTTGAATTATATGTTTGACAGCTAGGTGGCACAGTGGATAGAGAGCCAGACCTGGAGTCCGGAATATGGGACTTCAAATCCGACCTCAGACATTTACTAGCTGTGCGACCCTGAGCAAACCACTTCGCCCTGCTTGCCTTAGTTCCTCATCCATAAAATGAGCTAGAAAAGGAAATGGCAGACCACTCCAGTATCTTTGGCAAGAAAACTTCAAACAGGGTCATGAAGACATGACTAAAGCAACTGAACAACAATGACAGTGACCTGATCTGAATGTGCATGTAACATTTCACATCCTTAGCACCCCTCCCCATAACTCCCTTTTTAAAATGTTCTTTATTCTCTTTCTTTTCTGTTCACTCTCTCTCTCTCCCTCTCCCTTACCCTCCCCCCCTCCTCCTCCCCCCTCCTCCCATCCTATTAGGGGAATAGGTAAAATAAATGTCTTGTAACAAATATACAAAGACAAGCAAAATAAACTCCCTCAATGGTTATATGAAAAACATATATCTAATTCTGCACCCTAAATCTGTCATAACTATGTAAGGGCATATCTTATCATTGGTGCTCTGGAATCATGAATGATCATTATGTTGATCATAGTTCTTACAACTTTCAAAGTTATTTGCTTCTACTTTACTGTTGTTATTGTATAAATTATTCTCCTGGTTCTACTCTTTTCATTCTTCATGAGTTATAAAAGTACTCAAAATTGTTCATGAGGTTATCCAATGCATTGGAGGCCTTGTCCTATGGTTATTTTGTGTGCGTTGGCATGTTTTATATTCCCAGGGTACCGGTGTAGAACTTGAATTGTCTGTGCATTATTGCTCATTTGTTAAATGATCAGCATTTTTTGATCATAAATTTCCTGAATGCTATTTTTTACATAACTTTTGCTCTTAAGTCAGCTTTGTGTGTATATATTTGGCCTACATTTGCCCAACATGAGATAGCTCAGAGATATTTACTACCTAAGAAACAATTATAAGACACAAAGTTTATTTCTTAAAAAAGTCCACAAAATTTCTCCCCCAGTAGACTATAAGTTCCTTAAGAACAGGGACTATTTCCTTTATATTCCCAGCACTTAGCACAGTGCCTGGAACATATTAGGTACACTTAATAAATGTGTTTTTTTTAAATGAACTAACATTGTATCTCTTACATTTATGTGTCTTCTTTTTATATGTGCTACATGTAAACATTTAACACATAAATATCATAAAAATCAATTTTCCTTCATGTTTCAGTGATTTCTCCATTGAAAAAAGATACTGTAGACTACACATGTTTCTCATAAGAGGTTTTGTTTTTCTTGCTTTCTCAATTGAAGAGGGGAAAGAAGGAAGGAAGAGTATGTGGATATTCGTTTGAAAATAAAATTTATTTTTTTTAAAGAATCCTGTATCAGAGAAACTCAAGCAAGCCTAGCTGTAAACATCTAGAAATTTTTGGTTTATGCAACGTTTTTATTCATCTTCTAAAAACAGAAAAATGGTCGCATAAAGCCTACACACATTATTTTTAAAATCCTAGAATACACTCAGAATTTAAAAGGCACTTCATGAAATCAAATAGCAATCTACCTGCTTTTACTATTTCTTCAGATATTTCTGAGTTTACTGAAATTCAGCCTGATAGCTAGGATTGTAATTGATGGAGCACAGTAAGCAAAGGGAGGACCCTAGCAATGGGACTTATTTCTTCAGCTGTGAATGAACCAAGCAGACTTTTAACAGAATTTGAGAGGAAGCTGTTGCATAGTCATATGAATCTCAAATCAATCAACAAAAACCCTCCATCTCATTCCTGGAACCAGAACTGAGTTGGTTTGTGATCTTTTATCTATAACTTAATTTTTACTTTCTTATGAAGGAGTGTGTAGTATGAATAAAGAGAAAGAAAACGGGAATCGCTAATTGAGGCTTTAACCTGGGGCACCCAGCAGTGAGTCAGTGTGTGTATGTGTGTGTGTAAGCTTGTATGTCTATACACATATATATATGTATGTATGTGGGTGTATATTTGTATTTATTCATTTCACATTTATGCAATATATGCTTTTTAATTTATTGCTTTCCCTATTAGAATGTAAGCTTCTTACAAGTAGAAATTGTTTCATTTACACTTGTATCTCCAGGGCCTAGCAAACAGTAGGTGCTTAAAAAATATTGATTGATTGAAGATAATGTACATAAGAGTTATTGTGGAGATAGAAAAAAACATGATTTGGCAATAATTTGGATATGTGAGATGAATGAGAGTTAAGACTTGAGGATAATGCAGAGATTGTAGACCCAAGTGCTTGGGAATGTATTAGTACCCTTGGTAGTTATCGTGAAATTCAGAAGAGAGGAGGATTTAAGGGGAAAGATAATGAGTTGTATTCTGGACATGTTGAGTTTTAAATGCTTATAAGATATTCAGTTCAAGAACACAGTTGATGATGTAGGACTAGAAGTCCATATTTCAGAAAAGAGACTATACATATACATATATGTATACATATATATGTATATGTATACACATATATATACACACAAGCATACACACAAGATATCATATATGCACACAAGTGTGTATGCATGCATACATACATATACATATATGGATATGGTTATATGTACACATGCACACATACATTATATATGTAGATAGATAGATAAATTATTTGCATAGAGAAGATAATTGAACCCACTCGAGTTGACCAGATAATCAAGTGAGAAACAATGGAGAAAAAAAAAGAGGGTCCAGGACAGAGCCCTGGGGGACACCCACTATTAGTGAGTGTGAATAGATGAAGATCCAGGAAATGAGACTCATAAGACGTTTGAAGGATAAGAAAACTAGGAGAGAGCGGTGTCACAAAAACCAAAGGTGGAGAGAATATCCAAAAGGAAAAGGCAGTCCACATGTTGCAGAGTGGTCAAGAAGTTGGAGAAGTAAGAAAAGCATAAAAATTTTAATACAAAAAGGAGAGGCTTGGCATTTCTTCAAGACATAAAAGGTTAGTATCACAGAGTTCCAAAATATTCATTCTAATTAGTTCCATATAATTGGAACCTGTGGTACCTAAAGAAAAAATGTAAGAGATTCATTCTTCCTTGTTCTTTTCTTTTCTTAGTGCCACTCCCACTCAATGATGGAATTAATTATCTGCTTAAAGAAGCAAATTATGCAAGTACAAACTATCACATGCTATAAGTTGGTTTAATTACATTTCTTGGGACTGGTTCAAAGTAGAAAAATTTGGAAAAAAAATTTTAACATGGCATCAACAGCAATCTCAAAGAAAATATGCTTTGTGCTTCTTGTGAGATATCACAGTACAGTAGTACACTGCCCAACATAGGAATGAAGCACATGGTCAAAATAGCTTCTGAATTAGTTAAGAAGAACCAAAACATTTTTAATTGATGATGGAAAATTATGATAAGTTAATAAAAGAAGAAATAAAATCTATCTTTTTTTTAGTTTAGCACTTGCAAATATGTTATTAGCATGGAACAAATCCCATTTCATTTAGTTAACCTCTCTAATCCTTAATTTCCTCATTTATAAAGCAAGGAAAATAATACCTAAAGCACTTAACTCACAGAGCTGTTGAGAAGTCTAACAGAGAATGTATGTGGAACACTGCACAATGTGAAGTAACATAAAATGCCAGGTACTTACAAAAATAACAATTTTGAAAGAGATCATATAGAAAGTAGTAAAGTCTTAGTTTGCTATTATTCTTTTATATTTAAATTTTATGTGGATTATTGATCAAGAGTCCTGGGATGTCAGCTTGTCTTCTGCAGACTCTGAAAACATCTTTTGGACAAGTCCAGTAGCAAACAGAACAATAGGGATGACATGTCCCTCACCCCAGTTTCTTCTACTATGTCTCTAAATGTTGAAACGTTGAGGATTATGAGCAGTTGGCATGATGAAATCTATTTTTCCTGAATTGTTATGATCCAATGTCATATCTGGGGCATTGTTGGCAATTGTCTGTCACGATATTCTAGTTATAGTATATTGTACTTATTGGATTCTAAAGAATATTTGGAGGTTTATATTTGTAGCTTTAGAATTTGTTGTTTATTATTTTGTAAAGGATAATGAGCTTCTGATATAAAATTCTAGCCACATCATCATGTCTTTCTGGCTATTCAGAAGATGTTAATGTTGTACCATTGGTTGGGGTTGGAGGTGGGTGGCAATGAGGACCAGAAAAGGTGGCATGTAGAAGTTGGTACTTGCTTTGTTTTGAAGGAAGAGAAGGATTCTATAAGGCACAGAATTGCATTGGAACTGTCTCTATAACAAAGGAATGGAGACCAGGAATGAAGTACAATGCATGAGAAAAAGAGAGAAGGTCAACTTGACTGGATCAAAAAGCATGCAACAGTACGGGATCTCAAAGTATGTCCAATAAGACTACAAAGATAGGTTGAAGTATGGTTTTGAAGGGTTTTAAAAGGAGACAAGACAGGCATGCCATAAAGAGACTGTTGCAAGAATTTAGGCAAAAGATGATTAGGACATGAAATAAAGAGGTGGCTGTTTGAGTAGAAAGAAAGGGGTCATGTCATGAAGGCAGAAATAGCAAGATTAGGCAAATGATTAGAGATAGGTGAGGGTGATCAAAAATGCACTAAGGTTATAAATCTGAGTGACTTGAAGAATGGCGGTATACTCAACGGAAACAGAGAAATTTGGAAGGAGGCTAGGGTTGGAGGGAGAGATAACAAATTCTGTTTTTGGAAATCTTGTGTTTGAGGACCAGTTTAAAATGTCCAATAGGCAGTTGATGGCATGAGACTGAAGAAGTTAGATATATAAATTAGGGTTGGATATTTAGATCTATGAGTCTCAGCATAGAAATGATAATTAAATGCAAGGAGGATAATGAAGTCACCAAGAGAAAGAATATAGAAAGAGGAGAGAACCCAGGAAAAAGCTTTGGAGGAGAATATTCCCACACAAGGGGTGTAATATGAATGACAAGAAGGAGTTGTCAGACCAATATGTGGAGAACCAGGAGATAGTAGTGTCATGAAATTTCAGAGAGAAAATAATATTTAGAAGGTGAGTGTTGTCAACAGTTCCAAGTGTAGCAGGGTTTCCAAGATGTGTGAGGATGGAGAAAAGACCATCAGATTTGAATACTGAGGTGATTGGTAACTTTAAAAAGGGTAGTTTCAGTTGTATGAGGAGGTCAGAAACCAGGTTATAAAGGGTTAAAGAATAAGTTTCCTAGATTTTGGTTGAAAAAAATAGGAGATAACTACAGAAAAGTAGCTTGAGATTTACTTTCGTTTTTTAAGGCTGGACTAAACTTGGCCATATTTGAAGGCAGTAGGGAAAGAACTTGTAGATACAAAAAGGTTGAAGATTGGAAAGAGAGGTAATCATTGAAGGGGCGATCTGTTAAAGAAGATGGAAGCATTATAGGATCAAGGACACACGTAAAAAGATTGGTCTTGGCAAGGAGAAGTGCCAGCTTTCAAAGATGTAGGGAAAGGAGAGAATGGAAGATAATGTTGAGGGCATTTGAGATAAAAAGAAAGACAGAAGAAGGAGCTCCTTGGGAATGCCCTAAATTCTCTTAGTAAAGTAAGAGGTAAAATTCTCTTAGAGAGCAAGGGAAGAGACAGTTTAAGGTAGTTTGAGTACTGTTTAGTGAAGGAGAATCAGCAATCTCTTTTAAATATTATTTATGATGCCAGGAAAAAAGTCAGAGGGGTATATGAAGCAGACCCTTAGTCATAGTCTCAGTGTCTGGGAGAAAGAGAAAGTAAAGGAAGCAAGCTTTATTGAGGGGAAATATTCATGATAAGCAGGGACAGTCAGGAAGGATGGAACCAGGTCAGGTTTGCTAGAGTCCCTGGGTGATAAGGTAGCAAACAGGTAAAATCCAGCGAGTCAAGCAGAACAGGCATTGGGGGAGGAAGGGCATCACCATTTTTAAAATGAGAGAATTAAAGCTGGAAAAAGTAAAATGACTTGCACATGGTCACATGCCTAGTAAGTGTTGAAAGCAAGATTCACATGTACGTCTCCTGACCTCAAGTCAAATAATCTTTCTGCTATACCAAAATTCCCCTCAATTGTCTTGTCTGGCACTTGCTACCCTTTAAAAAAATTAATCTCTTTCAAATTAACATTATTTTTAAAGCATTAGTAAGTCTTGAGACCAGAGTTCCAGTCACACATTTCTTGTAATCCTTATTTCAAATATATTAAGAAATAATAGTGTAGGGGCTATAAGAATTTTTTTAGCATATGTGAGACAAAGGATTCCTTGGAACATTCACCAGAAACCTGAGATAGGATGGAATTGGCTCGCCTCATGACGGAGCGCATTAGAATTGGGTTCATTTCTCTCTGAAGCAGCTGGTTCTGACTTCAAGGAAAACAACTAGCCAGACCATCCATCTGTCCGGATGTCCTCATCTATGCATTTCGTTTGCCTCCACCTGGGTTGAGAAGTAGGTTGTGCCCCCTAGATCACATGGAGATTGTAGGAGAGGACTAAATATAACCTTTAGTCAAATCTTCCAGGAGAAAACCCTCACAGACTATACCCTTTCCTCTCCCCCAAAACAAACTGACCATATGGAGAGGTGTTTCATATCCGAATGCAGCTTATTACTGCCTCCCAACACTAAATTATGCAAGCGTCCAAAAAAGGATGATTCTTGGCCTGGAGGGCTCTTTTGAAGTACACTCCACAATTAAGAACTTTGAAAGCAAAGGGGTAATTTGTCACATGTATTATCAGAGCAGAGTGGGGTCCCCCAGGTCTAAATTAGGTACTTAATTAGAAATATCTATATTAAAGGAAACAAGTAGGTTGGAAGCAAGACTCTCAGCACAACTAAATTAACATTGATTGAACCATCCAGTCAAGCCACTTAGACACAGACAGATCTCCTCTCACAGGTGCCCCAGAGGCTGTTAGGATGTTAGAAATTATGTACTCCAGATTTCAACATGCCAGGTAGGCTCTATACTACCAGGAAATATTAGGAAGGTGGTAGATGACAAGGAATTAGGATGAGTTGTCTCCCAGGCAAGTAGTATATAGAATGGGCACTTGGACACTTGACATGGGCACTTGAGTTTTAATTCTACAGCTCCCATAATTTGTAAGTAGGAGGCAAGCCAATTATTATAGTATTGTAGATAAAGAGTTGGAAGGGACTTTGGTGGTTATTCAACCCAACTCTCTTATTTTCCAGATGAAGAAACTGGGGCTCAGAGGGGTGACTTACCCAAAATCATAAGAGGTAGCAAATGGCCGAGCTGGATTCAAACCCAGGTCGTCTGACTTCAAGTCCAGTGCTATTCTTTACCACACTACAATATCCCTACAATTTCCTTTTTTAAACCCCAGAATCTTCATATGTAAAAGAATTTGCAAAACAAACATCCCATAAATACATTAGACTTGCTTTATTATAAACTTAATATAATTCCATCCACCTTGCCTGTTTGCTAAGATCCCGAAGTTCTCTTACTGTGATAGCTCTTTGGGGTGTGTTGAAACAGGTATCTTAAGGTGAAACCACCCTAGGATATACAGTAACTATCACTTTAGGACACAAAACATGCTAAATTATTACCAAGGAAGATGAGAGTCATATCTTAGCTTGCGGGCTTTTGTTGGCTAAAGAGAAAAAGACCTTTTAAATTTAGCAAGCTTAGAGGCTTAGCACAAAGAAATGTTGCCTGAATCCTTCCTCTGCCCTTCACACAGCCAGGATATGCTCCTTTGTTCGAAAAAGTCTGGCTCTCCCTGTAGTCTCTTTTCTCCTGTTCCTGGTTTTCTCCTGGGGCTGTATGTTTGGTTTAGAAAACAAGATCTTCCCAGAATGGATATAGTCAAAAAAAAATAAGCACATGATATTGTAGAATGTAAGACAAAGGGAGCAAGAACAAGCTTTTGCTTGAATTTATCCACATTCTCACTCTTTTATGAGATTGGCTTGCCTTTACTACTATGGCCAAGTTATAGTAATTATTGACACTATAACTTTAAACTTCACAGACCAATTCTCCCTGACCTTATGAGATTAATGTTCTTCTACTAGAAAATGTCTTACTAGGAAGTTTACTTTTTTATAATGGAAGAAATATAAATGTACAGTTAAAAATGAGGTTCCAATAATAAGAAAACCATTCTACTATGACCTTGGACAAGTTATTTTCCCTCTCTGGGACTCAGTTTCTCCATCGCTTAAAGACTAGACCATTATGGGTTGAACTGACTAGATGGTTGCTAAGGTACCTTCCAGATTCAACATTCTATGGTTTTAGGGACAAAGAGCAAGAGGTGGTTCAAAGGGCAGGAGACAACATATCACAGTGATGGAGAAAAGTAGACAAGAGAAGAAATTTTGCTCCCCTAAGAATGGGAGCCAAAAAACCAGGATTTTTCTGTTGTATTAGCTGTCAAATGTACATACTGCTCATTCAGTTTGACTAAACAAGCATTTATTAAGTATGTCAGGCAATGGGCTTGGTACTAGGAATACAAAGATGAAAAGCTAAATTCTCTGACTTTAAGGAGTTTGGGGTAAAGGGAGTTGGGGAGAAGATATCAGGAGAATATAAACTTATAACCTAAGATGAGCAATGTTTGGCTAGATTCTAAGGAGCCAACAATATGTTGGCAATTCCAGGGCAGGGTTTGCTACTCAGTACGTAGCACAGTTTCCATGGTTCCTTACTGTTACACTGTTATTTTTTTGAGCACTTTAAGGCCTGTAATTCATTTTGTTTGGATCACATCCTTGGCATGATAACTTGTATCTTGAAGACTCATCAATTAGTATAAGAAAGTCACTTCAGTAAACACTTACTAAGTATCTGACATGTACCAGGCAACTGACTTTTAGGTACTTTAGGCAACTAGGTGATGCTTGTATAAGGAATTGGACCTGAAGTCATGAAGGCCCAAGTACAAATCCTGTCTCACCACTAAAATAGGCATAACAATAAATAGCACATACTCCCTAGGATTGTTATGAGAATCAAATTAGATAACATTTGTAAAATGCTTTGCTATATAGAAGACGGCTATTATTAAGCATATGGGGATACAAAGAAAGGTAAAAGACAGTTCCAGTTCTCAAGGAGCTCATAGTCTAATAGAGAAGATAAAATACAAACAATTATGCATAAACAAGATTTATACAAGTTAAACTGGAGATAATCTCAAGAAAAGGAGAAACAGCAATTTTATAAAGGGTTCAAAGTGATGAAAATTATTTCCCCTCTATGGAAATAAATCAGATCTTCCTTAAATTGATTTTTTTTTCTTACAGACTTTTATCATTTGGGCTTTGTGTTTAGAAAACTCAAATCAACAGCCATCACCTGAGAACTTACTATTTGCAAGATACTTGTGCTGGATGTTTGAGGAAGACATTCGAGGCTGAGAAGAGATATTGTTGAATAAGGCAGATCTTGGCCCTTGAGAGGGTATCAGTCTAGTAAGAGGTTACACAAATAATCCAATGCAAAGTATAATATGAAATTAAAAGAAAAAGAAAGAGAAAGGAAAGAGGGATTACTTCAGAGTAGGGTAACCAAGAACCCTTTTTGAAATATTAAAAGCAGAACTGCATAATTTTTTAAGTTTTTGGGGAAGAGAACTGAGGAGGGTACCATAGACATACATGGCAATGTTATATAGTAAAACTCGAGGTGTCATACAGGTGGCTTGCAGGCCACATGTGGCCCGCAACATCCCCAAGTATGGCCAAATTAAATGTAATTGAGAAATGTTTAATAAAATAAATAAAAATACAATAAAGCATAGATAATATTACATTTTGAAACAAAGTCAAGGAGTCATGCAATCTACAGGGATCCTCATGTATAGATTAGAGGCCCTTGTTGCTATTTGAGTTTGATCCCAGTTATAAAGAGAACACTGAATTGAGAGTCAGGAGACTCAAATTGTAGCCATTACTCTGCCTCAAGCTATTCATGTTATCTTGAGGAAGTCACTTTTCCTGTACAGATCTGTTTCTTCATCTGCAATTAGGGATTCATCAGATTCAAATGGGAATGAGGATGCAAGTCACTTCCCAATTCCTAACCTCCTTACAGTAAATTGGTTTATTTCTTCAGAAACTCTGATAAATAGGGTTAATGCGTTGATGGCACTTGCTAGACCCAGATGCCTTGGAGTATATAACAGCACCTCCACCTCCTCTTATGTTCTTAATTTTTAGTATTCCAGATAAGATTCCAATTCTGCCTTATCCCTTTCTCAAGAAACGTGGGAGCAATAATTCAAATGTTTCCCACTTCTTATCCTTCAGCCAAACCCTGCTGGAATCAAGTTATGGTAGTTAGTTTAAAGTGTCTGTCAAGGATTCAAGATCGAGGGGGTGAGAGGAATCATTGAAATGTAGATGGAGGAGATAGATTGGTTATAAAGCATTTAAAGATTCTAAGATGAAAAGAACTGTAGAAGTGCCAGGTAGTATTATTCCATAAAAGTCCCATTGTGACTGCTGAGAAGGAGCAGAAACCTTCAAATAAAGCACTTAATTCACACCTGACAGTGATTTTCAGAGTATAGTACAAGCAACATTGATAATTCTGTTCTTAGCCCAGGGAAAAGCTGCAAAGCAGAATAGAAAGCAGCAATAAAATAAATGGAGGTGACTCTTGGAAAATATGAACTCTGAGTGAGAAAAAGAGCCTCTGGCAGAAAGAAAAACCTCTAGGTGCCCCTCTGTGATAAAGGGAACTCTCAGTTTGTAGCTTCAAGGCATTGTGTTCTTCTTGCTGTCTCTGGGCTTATCTAAAAGACACATACATTCCTGGTTCTCTAACTGGAGAATATAGCTCTGCTAACTTCATTGTACAAATAATCTGCTTCTTAATTCCTTTACTAGTATATCTGTTCTGATCAGAGTACAATCTTTTGGACACAAATTATAAAGGCTTTAGCTTCTAGATCATTCATCCCAGGGGTATCTTCAATCTCAAACACCATTATCCAGGTGTAATGAGGCAACACCCACTTTGGGTGCTTACCCAAAACATAGACTCTCACTTATTTGAGTCCCCAAAGTGAAGCTGCTATTCAGGGTCCTAAGGGTAAACCTGTAGGTCTGTGTTCCTAACATAGCTTATGGGTCCCCACTGTGACACAATCAAAACAATTGACTCTTAGCAAAAGCATTTCCTAAGACAAAAGGCACTAACATTATCTACAAAACATTCCCTCCTTATATACGTAGTTCACGTTTCTCAAAATATATACAATACCCATGGGAAGAATGGACACAAACTTATAGGATAATAAGACAAATATGTAGATGCACACATGACAAAGCAATTCACAATTCATGGTATTTTAGGGTTTAGAAGTTTTTTTCTATCTTTGTAGCTTCCTCACACAGATCTTCCTGAGTGAAGTATCTCTGTTAGAGGGGTTATTGAGCAGGTTTCCTAGTGTCTTCTTTTCTCTACTTCCTTTTTCTTTTCTCCCAAGGATTCAATCCCAGGAATTGTTTCCTCCATTATTTGACTGTCTCTATATCCATATCTGACTGGTGTATCTCTGCTTTTTCAAATGTTCCTCAAAATCAAAGGATTCTCAAAATATTGGATGCAGTGTATCTATTCCACTAATAGCTATGACTAATGGAGGAGAAAGAAAGATAAATTCTCCTTCTGAAGTATCTTGAGACGGTCTTCTCTGCAAGGCATTCCCCAGCTTGGACTCACTCTCACTAAATAGCTATCACTAGAGTTTAGCTATTTAAAACCCTATGGAGGTTATCTAACTTTGGTTTATCCAATGAGATTGCTCCCTATAGATACAACTTTACCATTTTTTAACACCTCGTGATTACATTCTGGGATGGGGGATTGTTCAAAATTTAAATTGGCCACACTGAGGGTAGGGCAAAAGTAGCTTTCTACATTGCATGTTTATGAGTCCTCCAAACCATTGACCTAACAATTTGGTTGTAACATGATTTCTGTCACAGAATTAAAATAAAGATGATAGATAGATGGATAGATAAATAGATAGATAGACAGACAGAAAGACAGACATAGACACAGATAGAAAGCTGGCTTCTTTTTTTGCTTTTTTGCTTTTTTTTTTTTATCAACATACATCTAGGCTAACAGTCCCATATCAAAACCCTTGATATTATATTTTTGGTCAGTCATAATTTAAATAAAACATTGGACATTGTCCACACAGTTTTTAAATTATCATTTTTTTAGAAACCTCCCTCTTATCCCACTGAACAAAGTTCATACATTGTCCACACTTAGCATGATGATTCCACCCAAACCAAGACCTTAATCTCTATTCTGCTCACCAATAGACAACACAATCCAAAAGCATTGTGATGCAGAGGAAGGATCCCTGGATTTGGTATAAGAATACCTTTTTCAAATTCCAGTTCTACCACTTCTTAGAAAGTCTGTGTGACTATTGATTAGAGAAATGCAAATCAAAACAACTCTTAAGTACCACATCTCTCCTGTCAGATTGACTAACATGGCAAAACAGGAAAATCATAAATGCTGGAAAGGATGTGGGAAAATAGGAACACCGTTTCATTGTTGATGGAGTTGTGAACTGATCCAGCCATTCTGGAGAACAATTTGGAACTATGCCCAAAGGATTATAAAAATGTGTATACCCTTTGACCCAGCAGTACCACTTTGAGGGCTGTATCCCAAAGAGATCATATAAGTGGGAAAAGGAACCATATGTACAAAAATATTTATAGCAGCTCTTTTTCTGGTGGCAAAGAATTGGAAATCAAGGGGATGCCTATCAATTGGGGAATAGCTAAACAAGTTGTGGTATTTGAATGTAATGGAATACTATTGTGCTATAAGAATGAGGAGCAGATACACTTCATAATAAACTGGAAAGACTTACATGATCTGATGCTGAGTGAGGGGAGCAGAACCAGGAGATCATTATACACAATTACAGACACATGGTTTCTGTGATGAATAACTTTGATAAACTTGGCTCTTCTCAGCAATACAAGGTTCTAAGACAGCTCCAAAGACCCATGGTGGAAAAAGCCATCCACATCCAGACAAAGAATTACAGAGTCTGAATGCTGATTGAGGCAAACTATTTGTTCTCTCTTTTTTAGTTTTGTTTCTTCTTTGTCATGGTTCATTCTATTGGTTATAAGTCTTCTTTACAACTTGACTATTGTGAAAATAAGTTTAATGCAAAGGTGTATGTAGAACCTATATTGGATTAAATGCCATTGGCGGGAGGGGAAGAGGGACGGAGAGAAAATTTGGAACTCAAAAACTTGTGTTTTTGACACAACTGAGTGTTGTCAATTAAAAATAAAATAAAGACAAACAAGAAAGTCTGTGTGACCTTTAGTTCATCATTTAGTCTCTCTAATCCTCTAGAGATGCCCAGAGCACATCTAGATAAGGACATCTATAACATGAGATAGTTGGACTCAATGTCCTCTCAGGTCCCTTCCACCTCTTAATTTGTAATTCTAATTGGGTGTGGTTTTTAATTTTTTTAATTATTTTACCAACAAAAAGTTGTTGAAAAAAGAAGAAAATAAAAAAGATACAACCTGATTGTGACTTATCTGTACAGGGCATCTTTTCTGTGCCTCAGCTTTGGTCAAGTGCTCCTTGCTTCAGCCCCAAAAGCTAACTTTGTGAAATCAGACTTCCTCAGAAGAGCCTGTCAAATCAGCTGCAGTGGGTCAAGTGCTATCACCTCAACTTCAATCCTCTTTTGTGAGACACAGAGAGACGGAATGCAGGTGAGAGAAAAATAGAGGAAACGAGAGGTAGGGAGAAGCTTGAAGTCTGGGTAGTTCAGTAGAAGGGGCAAGAAGAGGGCATGTTTTGCAAAGATAAATTGAAAATAAGCTAGCTACAGAAGTGAGAGGAGGCAGAGATGGGCACATTGATTGAAAATCCCCTCAAAGAGACAGTTTAGGGATTTGTTCCAGGGAAGGTATGGGGAGTTATAGATTCAAAATCTTTGCTTGCAATCTGAGACATTCATTCTAATTGGTGCTGGGGTCAACAGAAAAAGAGGCAACTTGACTTGAGAGTAACCCTCTTAAAACTGTACTCATTGTTGAGGTGGAATGGAAAGCTGGGCAGGGTTGTTAAACTTTTCTTCTGGCTATAAGGTATACTGGTATGGTTGGTATAACAATAAACAACAACAATACCAATAGCTAGCATTAAGAGCACTTTCAGACTTGCATATTATCCTCATTTTATAGATGAGGAAACTGAAGTTTTAAACTCTGGTCTTCTTGACTCTAACATTCTATCCACTGTGCCCCATATCTGGGAAGGTGAGTAAAATACACCTGTGAGCAAAAAGGACAGAGGAAAGCTGGTTGGGGACCAGCTTTCAAAGTATGGAGAACACAGATCACAGGAGCATGGTGACATAGTGATATGGCTAGTGAAGGTCTAAGTAGTTGAGAGTTGATACTAAGTAGATAGACCCTGAGGTAGGGGCTATGAGTCACAGAGTAAGCAGTGTGGGAGTATGGGTCAATGACAACTGGGGTGGACAAGCACAACATCACAGGGTAGGTGGAATTTAATGATGGATGGTGGTGGGAAGTGCTTAACATTTTCACAGATAGTACATCAAAGGCGACATGAGCTAGTCAATAGAGAGCTGGACTCAAAACCAGGAAGACCCAAAACTGACTGGGTGAACCTGAGCAAGTTATTTGATCTCTCGGCAGTCTAAGCAACTCTCAAGATTGTAAATTACACATCAGTATTGTATGATAATCAATGCCTGAGCTCTTCTCAGTAATACAGAGATCCAAGACAATTCTGAAGAACTTATGATGAAAAATGCTATCCATCTTCAAAGAAAGAATTGATAGGGTCTGAATGCAGATTGAAGTATACTTTTTCTTTGTATTTCTTGGGAATTTTTGTCTGTGTTTTCTTTCACAACATGACTAACATGAAAATATGTTTTGTATGACTGCCCATGACCTATATCAAATTGCTTGCCTTTTCAAATAGAGGGGAGGGTAGGAAGGGAGAGAGAGAATTTCAAACTCAAAAATTTTTTAAAAGTAAATGTTAAAATTTGTCTTTACGTGTAATTGGGGGAAAATAAGATATTAAAAATCTGCTTTTTAAAATAAAATAATAACAATGATAAAATATTGTAAGTTACAGAGTAGATTCCACACCTGGGAGTTTCCTATGCCAATAAAATCGCGACTCCAATATCTTCTATCTCCTTACCAATGGATTTTTTTTTTATATTTCCACAGGTCTTTGATGTTCTTCATCTCATAGGCCATTCTTTGAGAAAGATTTCACATTTTCAAAGGATTTTTTTAATGTTTTATAAGCAGATTGACTAAAATGCTGAAATAAAAAAGCTAAGTCTATTTAAGTTAGTCATAACACAATGTTGCTGTTAATATGTACAATGGTTCTTCTGGTTCTACCCACTTCACTCAGCATCAGTTCATGTAAGTCTTTCCAGGTTTTTCTGATATCCATCTGCTCATCATTCCTCATAGAACAATAGTTTTCCATTACATTCATATACTGCAACTTGTTCAGCCATTTCCTGATTGATGGGCATCCTCTCAATTTCCAATTCTTGACCACCACAAACAGAGCTGTTATAAATAGTTTTGTGCGTGTGTCCTTTTCCTATTTTTATGATCTCTTTGGGGTACAGACCTAGTAGTGATATTGCTGGATCAAAGGGTATGCATACTTTTATAGACCTTTGGGCATAGTTCCAATTTGCTCTCCAGAGTGGTTGGATCAGTTCACAACTTTACCAACAATGCATTAATGTTCCAATTTTCCTACATCTCCAACACTTATCATTTTCCCGTTTTGTTATTATTAGCCACTGATAAGTGTGATGTGGTACCTCAGAGTTGTTTTAATTTGCATTTCTCTAATCAATAGTGATTTAGAGCATTTTTCATTTGAGTATAGATAGCTTTAATTTCATCATTTGAAAATTTCCTGTTCCTGTCCTTTGGCCATTTATCATTTGAGGAGTGACTTGTATTCTTATAAATTTGAGTCAATTATCTATATATCTTAGAAGTGAGGCCTTTATCAGAGACACTGGCTATAAAAATTGTTCCCTAGTTTTCCGCTTCCCTTCAAATCTTGGTTTCATTGGCTTTGTTTGTGCAAAAGCTTTTTAATGTAATGTAATCAAAATTATCCATTTGTATTTCATGCAGCTTGTCTTGTTTGTGAAGCCTATGAGCATCAGTGACTTCTCCAATAAAAGTCTCATTGACAAAAATTATTGAAACAGTTCCTGAACTAGTCATTTTGTAAAAAACATACTGAAATGGGAGTCCATATTTGCATGTGACAACTGGATTTTGAAAAAAAATGGTTATTAAGGAAATCTATTGATGCCTCAAGAAAGGAAGAAAAGGCTGAGTTACAACTGAACACTAAGAACAGGCTAAATAATTTTAAAATAAACCTAATCAATTCATATCAATAGGATATATGATAAGATAGAACAGTCCAGCATCCTAGAGCTGGAAAAGGCCTTATAAATCATGTTAGACAGCCTCCTCATTTTATAGATGAGAAAATTAATACTTAGAAAAGGGAGCTGACATGTCTAAGTTCCCCCACATGGCAAATGTCACAGCAAAGAGTCAAACAATGTTCTGAGAAAGCTGAGGCATTACTCTCATGTATAGAGTGATACATGACAGCCTTCTTTCTATCTGGATGACCAAAGTGCCTCTCCCTACCCCCTTTCCCTTAGTGTGATTGATTCATGTAGGACCTTAAAGAAAGGGTCCCACTCCTTTCTTTTCTATTGATTTCAATCTTGAAAAGTCATGGTTCTGTTCAAAAAAATTCTTGAACAGGAGTTTTGCAGGAAAAGACATTATTTCTTCTGATGAATGAGATAAAGAAGAGGTTTATTTAAAGAGTAAGTATATATTTCCTGCCCCCCCCCAAAAAAAAGCATTGACTAACGTCTTAGAGGAAAAAAGCTAACTACTCTAGCAAACTGAGAATTTGATTTAGGACTGTCACTGAGATCAGGGAAGGATGAATCCTGGAAAAATATACCATATGAATCCTTGCAATCAAATATTTGGGACAAGTTCTCCAAACTTTTGGGAAGGGGGTAAAAGAGAAGTTTAGTCTAAGAGGTCTAACAGAGCAACCATAGAGATAAATATTAGGGTAGATTTTTTTTAAAAGAATCGCTCTTATTCAGTGTTCATTTTTCTCAAAAGTCATTCATGGCACAGAAGTGTATATTCTTTGATGGGAGCCCAATATATATGAGCCAACAAGTCATCTACTGAGTTATCGATTCCCCTCTTCAGACAACATGAAAGTCTTTCTGTTTGTCTTTCTACCAGCTGTACTTTCCTGAGCATTTTATGAGTAAGCAGTTGATGGATAATCATTTCTCTTTTCAGCTAGAATCTAAGAAAAACTTATGTTTTCTCCTTAATAAAACTCCTCCCTATCCATCCTCCCTCACATAGTCCAGTTCATCTCAGCCCAGGGCCATCATAGCTCATTTTCTGCCCTAGCTCACACACATTATTAACAAAGCTGCGGCAACACTTACTTGGGAAAGTGCCAGACTGGGCAACAGCACAAAAAAGAAAGTATATGAGAAGCTTAAGAATGCTGAAACTCAGCAAACTGCTTTAGCGTTTGGGTCAAATAATCCCCTCCCTTTTTTTTTCTTGAAACACCAGGACAAGATGAACAGCTAACAAGCAGAATTCAAGGAGTATCCTTTAATTTAAAAAAAAATTAAATAGGTAATTTTCAGTGAACTCTGATACCAGATTCCCTTTATGGGGAGGAGTCACTAAAGTGCTCTGAGGAAAGACTGAAAATCTCTGAGAGCATGACTGACCATTTTGACTCTGGTACTAAGAGGACAAGAGATCACCTGCCAGCTGGAAGGGACATCAGAAGCCATGTCCTACAAGCCCCTCATTTTACAGATAAGGAAACTGAAACTCCAAGGTCACACAGGAAGTATTAGAGACAAATCTGAATGCAAGGCCTCTGATTCCTGAGTGCAGACTTTGTCTCTAGGTCTCCCAGCTCCCAAATGAGATTTCACCTTATTGTACCTGGAAGCAGGCTTCCACAATATTTCTTGGCCATCTGCACAGCATGTGTCTTCCTGCCTTCCCTTTCTAACTTCCCTTTATGTGTTGTCTTCCTCCATTTAAATGTCAGCTCCTTGAAAGCAAGGATTATCTTGCTTGTTTTGTGCCTGAAATATATTAAATGCTTAGTAAGTAAGTACTCTATCTTCTATCTCTCTAGCAAGCTAGCTAGCTGTCTCTGGCTCCCTACTTTGTCAACACTCCAGATCTCCATGAAAGCCCTGCTGAATCTATAGCATTGTTGAATGTGTGGTTCTTGAGATTCCAGAAACCATTGATCCCTAGGAAACTGCTTCCACTCCTCTCTGCTCAGGAGTAGAATAGAGTCAGTAAACACAGCTACAAAAGCCCACACATTCACTACTTGGGCAAATAATAAGCTGAAAGCATTATTAGAGTTATGATTAGGCTCATCATATCCAATCACAACAGCTTTGCTAAGGGGGAAAACAAGCAAACCTAACTCTCACAGAACTAACTGCCGAAAGATAGGATTCCCTCCTAAAGGGATCAGAAAGTTTAGCAAAGCATTAGCATGTCTTTATGTACAAAGACTCCATTAGAACTGAGTTTGGGCCTAGGGAGTAAAAAAATAAGCAACAAGCATTTATTAAGCACCTACCGTACCTAGGTGCTGGGGGTACAATGATAAGCACGAAAAACTCCCTTCACTCAAAAAACTTGTATTAGAACTTTCTTAGCAAGAGCATGTCCAGAAAAAATATGCCATGCCAGGTCTTACAACAGAATGTTTAAATATATGTGCTTCAGTATTATGACTTCCCAAATGAAGTGGCTTCAAATAGTTTCTTGTGAAGTGAACTTTGAGAGACTTTTTTTTTAGGGACATGAAAAATTTTACTTACAAACTCAGAACCAATAGTTCCATTGTGGAGAAATTAAAGTAGGAATGTGCTAAAGCCATCTCTGACTCCTGTTAAATTTTCCTTTTAAGTTGATAATTTTCCAGCATGAGCTTTTACCCTTTGAAAATCAGAAAAAAATACAAATCAATGTTCGATCGGTTAATTGTCTAGAGTTAGGAAAGTGATAGAAAAAATGTTGATTTTGAAGATTAAACTTAGAAATATGTCCCACAAACCATTGCAGGGAAGGCAGAGGGAATGGGGATGTAACAGCTAGATTTAAGGATCATGATGTGCTTTTCTCACAATGATACTTTGAGGCGAATAATGTAAGATTCTTCTCCATTTTATATATAAGAAACCTGAGGATCAGTGAATTTAAGAGACAGACAGCAGATACAAAAAGCTGGATTCAAATTATGTCTCCTTACTTCAGGTTTATTATTCTTTTTATTATAGGATGAGAAGAACAAAGGATTCAGAGTCAGGATATCTGTCTTTCATTCTCACTTTTGATATGCACTATTTGTATCATCCTAACCAAGTCACTTTATCTCACAACAGATCTGTTTCCTCGTTCAGAAAATGGGGATAAGTCTTCACCTCCCACCACATGAGATGGCTATAAAGAAAGTGCTTTGCAAACCTTGAAGGGCTACCTCAGGAATTCTTAACTTCGATGTATGTGTCACGGACCTCTCTGGCAGTCTGGTCAACCTTTCTCAGAATCATGACTTTAAATGCATAAAGATATATAGCATTACAAAGGAAACTAATTATATTGGAATACAGTTATCAAAATACTAAAATAAATACTAATCACTGACCACAAGTTAAGATCTCCTGAACTACATAATATGAACTATTATTATTATTCTTGGTTCCATCTCTAGTGAATGTGCTATTCATTAACATTTTTAAAACTCAAAGCATTGTCATTGCTACTCCAAAAAAAGCATCTCTTTGTTTTGGTCTTCCTCACTATAGCTATTGTCATAATAGATAGAATGCTTAGCTTAAAGTCAGGAAAACCTTAGCTTAACTACCATGTGGGACCCTGGGGAAATTGTTTAACCTCTACGTACCTTGAAAAATACTGTAGGAGTAATCAATTAATATCTATTAATTCTAGAAGGGTTGTAATCTAAAGATGTCATTCATAAAATCATGTATTGTAATGGAAGAGTTTCTCATAATGGGAGCACTTTATAAACACATAAATTCTTTGTATATTTAATATTCTATTGTTTTCTCAAATTTTTCTTCCAGAATTGTACAGTGAAGAAGGATTGGGAGAAGAAAAAGGGCATTGTCAGGAAGAAGAACAATTCTGTTCTGTATTGCCATTTTTAGAGCATTGCTTCAATAACGTCCCATGAGGTGACACAGTCTCTCTTCTCTAACATCCCAAGAGTCTCTCTTCCCTCAGTGACTGAAAGCTTGGTATGTATAAATAAACTTATTTCTCCATATCTCCGTTCTCCTAAATTTGAATAAGGGTAAGGGAGAAAGAAGAGTTGTCCAAAGATCAAAGGTAATCTTACCAGTGTCACAGTCAGTTAGTACTCAGGCCAGAACTAAAATCCACGTTTTCTGAGTCCTGACTAGTATACTTTCTGTCTCCACCAAACAGTGCAACCCCTTTGACTTTTCATATTGACATAAATTAACTCTGGTAGTTGCAGGGTAGAGAATTCCAGTGGCAGGTTTCTGGGCAGATGCAACAATGCCACACCAATCCCAACCATCCATTCAACTACTGACCATAGTGTCATGGCTTCCATTTGCTTGTTTTATTATTCTCCAATTTACATTAATTCTATATGATGCATCATATCCCTATCGTTCTTCTCTTCCGATATAAAATGTTGATTTATTGGTGAACTTTCTTGCTACCAGCATTTAATTGCACATGGGTTAATTTTGAAAGCTCTAAGGGAATTTTAATGACGGGATCAATCCTTTTATTGCAGTGGTAATGAGTTTCTAATGGTTCATTAGGTATACAGTACCTTTTTGCCTTCAGAAAGAAATGTCTGAGCCCGCAGCTTCTGAACTAGATATTAATCACTTGACCCTAACAGAGGATCAAGGGCAACATTTTAATAAAGCAAAAGAAAACAGGCAGAAAAAAAGGAAATCACACATCTTATTGATGCTTATATAGTGGATTAGAGCAGGCTTTGGAGTCAGGAAGACCAAGGTTGAAGTCCTACCACTCAAAAGTTCTGTGACCATGGGCAAGTCACTTAACCTCTTAGAGATCGAGACAACGCTGTTACACTATATATTAAAGGTAAGTTGTTTGTCTGCATCTTTCAAGGGAGTTTCCACATTAAGAATTACCTACATTGATAAAATTTCAGGTCTTGGTCCCTACCACCAACAATAATAAAAAAAGCACCAGTGGTTCAGAGGATACAAAAAGACAAATAAAACATAATCCTGATGGAAAAATGGTTAACAATCTAATGGGAAAAATTAACAAAAAATAATTACTTATTAAGTTGCTATTATGCAAAGCATTGATGATACAAAGACAAAAATGAAACATTCCTTGCCTTCAGGGAACTTAAATTTTATGGGAGAAACAATATGTACAGAATTGTGTGTATATATGCTTAATACAAAGCAAATATGAGGCCATTTGAATGTGAAGCAGGACTGGCCCTAATGATGTCAGGGAAGGCTTCAGATTGGAGGCAGAACTGGAGATGAGCTTTGAAGGAAGCTAGTAATTCCAAAAAGCAGAAGCAAAGAGGTAATGAAGTTCAGGCAGAGAGACAACCCAGAAAAGGCTTGGAGATAGGAAATGAAGGTTGTTTGTGACAACTACAAGTAAGACAGTTTGACTGAACTGAGGTGTCAAATACATGCTACCCACAATGCTCTCCAGAATGCGTGGATCAGTTCACAACTCCACAAACAATGTAACAATCTTCCAATTTTCCCACATCCTCTCCAGCATTTATCATTTTCCTGTTTTCTCATGTTAGCCAATCTGACAGGAGAGATATGGTACCTAAGAGTTGTTTTGATTTGTATTTCTCTAATCAATAGTGATTTAGGGTATGTTTTCATATGACTATAAATATCTTTAATTTCTTCCACTGAAAACTGCCTGTTCATATCCTTCGACCATTTCTCAATTAGGGAATGACTCATATTCCTATAAATTTGGCTCAGTTCCCTGTATATTTTAGATATGAGGCCTTTATCAGAAACACTAGTTGTAAAGATTTTTTCCCAATTTTCTGCTTCCCTTCTAATCATTGTTGCATTGGCTTTGTTTGTACAAAACTTTTCAGTTTAACATAATGAAAATTATCCATTTTGCATTTTGTAATGCTCTCTATCTCTTGTTGGGTCATGAATGTATCCCTTTCCCATAAATCTGACAGGTAAACTATTCCTTGCTCTCCCAAAATGCTTATAATATCAGCCTTTATACCTAAATCATGAACCCATTTTGACTTTATTTTGGTATATGGTATAAGATATTGGTCTATGCCCAGTTTCTGCCATACTGTTTTCCAATTTTCCCAGCAGTTTTTGTGAAATAGTGAATTCTTAACCCAGAGGCTGGATTCTTTGGGTTTACCAAAGAGTAGATTGCTATAGTTGTTGACTACTGCCTCTTATGTACCTAACCTATTCCACTGATCTACCACTCTCTTTCTTAGCCAGAACCAGAGCCATTGGGTAATAGTTGCAAAGAGGGCAGATTTAAGCTTAGTGACATTAATGTCACTAAACAAAACTTCCTAATACTTTGCAATGTCCAAAACTATAATGGATTGCCTTGAGAGGTGGTGGATTTTCCACCTTTGGAATTTTTCCAGCAGAAGTTGTATAACTACTCCTCAGGTATGTTATAGTGGAGGAATCTTTAGGGTTTAGGTTGGATTAGATAGCTGCTTCTGTGTGTCATCTTATGCAGTTCTGAACTCTTCCATGTGTCAAATTAAACTCTGCCTACATATAGTTTTCAGTAATCAGTCCTGATTTGCTCTCTGAGGCCAATCCAAAAAAAGGTGAATCTTTGTGAATCCTTTTTCCACCATCAGGTTCTTTGTCATCTAACTTCTAATTCCCAACATCCAGTCTAAATTCCCTCAACTTTTTCCACTACTCTTCATAGACACAGTAGTTTCCTGGCTTTCTGCCATTCTGGTCCCTCTTCTTTGGACATACTCCAGTTTGTCTTTGTTCCCCTTGAAATGTGCTTCCAAGAACTAGATGCTATAATTTATACATTCTGACCAGTAGAGGGTATAATGGTATTGCTACTTTCTCATTCTGGATGATGTATTTCTAGTAATAAGTTCTCAGATCATAGTAATTCTTTCCAGCAATTCTGTCACACTATTGACCCAAATGGGAGCTACAATCAACTGAAATCCCAAAGTCTGAATTGAGTCCTCTAGTTTCAAGAGGCCATTTTGTCTAGCCCCTAGCATAGAGGTAGGCCCATATCTGAATATTTCAGAGTAGATATTAAGAGAGACAAGACAAAAGTGTCTGAGGTGTTTCACATTTGAAGAATGGGAGGGAAGAGAGCCTGTTGAGGAAGGACTAGGAAGACAAAGAAATCCCAACTTTTTCTACTTCACAATTTTCTCTAGTAGTTCTGTTGTTCAGTTGTTTTCTGTTGTATCCAACACTTCATGTCCGCATTTGGGGTTTCCTTGACAAAAGTAGTGCAGTAGCTTGCCATTTCCTTCTCCAGCTCATTTTATGGTTGAGGAAACTGAGGCAAATAGGTTTACTACAATTACCAAAATAATGACCCTTCTTTTCTCACAAATGTATTCTACTCCTAAAATTAGCACACTATATAGTTCCATTCAACATCAGTGAGCTCTAGGGACCACTAACATCTCAAAGCTTAATTTTTTCATGACAGAGTACATAGTTATCAGCACCATTAGTCCTTTGCAAAGTCATTCTCTAAAAGTTGAATAAGAACAATTGAGGAGATATGAGCAATGGCTATGCCTAATTCATTTCTGCTGAGGGGTGTTGCTTTTTATGCTTTATATATTACAGGACTCATTTTGACAAAACATATTGACTTAATAACCCTGAGATGCTGAAAGCAAAAAAGGAAGGCCTCTAGCTCTCCCTGATGGGTTTATGAGAAAACAAGGGCAAACTGTATAGAGATGTTGCATGAGGGGTTATGATCTGCATTGCTGGAGGAAGTTCCCATACTGATGAATTCACAAATCACCCAGAATATCAAAATATATGATGCCCACTACCCTCTGAAATTCTGATTAGGACTCTTTCTCTAGGTCTTTTCAGTACCTAGATATTGGCCGATACATACAACTTTGTCCTTGCTCCTAGTCTTCCTAATCACAGAATTTGAGAGCAGCTACTTAGTCCAATCCATACCCCACTTAGTACAGCAAAATTAAAACCCTGAATTCTTGTAAACCTCATTTATTTCATTTTCTATTAACTCTCTTTACAAGTAAAATGTCTTTGTTGTTTTGTTCTAAGTGTATCCAATAAAGTAGTAGAAATGAAATATAGAGAGCCATGTTTTTAAAATAAAAATCTCATTACCTTGACCATACCTCCTAAAGTGTCCATCTGTCTCTCATTCTTTCACATCACTAGCCCACCAATTTTTATGATAATAAATAGGCAATGGCATCTTTAGTGTTACTTTTCCATTACACAAGCAATATGTGTCTAGCAATTGCCTGATAATCATATAAATGGCATTATACTGTCTCCTCCGCTAGCACAATTCAATTCAGTCCAACACACAGTTATTAAATCCCTACTATTTGCAAGGCACTGCTCAAGGTGTTTGAGATTTAAAGGACTTTGTTATAGTATTTCACAAAGGAAAATGTTCCTTGCCCTCAATAAACATACATTCTACTTGGAAAATATAATATATATAGAGTTAAACATATAACAAGGTTGTGTAGATCTCATTTGAATCAGGTCTTGGGAGTCACTTGCTAAGTTTTTAGTGTTATAATTTGCACTTCAGAAATCAGCATATACTACAAATCAGATTGATTTTAGTTTTTTTTTAAATTGTCTAGACCTAAGAAATAATGACAAAAATGTTATTATGCAGAGTAAACTTAAAAGTGTGTTATGCATACATGTGCCCCCCCCCGGAAAGCTGGTTGTTAAACATTTACTAGCACATTCCTGTATATATAAAGTGAGCAATTATCAAATTATCAAAAAATATTATTCACTGCCAACTGGAGTAAATGCTTAACTCACCAGTGACTAATTCTGATTTGTATAAGCCATAACTAAGACTTTTAGATTTTATTTTTATTCCTGAAGAGATGGGGGGGGGGGAATCTGAATATCTTTCACCTAAAAACTCTCCACTTCTCTGCTTACTTCAATGACACACAGAAAAATCACTTCAGAATTGCAATCTTCATGAGTTCTAAATGAATTAATCCAACAGAATTGTGCTTTATTTCAAAATATTCAGCAATATAGTCTACATTTCCTGGAAGGACTTCTGATACATTTCAGGTCACCTGCCTGGGGATTTTAGGTTCTTCAAAAAGAACTTTGATGTTGTTATTGGTTTGGTTCTTTCTGCATTCTTTTAAGACAGAGTAGGATTGTAGATCAGAAAGACCGGTGAGCAAAGATCAAGTTGAATGCATCCCTATTTATAAAGGAATAATAAGCTAAACTTGTATCTATAAGAGTCTGACCATGCATAATCAAAACAGGGTAATTCATTTTCTATTTCTCTGACCCAGTACCTGTGAGCATTGGCCTATTACTATGCCCTAGCTGACGAAAGTGACTCCGTGTTTGATAACTAATTCACTTGCCTATGTAACATGAAGTCTATGTACCCAATAGCTGGTTTAAGATAACATCATTTAGGCAAGGCCTACAATACTTTCCTAATCTAAACCACTTTAGGAAACTTTATATATGTATTGAATGTATAAAAGATCCTCATGATCAAATCAGTTTCTTAAAAAAATGTTCCTAATCACAATGTCCTTCTGATTGGTAAAGGGCAGAGGGACGGTCACAGGCTAGTAGCTTGCTAATGGGCCACCCCTAAGATCCTCCTCCCACTTGGTCCCTGTGAATCTATACAGTAACAACAATCAGATATAATGACAGAGACCTAGAGTTCTAGCATCTCCACCAAGATACATATCCCAAAGCATCCACTGTGTTTGAATGTCTGTGAATAAAAACTGACTGATTTGTGATCCTTGGGCACCTGTGTTCCTTCTTGGTACCTCACTCACAATCTCCTCACAGTACCCTAAAAGCTTATTTGAACTGAAATCTCTAAGCTGTTAACCTTGAATATGCCAAAAAGTCTTCCTAAGAAATTCAGACCCTATTGCTAAATGGTTTCAAAGAGACACATCCTACAGCCTAGAGATATTATTCTTAAGTTATTACCAGCTGATATCATTTGGCCAGCCTGCCAAGGGAATGCAGCCTTACTCACCATTGGGGGTTTCAGATCTCATTGCCAGTATTTCTTTTCTAAGAAGAGACTGTGCCATCAGACTCACACTTTACTTCTTTCCAAGTGGTTTATTGATCTGTGAATTCAGTGAAATGTGCATCAATTGAACTAACTATTCCTTTTAAGTAAGGAGGTAGAGAACCACACTGTGTTGAAATTAACTGGTACAACAGAATGACCTCTAGTAGCACCACAAGAACACAATAGACACACAGTATGGGTTCAATCTAGGGATTGAATAACTCCACTCCATTGCTGACTATCAGAAGTCAGTTTGCAGATATTTCCAATTTCTTCAGGTTTGGTGTTTCTCCCAAAACCAGTTGTAAAGAGATTATTATGTGTGCTCCTTAACAGGAATTAAATATTGCCCTCATTTCTAAAAGTTCTTCTTGAACCTGTGCTAACTTTTCCTTATCATTTCTAAAATATGTAACAAACCTGGCAAGTTCTTTGCAGGACAGAATGTTTAACTTTAATCTTTTTTTGAGATTTGTAGACCACAGATGATGAACAATATTTCAGAATGGATGTAGTTAACCAGTATCTCTTTTGATGAATGACACGATATACTAAAAAGATGAATGTTTTCAGGGTATTTTTTTCTTCTCTTTGATATGCACTATCCCTCATGTACTAAGACTGAAAAACCATCAAATATTTGTTAAACATCTACTGCATGACAGACATTGTGTTAAGAGGTAAGGACACAAAAACAAAAAAAAATACAGTCCGTGCTTTCAAGAATCTTATATTCAGTAAGGGCAGATATGCATTGTGTGTGTATATTGTATGGCTGCTTATATGTAGCATGTGTGTGATACATTTAAACATATGTACATCTATTTGGACGTGTGTGTTTGTGTATGCATGCACTTGTATGTGCATTGTATTGTCAATTCAGAACAAATTCGCAAGCTTGAAAAGATTTTAGAAAGAATTTTATTGTTACTTCAGCAGAGAAGAGAGTTAGAAAAAGGTATGGCTCCCTTTTGAGTCCTCCTAAGTTTCACATTATGTAGAATTAACCCAAGGGCATAAAGACAAGCAGCTGGTTGGCTGGCACATAGGAAGTTAAGCAGTTTCCAGAAAGATTACTTGAGATGTATATCAGCAGGTAAGTATAAACATTCAACAAAATTTGGGTGAAGCCAAAACACAAGCTATTAAGGAACCCCCAAAACACAAATGTTTTAGTGGACCCAAGCATTCCTTGTATTGGTCTCCAGTTTTTCTGGAGTAGCTCTGAGGGCAACCTGACCTCTATGGTAAATTTTAGGTTACATTAATTTCTAACCATATAAAGCTAGATTCAAACAACATTAATAAATAATAACTAATAAAGTATTTCCCCAACAGTATGCACAAATATATGTATGAGTATATATGCAGATCTATGTGTGCATAGATATTTTCTACCTATTTCTCTCTATATATAATATTCTGTATAGAACATACATATGTATATGTATGCATGTGTTCATGTATATATATGTATGCATAGGTCTATATCTAGATAAATATAGATACAGATATCAATGATATAGATATTATTGACATTTAGACAAATATCATTCTCCATATAGATACTCATATATATCCATAGACAACATAAGTATAGATGGTGCACTTTGATAACGGTTTCAAATAGTATAGGGACAAAGATAGGCACTATGAAGGAGCAAGGATTCCCATTATAGACAGCAATCACCAGAGCCAGGGCACTGAATCTCTTCCATCTCTACACTTTTTCACTGTTTGGAGGAGAAATGAAAAGTGAGTGATTAGGTTAGAAAATTGAAAGCAGCTTTTCTGACCAACACTCCCGGGAAGCAAGCGGGTAAAAAGTGCCATTGACTCAAATCTGTTAGTCTTGCCAACCCTGATTTGCTGGTTCAGTTTAATCTCCTATCTTTTTTCAGTCTGTGCTCACTAGCCATATGATCATGTCTTCTTTCATATGGTCAGCACTTAATTTTTGCTCCTGGTAGGATGGTTTGCAGTGATCCCAGCTTAGTGTGCCAGAGAGATGTGTCCCATACCTCTCCCCTACCAGCTCAGTAGGAGAAACATAAACATAAACAGAGAACTTCCTGTTTCTCCTGTTCTTCCTTCAAAGGCCACTGGACACCAAAAGGACTTGAAGTTTTCCAGGGTATATGGACCATACAAACTCTAGCAAGCAGTCCTTCTTCTCATTGGCAATGTCTCTGGCATAGTTGTTGCACATATAAAAAAAAATACAAAGTGATTAGAAGGAGGGAGCAGAAGCAGTTAGGAGGTGCAAAGGGAGTGGTATTTGAACTGAGTTTTGAAGACAATAAGGGGTTATAAGAAGTAGAGTAGAGGAGGGAGAACATTCTATGCTTGGGGCCTGTCAGTCAGAGATAAGACGTGTGGTGCATGTATAAGGAAGAGCAAGAAAGCCAGTTTGGTTAGACCATAGAGTGTGTAAAAAGGGGGAATATGGCTTGGCAGCCTCCAAATTATTCTTCCTCCTTTATTAAAAAGTCTAGATTTCCTTTCCATTATACAATTAACAACATTTTGGGCACCCTGGGTTCTCAGTTCAAAAATCTTTTCTACTCTCATGGCCAAACTCTGACTCTATCTCACCTATTGACAGGGATGGATGCACCTTCTGTCCCATCATCGAACTAAACTGTACCTCCTCCACGATCTGAAATCCAAATCTCTATTCATAATTTTCATTTCTTCCTCTGCTTCACTTTTCTAAAAACTATTCTTCACTATGTCCTTCAAACCCTTAATTTCTCCCTGTTTTAACAATAATGTAATAGAGTGTGGGGGAAGGGAGGGGGGAGCAATAACAGTTTCTTAACTTTAAATCCCGTCCTTGGCACATATAGATGGCATTTAAGAACTGGAGTTCTTTATTGTAGAGAAATCGAGGCATAGGAGTAACATGAAAGGAGTTTTTGGAGGAAAGTAACATGGAAATGGGATTTGACTTGTGCTTGGCCCTAGGGGAGAGAACTATTAACAAAAGGTGAAAGTTGTGGAGAGAGTACTTCAAAATTGATTTAACAAAAATCTGCCTAACAATTAAAGCTGCCTCAAAAGCGGAATGAGTTACAATGGAATGTAGCGGTTTCACTCTCACAGGAGGTCTTCAACCCCTTGTCAACCATGCTATTAGAGTGCATTCTGGCTCAGGTACAGGTTGGAGTAGATGGCCTCTGAAGTCCCTTTCAATTCTGATATTTTGTGAATTAAGACAATGCATATTAAATGCTTTAGGCAAGGCAGCAAGGTTTAATGGAAAGAGCATTAGTCTAGAGTCACAAGAACTGAGCTTTGAGTCAAAGTTTGCATGCTTATTATCTGCATGATCACAAACAAGTCACTTAATCTCTCTGAGTCTCATTTTCCATATAAAAGATTATAATAATCAGTGTTTACATTTCTTACTTCAGTGGAGTGTTGTGGGTACCAAATAAGACAATGTATATAAAGTATTTGATAAGCTGTAAAGAACCCTATCAATGTCAGTGACTTGAAACCATATGAAACCATAGTTCCCACTTAACCTGCATGGTCGACAATGGCACCTGAATGTGCAAAGTGACCGGCCAAGAGGTCAATGGTAAATTCTGTGGCCAAGAAAAATCAGGTCAATTCCAACAAACATTCATCATTGATTAGGTGCCTTCTCTATTCCAGACCTTGGGCTAGATCCTAGGAAAAATATAAAAACAAAAGTCACTCTTCAATTAGCTTACATTCTATGGAATGGGAAAATGGAACTTAAAAACAGTTAATTACATTCAAGGTAATTTGAGGATAGAGAAAATACTAACACATGGTGTGGTGGGGGTGGGGCAGGATTAGAGAAAGCTTTACAGAGGAATTGGTTATTGTTGTTGTTTAGTCATTTTTTTGGTTATTTCTGACTCTTTGCTACCCCATATAGGGTTTTCTTGGCAGAGATACTGGAGTGGTTTGCCATTTCCTTCTCCAGCTCATTTTACAGATGAGGAAACTGGGACAAACAGGGTTAAGTGACTTGCCCAGGGCCACACAGCTAGTAAGTGTCTGAGGCCAGATTTGAACTCAGAAAGATGAATCTTCCTGACTCCAGGCCCAGTACCCTATCCATTCATGAACTACCTGCCCCTCCAGAAGAACTGGTATCTGATTCTGAAAATTGGAGATAAGGAGCAAGTTTATCCCAGACACAGGAGATGGCTTGTGTCAATGCACAGAGATGGGAAATGTTATGTGGAATTCAGGAGACAACTAGTAGGCTAATTATGTTGGAACATATAGTATGTGAAGGCAATCAATATGAAATAATGCTGGAAATGGAATTCAAGCCATATCTTGGATGGTCTTAAATACCAGGCTGAGTATTTTGTATTTTCTCTTAGAGGTAATAGGGGAGACATAAAGGCTGTTGATCAAGGGGAAAAAAATGTCATGGTCTGACCTGTGCCTCAGGAATGATGGTATTGACCACCGTGTGAAATATGGAGAAGAGAGAGCCTGGGAGCAGAGACAAATGACATCTTTTATAGTAGCTCAGGTGACATAAGACCCTAAATGAGGACAGTACCTACCTACGTGAGTGAAAAGAAAGGTAGAGACAGTGGAAATGTTGTAACAATTGAATGAATGAGACTTAGAAATTGATTCTGCCTGAGGGATGGGGGGAAGAGGTGTGGAACAATGACCAGATGAAGGATGGTTGCCCCTAACATAAATAGGGAAACTTGGAAGATGGGCAAATTTAGGGGGGAAAGTAAAATGAGATCAATTTGGGACATGTTGAGTTCAAAACATCCAGAAGGCTATGTTTGGTTGGAAGCTGATTATATACCAAGTAAATGTTCAAAGGAGATCAGGCATATATTTAGAAGTCATATTTGTAGAAATGATACTTGAATCCACAGGAGCAGGTGATATAATCAAAGAGATAAAGAGAGTGAAGAAAAAACCGAGAGAAGAGCTATGAGCTACACACATGATAAGGGGGTAGGTTAAGCAATGGACAGGCAGGTAGGAAAACCAGGAGTGAGAACTGTAGAAGCCAAAAGAAGAAAGAGTACTCTCTAGGAGTACATGGTCAGTAACAAGGAAGATGGGACTGGGAAGAGGTTATCAAATTTCTAAGTAAAGAAATAATTGGTAATTTTAGAAAGTGGTCTTAACCAAACAGCACGGTCGGACGTCATATAGCAAAAACTTAAGTGTGTAGCTAGTGTGGTAAAAGCAGTGACTGTAAGTAATTGTTTCTGGGAGTTTTACAATGAAAGGGGAAAGAGATATTGGGTAATACCTTGATTGATTAGCAGGGTCAAGTGCAGGATTTTTCTATTTGTTTGTTGGGGGTGCTGCTTGTTTTAATGGAGCAGAATTGAACATCCTTATAAGCGGTGAGGAAGGGGGCTTTAAATGGAGAGAAAATGAAGATGAAAGAGACAGGGAGAATGATTGATGGGTGCACTCTTGAAAATGTAGAAAGAGATGGGAGCAAGCACAAGAATAGGGAGGAAGGACTTAGCAACAGTTTCTCAGAGAGAAAAGTAAAGTGGTAAAGAAGTAAAGAGGATAAGTGAAAACAAAGAGTAATTCTGAGTTGTGGGATAGGGAAGATGAAGGTATTTGTGACATATGCTCTTGATTTTCTCAGGAAAGGAGGTCAGATCATCTGCCTGAGGTGTGAAGATGAGAGTGGTACAGAGGAAAGATTAAAAGGTTCATGGCAACCACTGAGAATGGCAGGATAGTTAATCAAGGAAGAATGAATCAAGGAAGAACAAAAACATTGCTTTGTATTGGTGAGGGCATGATTAAGATTATATAACCTTAATTTGGAGTGGACTCAATTTACGTTCCTATGGGCAGGTGAGGTGGAAGGAAGCTCATGACCAGGAGAGATGAGATTGGTGAACTGAGAACCCATGGTGCCCAAAGGATCATCAGTGTGCATGATTAAGCATAATTAGTTCTTGAGTATGAGAGTAGTGGTTTTAGTGGCAACAACATTTTAGGAAAGGAAAGAGCATGACTTGGAGGCTGATAGTTTATAAAACTAGAGTTTATAAAACCAGAGTGTTCTATGTGGAATTAATTTAAGGATAGCAAGAATTAAATCTACAACCTTGACTTTGTAAATACCACATGGTACAGGTGAAAGAACCCTGGCTTAAAAAAAAAAAAAAGCCCTGGTTTTAAAGTTCCAGCTCAACCACTTGCTAGGTGACCTTAAACAACTTCTTTAACCTCTCTGAGCCTTAGATAGATAGATAGACAGACAGACAGAGAGATGTATAGATATATGTGTGTGTATGTATACAAATACATACATATGTGTGTATGGGTATACGTATATATATGATATATATTAAACTGTTCTCTCACGGGGCTCAGGGTATTTTATTACCAAGAAGCCCTATTCGAAGGTAAGTGATTTACTACAGCTAAGCAGCACAATGGGTAGAGTGTGAGACCCAGAATCAAGAAGAACTGAGTTCAATCCCTGCCTCACACACATACTAGCTATCTGATTCTAAGCAAATCACTTAACCTCTGTCTGCCTCAGTATTCTCATCTGTAAAATTAGAATACTCCACAGGGTTGTTGTGAGAACAAAATGAGATATTTGTAAAATGCTTTGCAAGCTTTAAGGTGCTATATGAATGCTAACTAATATGTATGTATGTATATATGTATGTATGTATATGTATGTACATATGTATGTATGTATGTATTATCTTTCTCTAACCAAAGAAGCAACTCATCATAGGCCTTTAGGTAGCTCATTGAACAGACTGCTGAATTTGGTGTCAAACAGACTTGAATTAAAATCCAGACTCTGACATTTACTAACCATGTAACCCTGGGGCAAGTCACAACCTCTATCTCAGTTTCCTTATCTGTAAAATAGGGACACTACTGGCACCTACCTCCCAGAATTATTGTGAAGACAAAAGTAGCTAATAAAGTACTCAGGAAACCATACCATATAAGTCCTAGCTATTATTATTACTGATTCATTATAATGGCAAAAAAAATGTTTAAAACATCGTTAAATGTACTCAAGATTTTCAGTGTTTCTGAGAAAGTTTAAGTCCAATCTGGTGACCTTTTTACAACTTGGATTATTTATTCATTAACCAGCTGAAAAGTCAAACAATAGCATATGTCAATAGTATGTGTTTAAACAAGAAATGTCAAACCTTAGTGCCATAATCTTGTCTAGCGTGTAGGATGAGTAAATAGACCTTTGGGATACATATTTATGTATCTTTAATCATTTAGATGGGGTAGGAAGCTGGAAGAAAAGGATGCCAATCTGACAACATGATCTGTTCCTTTCTTGAATAACTTCAGTTTTTAAGTTCAGGGCTGAGTGAAATCCCACGACTATGGAAATGAAGGATTTGTTTAAATGGTACATTAAAAATAGAAATATAATAACTCAAAAAAGACTTCCCAAAGGTAGTTTTGCATAATTAAAAATTGTTCTCCCATTCTACATAACCCAAGTTCTCTAAAAATGAATTTAAAAAATCCTTCACTCTTGTTCTTTCTAAAAAGAAGAGGACTTTAAAAATTCCTCTCTAAATAATATTGGGTGTGGGGGTGGGTGGGAGGGGAGGGATTAAGTCTATCCAGTGGCCTTTAGCAAGAAAATGTGAAGGAGGGGAAGAGAGAAAATTCTATATTTTGTTTTCATGAGAATGGGAGGGAAGAGTTTCACTAAAAATTGATGAGACCAAAATCATAGCCATCGGAGAACAGACAAAAAAATGAAACTCCTTCCTTTCACTGGAGCAGTGGAAAAGGAATGGTGTATATGTTTTTAGACACAGTTAATATATTTTGACTGTATCATTTTTCCTTTGTTACAAGGGAAGACTCCCTGGGGGCAGGGCAGTGTGGGAAAGAAACAGGGATATCTAGAAATGACAGTGATGTGTGTGTGTGTGTGTGTGTGTGTGTGTGTGTGTGTGTGTGTGTGTGTGTGTTTTAAAGCATCAATAACTTTAAAAATGAAATCAGAAAATAGAGAACTTGGGGAAATAACAAGATCAAAGTTCATTGCCATTTTTTGCATCTTTATCAGTATCCGAAACTATAAAATGAGAATAGATAACAACCCTAGACTCCTGGGACTGAGGCTATATGAGCATGAAATCAACCAACTAGATGAAAAATAATAATGTTAATAATAATTAATAATAATAATATAGACATTTCTCAATTCCCATATGTTTGACTTCAGGAAGACAAAAAAATAAATCTTTTCTGTTATTTTCAGTTCTCATCTGGATGCAGTGTACATTCCCAGGCTAGATAAAGTTGCTTCATAGATATTGAGACATACCACACCCCACCCCTGCCCCCTCCCCAAACAATAGAGAAGATTGCTGAGTTAATTTCACTTGGTATTTTGGCAGATATACATATTGAGAAAGAGTTCTCAGTACCTGTTCTCACTACATCTGGCTTGTGACATAGCTATTTCTTCCAAGTAAAGGCATAGGATTTATTCTTTTTTTTTTTTTTAAGTAACAAATAAAATTGGTTCAATAGCGCACTAACTCTTCTAATGCTCCAGAGAGGAAGGGAGAAATATTGCTATTGATGTGAGATGAAAGGATGATTGGTCTTCCATGAGCCATCTTTCAGAGGTCTCTAATCTTCTCTTTGCATGGTCTAAAAGGCTCTACTTAACCAACAACTGAGTCTGGGGCTTTCCTCAAATAGATACAGCTCTTTGGCCACGGTCTAATCTCCAAGCTACCTGGAAAGGTTCCAGGGAATTAACATTTAAATTACCAAGCAGGGAGTTTTGCCTTCATAAGACGTACTTGTCCATTTGAGGCTGTTTCCAGTGATAGCTTTGCAATCTTCCCAAGAATAGGATTCTAAATCTCACTCAGCTTGGAGGAGAATCATCTTATAAACAGACAGGCAATATTGTGTGCTAAAAAGCCTCTAGACAGAGGGGTCAACAGACCTTTGGCCTAGTCCTAGCTCTGTCATTGTGGTCTTGGGACTGAAAAAGGCTAGAAAAGATCTCAAAGATCAACTAATATTACTTCTTAACCTCTTTGGAACTCAATCAATCAATTAATAAACATTGATTAAGCACCTACTATCTGCCAGGAATTATGCTAAGCACTAGTGATACAAAAAGAGGCAAAAGGCAATCACTGTCTTCAAGGAACTTGCAATCTAATCCTCCTATGAAAAAAAAATGTCTTATAGCCTGAAGTTTGGGTCAGGGAGGAAAAGGTGTCCGAAGCCAGAGAATATCCTATAATGTCTGCTGAGGTATTACATGGCATTGATGGTGTATGGGCCTGGAACCCCCCCCCCCCCAACTTTTCTTGAACTTCCCCACATGGCCAAGTCTCTGACATTTGCCTGAGGCATCGGCCCATCCCAGTAATCCTTTAAACTGCCCTTTCATTTTGACCTTCATGGTCTGCATCTGGCCCACTCTAGACCACCACTCATTGATTCCATCTAGACCCACTCCTTGACTACTGTATATAAGGTCCATCTTGCGTCGCCCCCCTCCCCCATTAAGTTGCTCACATTCCTTAAGAGTCTGGCCTGCTTGTCAGTACAAGTGTCACAAAGTCACAAATAGCTCAGATTCTTAAAGTGTTCTGGGGTGGTGGGGGAGTGATTAAGTCTATCCAGTGGCCTTTAACAAGAAAATGTTAAGGAGGGGAAGAGAGAAAATTATATATTTTGCATTCCATCTATATTTTGATTCCATCTAGACCCACTCCTTAATCATTGAATATAAGGTCCATCCTGTCCCCACTAAGTTGTTTAGATTCCTTAAGAGTCTGGCCTGCTTGTCAATACAAGCTTCACCAATAGCTCAGATTCTTAAAATGCTGCCCACCACAACCATTGTTTTAATAAACCTTGTCTCTGACTAAAAGAAGGCTTGGGGCAAATTCATTCAAGGGAGGACCCACATCATTTGCCCTTGAATTTTGGGGTTCCCAATGCCCCTATACTTCAACATTAGTACTTCCTATCTATGTGACTTTGGAAAGCTATCCAAACACTCTGGGTCTCGGTTTCCTCATCTGTAAAATGAAAAGACTAGACTAGATGGACTGAGTCCCTTCCAACTCTCAAGGTGACATCCTGTAATATTACCACATACTTTGTAAAAGAAATTGACCTTAACTTTTCAGAAAACCCTCTAAAAAGACCAGAGGCAATGTGCTTATCTGCTTACCATAGCAGTAAGCAATTATGACATAAGCAAATGCAAAAGGAGGGGGAAGAACCCTGAGTTTTGGCTCAAAGGTGGAATTATCAGAAGCAGTTACAAAAGAATTCAATTTGTGCAAGGAGCTTGTCACTTTCAGTAAGCAGGAAGATCCTGTAGGCTTTTAAATGATGTTTTGAGGTGCTTGCTAGTCCCACCCACCTAATTTCTCTCATGGTCTGGTCCTATAGGAGGTTTGCCTTTCAGTCCCCCCAGCTCTACCTTTTCCTGAATGGAAGGCAACTATGCTCAGACAAGGGAAAACAATGAAAGAGTTAGAGGATGTGATATCTGAAATTCCTTTTAATGCTAAAACATTGTATGGTTTATCCTTGTTCTTGAAGTGGACCATGACATCAGGAAGATGATGGCATGACTTGCAAGTGAATTGAATTTCAGTGAGGGAGGTTTATGCAAAGTCACCAGCCTCACTTTCTCCTCTGGAGCCATCTGGGTCCAGGGGCCAGATATGGATCATGGCAACTGGAAATGGTCCAGCAATTATAAAACATATGGGATGCTTTAATTGTGAGACTATCATAATGATTACAATTTTTTATCTCCAAATTACTCTTGTTTTGGCCAGTGCCAGTCAGAGAATGATCCAACAGGGTGAAGAAGATGCATCTTTATCTAGAAGTCCTCACCTTCAAACCAAGTCTTCATGTCTCCAACTTAATAGTCACAACAAACATCTTTGGAAGGCTTCTAGCAGGGAGAAAGGGAACCAATTTTTTTAAAAAGTCAAAAAACAAAACTCCTAAGAAACTACAGGACAGAAAGAAGTGTGGCAAAAATGCTCAACTGGAACAACGAAGGAAAAAAAAACACTTTGATGATAAAGTAACATGAAAACCTGGGCAGCACCTTGAACTTCAGAGAAAACACAAACAGAAATTATATAAACAGAGCAAATACAAACAATGAAGACCAATAGACAGGGCTTCCCACTGTCTGACCAAAAGCAATACATACGTAGTTACCAGAGAGAGAAGAACCAGCACATGGTTTTTTTCTTTTTTTTTTTTAATTAGATTTTTTATTTTTAGCTTACAACACTTAGTTTTACATGTTCTTGAGTTTCAAATATTCTTCCCTTCCCTCCTCTTCTCTGTCCTCCCTAAGACAACATGCAGTCCAATATAGATTCTACATGAACCTTCACATTAAACTTATTTACACAATAGTGAAGTTGTGAATTATGACCAATGCAATGAATCATGAGAGAGAAGAAACAAAACCAAAAAAACATAAATAAACAGAGAGAGAGAGTAAATAGTTTGCCTCAATCTGCATTCAGACTCCACAATTCTTTCTCTGGATGTAGCTGAAGATGTTTAAGAAAAATGATGGTAGGGAACCATAGGTTTCTAGGGGTGCTCAAGACCCCAAAATACCTACACTCCAGGTCCTGCCGAAAGACTTCTACTCAAGCCTTCTCAGCCAAAGGAAAAGAAAAAGTTTATTAGGAATTCACCCTAATGGGTTGTCTTAAGAAATCCCACCCTTTGTGATGTCTGTTTTCACAAGGGGGCCAGATTTAATCTGCTGAGCTAGATTGAATCTGAGCACCTTCATGAAGGCAAGATGGAGATTATATACACAAAGATTGTGGGAGGGATTGAGGGGTGGCCTGGGGTGACTAGAGGAGGGGTTTAGGGAAGGTCTTGAGGAGGAGTCTAAGGAGGAGCTTGATGGGACCAGGATGAGGTCAGACTCTAGGAATCAAGAGAATGATTTTAAGGTTGTGAAGTGGCTAAAGGAATGGATATTGATAGTATCAAGGGTGGGAAGTAGCTGGACAATAAAGGGCAAGGCTAGGTAGATAGCTTCAGGCCAAGGCCAGATCAAGTGGGAAGATCCAAGAAGAGTTCAAGGGGGTTCCCAGAGACTGTGCCCTCATCATAGCCAGCTCTCTCCGTCATGAATCCTTTGGAGCTGTCTTTGAGCCTTTGTATTGCTGAGGAGAGCCAAGTCTATCAAAGTCAATCATCACAGAATCAATATGTCTGTGGTTGTGTATAGAATGTGGGTTTTTCAAGGCCAGAGTAGCCTTAATGGCTACGCAGAGTCTCATCTGGCTACATCACAGGAACACTCTTCCCATGAGTGAGCCCCAAAGCAAAATGCTAACCTCAGAGTATACATACACACTTCTTTAGGGTCAGAGGGCATCACAACCCTCATGACCCAGGCTCGTGTAACTCAAACTCATGTGACTTAGGCTTCCATGTGACTTAAGCAGGTCACATGAGCCAATTAATGCATGGGACTTAATGGGTGACTTCCCATTAAGCAAAAATACATTAACAATACAGTTACAGGCTACTAGACTATAAGTTTCATGATGACAGGGACCGTGTTTTATCTAGACTTTGAATTTCACTCAGTGCCTAATACACAGTGGTTTTAAAATAGATGAATGAGGAATTGAACTGAATTTGCAAAGGACATTTTAGTCATCTCCACAGTCTCCACATTGTGAGTTTCATTTTAATACACTAAATGAATACAATATATGCTAGGTATTTAAAGATGCAATCCACAGGAAGCTAATATTTAGTGTTCAGATGGCACCATATTGGTGCTAATTAAACCATACCAATCATATGCAATAAGATTTTCATTAAATAACAGTAATATTCATTATAGCAGAGTTATCCTTAGGGTATAGAAAATTAAAGTAATTACCCTAGGCCCTATGCTGTGCACCCTATTTCATCACTGCATCACTTACAAGTAACTCAGGGAACTAGTCTATGAAAGAGCATAAGACAGATTTAAAAAAAAAAAAAAAAAGCTTTGAGCTTGACACACAACTACCCCTGCAACTATCACCAAGGTAAACTAGGTAGAACTGCCTCTCCCCATTTTGATATATATCCCACAGGATGCATTTTAGTATCCTAGAGGATAATGTCGTGTATTGGAAATAGAGTATGAGTAGGAGTCGACATACTCCTAGGCATGATTCTGTTCCACTGGATGAATGATTTTGGAAAGGGGATTGGGAGGCAAGGCCTGCTGAAAGGATGGAATCAAACTCAACATTCTGATTCCCAAGCCTATGCCCAAACCAGGAGAATGACTAGGTAAAAACAAAGACAATAGCAGAAACTGTCAGTGGGAGCCCACCATTCTATGGCAGGTGCTTGACCTACTAGTTAGTGTGAATGAACAGTTAGTGCATCTTGTTAAAACTAGAGCACACAAAGAAAAATGAAGACCCCTGAGGGAAGACACATACAGAGGGAAAATGAATTCTGATACTATTCTGTTTAGCTGCAGGGGATAAGAAAAATGACAGTGAACAAACACATCGCATGAAGTTACTGATCTCCCACTGGTGATAAAAGTAGCTAATTGTACAGCTCATCCCTAGTACATCAATTCAGTCTGATTAGAAATATGGATCCATTTCTAGGGTGGGAGTAGAAATCAACAGCTTCACACAGTTATCATTTTTAAATCCGAGATGCCTCAGCAACTCTCAGAAAGCAAAGCAGTTAATTTCTTTCAATGAACCGTCAGCACTTACAGATTTATGGTACCAAAATGGCTTGTCATGGCCCACGTGTGTCCTTTCATCCCCATAGCTTTCAGATGGTGTATAAAAGTTTACAAAGTCCAAAGTTACAAGAGGTCTGACAAACACTCATTGTTAAATAAATCAGTGTTAACTGACAAAAGAAAAAAGATTGCTTTCACTGAACAATTAAATTTCATGTTGCACCCACCATAAGGCAAAAGAAGATAGTCCAAATTCAGAAGACAAGATATGCAGTTCTCAGGTTCAACCTAAATGGTGTTGTTTAATGCTCTGATCCTCTCTATACTACAATCTGTGGGCATCAGCTGCCACCAATGGCCCCAAACAAACCATACCATCGGCCCCTCTTCTCTGAGGCTGAATATCTCTAATTCATGAAAAACAAGTACAGCTCAGATTCTGGGCTGGCATTTCTGAAACTGTCATTTTTACTGAAAAGCTGTTTGAAAAAGAGAGATGACTCCTTTGCAGTTATGGGTTACCCTACTTTCAGTCACTCTGTGCCCTAAGTCAGCATGACTTCTCAAAACAGTTAGGAGTTTAGATAATTTATAATTTAAATGTATTACGAGGGATAAAATCATATTTGTAACTTTGAATCACTTTTGTGGATATTTATGCTATTGAGGGGGACAAAGCAAACAAGGACTAGATACACAATCTTTCCATGAAGATTTCCATGTTTGTCTTGGTATACACCAACTCACTCACTTTGCATGGACACTTTCTTAAATCACTCTCAGCATTCCTTACTATGACGTGCAGCTAAACTTACTCCTTCTATGTGTCAAGTAGATCAATTACCCATCACACTTAAAGTAACAAGATTATTTGCCCTCTTTCCCTTGAGAACACATCTCAGTTGTTCACTAGAAGAGACAGGAAAAGCCTGAACACCTTCAGTGAATGAATGCATGAAATCAGTCAAAGGCATTTCAACTAGGTGCGGTGGGAAGTCTGTTTGGATTGGTTGGGAGATTACTCATACCATATGGGGCTTATATGAAACCAAACTAATTTGGAGTCAGAGACTCAAACATCTAGCAGCCTCCTGTGAAAGCTTCTAGCCAAGCCCTTGAGAGGAAGAGGAGGGAAAAGGTGAAATTCAAGATTCCATCAGTATTCTAGCAATGTCCTTAGAATAGCTGATGATAGTGTCTGCATCAGGAGTCAAGGACTTACTGGATGGAATAAAGAAAGAAAGGCAGTTTCAAGACTTAACAAGAAGCCCAGCAGAGCAAAAACTTTTTGAACACCCAGTGAGGGGGTGTAACAACAATCTTGCTAACAGCTACTGTGGCTGTGTAAGACCAATAACACCAGCATATAGAAGGGCCGCTAACACCAGTTCTTTTGATGAGGTTAAAGAAAAATGACGATGGTAGGGAACCATAGGTTTCTGGGGTGCTCAAGACCCCAAAATACCAACATGCTGGGTCCTGCTGAAAGAATTCGACTTAAGCCTTCTCAGCCAAGAAAAAAAAAATAAAGTTTACTAAGGAGTTGCCATAATGGGTTGTCTTAAGAAATCTTACCATTTGTGACCCTTGTTTTCACAAGTGAGCCAGCTAGATTCAATCTGAGTGCCTTCATGGAGGCAAGATGAAACTTATATACAGAAAGATTGTGGGAGGGATTGAGGGATGGTCTGGGGTGACTAGAGGAGGGGTTTAGGGCGGGTCTTGAGGAGGAGTCCAAGGAGGATCCTGATGGGAAGGGGGTGACCAGAGGTCAAGACTCCAGGAAACAAGAGAATGGGATTTTGGTAGGATTAAGGGTGGGAAGCAGCTGGATAATAAAGGGCTAGGCCAGGTAGAGATTTGGGTCTAGATAATGAAAGCCTTATGGCCTTAGGCAAAGGCTAGATCTAATGGGAAGATTCAAGGAGAGTTCAAGGGGGCTCCCAGAGACTGTATCCCATCAGGTTCAAGGGGTTTCCCAGAGACTGTACTCCAGATTCAAGGGGGTTCCCAAAGACTGTACCATCATCATTCCCCCCTCAAACAAATGGGATGCAAATTCTTCTGGGGCCCAAGGGGGTTCCCACATTCTAAACCCCATCACTTTGATCTGCTTTTCTAAGGAAAGTAACTTTAAGGGGTTAACAATCTCAGCTTAATCAAACATGCATATTTCATTCATTTAGTTCTGTGGGTAAAGATCAGCCCCCTGAACTTCAGAGCAAATGCAAATTACAAATATCAACAGACAGACCTTCTCTGATTCAAATCACAATTCATAGATACCACAGAATCACCAACATCTATCTGGATTACAAAGCCTGGGGCTTGCCCAGAGTCTGTCTGCCACATTCTATCAGTGAGTGTATTCCTCAAAAGTCACCAACCTGGGATCTTATATACCCACCTCAGGGCCCTGGGGCACTTGATTACCTCAGTGCTAGAAGCACTCAACAGTGAAAAGCCCCATTTAGGCTATCACATACAAGTCAATGACGCCTGATTGCCTCAGGGCTGAGAAATAGCTAAGAAATATTCCAAAACAAAGACAGCAAAAGGTTTCCCATCAATTCAAACAAAGTGGGGACTTGATAGTCTTAGCATCCCAAAAGGGAAGAACAAGCAAAGGTCCCATTGCTTTAACAAGGGGAAGAAAGGAATTCCAGAAACTATGATCTGCCATATGTGCTCACTAGATCAAAGTATATCTTCGCCTGGATTCTGTATGTACTAATGGGAGAGTATGTTGCAGACTTGGGGGGGGGGGATGTTTTGTACCAATTACACTACCTTAGTAAGTCCCCTTTACGAAAGTTAAGTCTAAATGACTAATTGATATCAACTTGAAACCATAGATGGAGGCAACCCATAGGGACTTGTGACTATAGCATTGGAAAGATATCCTCCTCAGCTTTCCAGGATTTACTCTAGAGTTCTGATGGGAAAAGAAGCAACTGCCCTCTAGGTACAGAGCCTGCTGACCCAAGGTGTGGTCCAGAGAATGACTCACAGAGTATTCACTACAATCTTCTCACTCCCAGTCACTCTTTCCTGCTTTCTAAGCTCCTTGGACCAAGCTACTACACTCTTTCAACTACAAAAGCTAGTTCTCTGTCTACATTCATCCTTTTGTTACTCCCCAGGTTAGTCTCTTAAATTCCAAAGACAAAGCAATCAATGGGCTCAGAGAAATGAAAGCTAGCTGTGTTGCTTTCCCACTGTGTACCCCTTTCTAAAGTCCTATCTTATTTGCATCCAGAAAGGGAGGGTCAGGGTAAATCTACTTGAAAAGCTGCAGACAGGGAACTGTTTGGCTGCTGCTGCTACTAGACCTCCTCTACCCTCGCTTCATCCCAAGCAACAGGAAGAACAAGTGCTAGCACTCTCACTAAACTCTATCACTATAGCCACAGTTTCTGGGCTATCCAAGCATCAACCCAAAAGAACTAGGCACAATTCAGATATGTTGTAGGAGGTAAAATCTGATTTCTAGCCTTTCATCACTGTTCTTTTTATTGGTGTTTATGCTGGGTATGAGTGGCAACATAGCGTGGTGGATAGAGAGCTGGCCTTGGAGTCAGGATAGACCTGGGTACAAACGCTGCCTCTGAAACATATTGGATGTGTACCTGGAAGTCCTCCAACCTCCTGATGCTCTAGGCCAAAGGCGTCAAACATGCATGGGACCCTCAACACTCTCAGGTGCTGCCAGAATCAGATTAAAATGTAATTGGGAAATGTATGGGACAGAATTTCCAAATAATAGGAGAGACATCTTTAGGACAAGCAAAGTGAATTTATTTTACAAACCTGACAAGATTTGGGCACACCTCCATAATGGAGGAAGCAAGGTAAAAGCGAATGCTGCCTTAATTTATACTCTTCCACCTCTATCCTCTCTCACCATTGTCTGGGAGGCAGGTTTACAATCTAGGCGCAAAAAACTTGACAGAAGACTAGGGGACCAATTTGATCTGGTCCCTTCAGCTTTTCCTTATCCAGAACTCAACTTCTGGAAGTGGCTTCTGAAAGTCTAGGAGAAGAAATGAGGAGGGGGGGTGGGGACCTTCCTGAAGCAGAGAGCAAACAGCTCACAGGTAGTCCATGATCTCCCTGTTTAGTGCTAACATTGGAGAGAGGAAAAGGGCGTGCCCATAGCTCCAGGCCCTGACCTTCCAGAGTCACCACAAGGCCAAATCCCAAGCCTCTCCTACTCCCTTAGACATTCCCTATTTCAGAAATATGAGAAGAGTGTAACCCCTGTATTTTTACCCTGTGAAGTCTTCACAATTATCCTTCCCATTCAGAAATGTTTAACAAAATAAGTAAAAATACAATAAAAAATAGATAGCATTACATTTTAAATCTAGCATATTGACTATCCATAGGGTTCATTATGTATGAATTATTGGCTCTTTTTTCTATCTGAGTTTGACAGTCCTGCTCTAGGAAATTTTTTAGTGTTGTACACTGCACAGATAATGCTGTCCTGTATTGCTAGGAGTTTCTTGATTCCAGCGTTCCCAGTATCAACAAAATTGCAAATCCAGTCTCTATCCCTAGAGGGTGCTGGAGTGTAAATCAGCCCAGACTTTGTATGAAGACTAAGGTTCAGCAGCTCTGCACCAACTCTAGCACTCATTTATTCATACTTTCTCTCTCCCACATGCAATCACTGAAATCACCTTCACATTAAATGGACTCCCTACCCCACCAGCTCACTCCTTCCACAATCTCTCAGTCACTACTCAACTACCATTTCTCAAATACATACCTGATGGGTCACTAGCATCTCATAATCTTATTCATCTTCTCCACATATTGACTCAATCATTCTGACCACAAACACTAGCTCTCAGTCCACAGTTCCTTCTATACCAGATCTGAAACTACTTAATGATACTCTTAAATAGGCCTAAAGAATCCTGGGACGCTATATGGACCACAGCCTCAGTCACACAGTTGCCTCTCTTCTTTCCCTCTTGACTCCACAGCACCCTTAATTCCTGATACAAAATAGTGCAAAAGTAGGAAATCTGGTTACCCAATTGGCTTTCCATGCGTGCCTAGGGCTTTGTTCCCTCTTTATCGCATGGCTCCCTAAAAGCAGTCTGATTCAATGGCCTGTACTATAAGCTTCTGGGGGTTTGGGGCAATGATGAGTTGGTATCACAGGTCAAGGAAAGCTACATTACTTACAACACATTCTGTGCCCTTCTCTCTTTCCTTCGGTATGCCTATACCAGAGGTTTAAGATGATGACAATTAGAAGTTGGGGGACCCTTAAAATTAGATATGTATTCTGTCCTTGCTCCAGAATAATGTTGACCTGATTGTAGACCACGTGAGCACAGGGGAAACATAGACAGACCATATGAGCTCCTGGCTGCAATACTGGGGGGGAACCTGTAACAAGTCAGCCAACAATGCCTTAAGTTTCCTCACCTTCATGCTCCACATTGTCCTTTTCATCTATCCAACTGTTAACTCTCCTAGATGACTCAACTCAAATCTCACTTCTTTCATAAAATCTTCCCAAATATTCCAATGCAAAATAATCTCTGTCTTTTAATCTATCGTAGCATGTATTGTCTCTATCACATATTTTGAAACACAATTTCACATTGTCTTGTCTTGTTCTCTGTTTCAAATGTGCATGCTCTTTCTCTGCCATGAAAAGTAGCCTGTGTTCCAATGTCATCATTCAACTGAAACTTCACTCTCCAACGTTATCAGTTGTCAAAAATTACCTCTGCAGCATTTGATAATGTTGATTATTTTCTCCTTCTAGCTACTCCTTCCTCACCAGGTTTTCATGCTACTACTCACTTCTGGTTCTCTCATTTGTCTGTCTGATCTTTCTCATTCTCCTTTGCTATGATCTCTACTTGTGGGTCCTCCATGGCCCAGTCCTGGGACATGTTTTCTTTTTGCTCTTTAATAGAGGTTGGTAAACTATAGGCCTCAGGCCAAATTCTGACTGCCACTCATTTTTGTAGGCAAAAGTTAAAACTGTTTTGTTTTGTTTTTTTACAATTTTAAATACAATAAAACCATTCTTAGTTCACTGATCATACAAAAACAGACAGCTTCTGAGATTTGACTAGTATATAGTTTACCAACCTCCTCCTCTTTAATATTTCACTTGGTGACCTCATCAGCTCCTATGAGTTCAATTATCATCGATATGTGAATGATTCTTAGATTAATTATCTATCTATCTATCTATCTATCTATCTATCTATCTATCTATCTATCTATCTATCTATCTATCTACCTGTCTGGCTGTCTGTCTATCAAGCCACATAGATAAGTATAGATATTATAGATATGAACATGGATATGGATATAGATGATATAGAAATGAATTAAGAAAGCCTAATTCTCTGCTAAGCTACAATCAGTCATCTCCTATTGCCTCTTAGACATCTCAAACTAGATGTCATGTGGGCATCTCAAAATTGAACATATCCAAGATAGTATTAATTATCTTTCCTTTATTTTTTCCTGTATTATCTTTCTTCTCCCCTTCTAAAGTTCCCTATGGTGCCCTTGGGGATTATTGTCCTCTGAGTCTTGAAATCTCCATGTATTCTTTGAGTCTTCACTCACCCCACATATCCATCCCCAAATCTTGTCATGTATCACAACATCTCTCATATAAACTCCCTTTCCTCCCCTCATTCTGCAATTCTAGGCCACAATTCTAGTTCTTTACCTCATCAACTTTCAATATACTATTGCAATAGTCTTTCTAATTGCTTGACTCAGGCATTTCTCTTGGTCCCCTTCTTCTGGTCAAAATTATCTCAACTAGGATATCACTGGGGATGCAAACTTAGTTTATTGTGTTGAGAAATTCAATAACCAAAAGCTATTTAAACATAAGCTAGTTTTTTATATATGCATTTTCCATGGCAAGTGGTCCCATTTTCACTGAAATGACTTGAATATAATCCTCTATAAAATAGGATATGTAAGGTTTCCTAAATGACTTTTAGAAAAATAATAAAAATCATAATCATCATTAAAAAATTCTAATTCATCATCCACTCATTTACTAAGATGATTTTTCTAAAGTATTTATCTGACTATGCCACCTTCCTACTGTGTGGGACAGCATCTTCACCCAAAATTAAACTTAGGCTTCTCAAGTAGAAAGTAGAAATGAATTTTATTAAGATCCCACGGGAAAGGGCGGTCTCTGGATGGATAGACAATTGGTAGGGAGAGGCAGCACCCAGAGGGCAGAACCCAGCTATATACCCCTAAGGCAAATAACCCCCACCCACCACTGACCTTTGCTCTCATTGGTGGGGTTCAGGCTCACAATCTAAACATGGAAATCTACTCCAGGTACAAGGAACAAGGAAATGTTAATTTAGCCAATGCCAACTCTGGAAAACACTTTTATCCTTATTTGGTGAGGCTGGTGCTGGGGGCTGGGGAGGGAGGCAGAAGTGGGGCGGTCAGGCTGCTCTAAGTCTCAGACTCCCACAGGTCAGGCGATTCCCAGCAACTCGAAACCTAGGCCTAGCCATCAACCAGAAGCCCCAAGCCACACTGAAAAGTCCCTATCCCCATTCATCCCACTCAACTCACAGAAAGGCCAGATTCCATGAGAGGTCTTCACCATCCCACTCACTACTCAGTGAGCTCCGGTGGCTCCTTGTTACCTTCAGAATCAAATGTAAATTCCTCTGGCATTTAAAACTTCATAACCTGTCCCCTTTCTTGCCTTTCCAGCCTTCTTAGGTCTTACTCCCCTCCAGTCATTTTACAACTGCAACCACGTTGTCTTACTTGCTTTTTCTCTACCACAACACTCCATCGATCTCCCCTCTAAATGTCTTTGTACTAGCTGTCCCCCACCTCTGGATTTCACTGCCCTTCACCTCTACCTCTTAGTTTTATCAGCTTCATTCAGGACTCACTTCAAATTCTATCTTCTTCAGGAAGCCTTTCCTGGTCCCCCTAGCTGTTAGTGCCTTCTCCTTTCAGATTATCTTCATATACCCTGTATATGTGTGTATCTTGTATATATTTCAGTATATTTAATAGTTGTCTTCCCTAATAGAAAATATAGTCCTTGGGAGCAGAGACAGTTTATTTGCTTTTCTTTTGTATTTCTAGCACTTAACACAATGCTTGGTACGTTGTAAGGACTTAATAAATGCTTGTTGAATGAATGAATAACTTAAAGGCAATTCAATGGTGAAAAAGATGTCAAAAAGATCTGAGTTTAAATTCTACCTCAGACATTATCTGTATGACACTGGACAAATCACTTAACTCCTCTGTCTCAGTGTCTTTATCTGCAAAATGGAAGGAATAATGACATCCACCTCACCAGGCTGGTTGTTTTGATGATTGGACTTAAAACGGTTAAACCTTAAATATTATATGTGTTAGCTATTTTTAAAGGCAGACGATATACCTAGCATACTTTTAGGTACGTTATCAGAATTCAATAAATGCTTGTTGAATTAAAGGTCCAGGACTAAATAGGAGAAGAAAAAAAGCACAAAGGGTATATTAGGTCCCTTTTAGGGACCTCCCAAACCTCACTTCTAACAAGTGGCTAATACTACCACTTGTGGAATTCCCTTTAGCAGTTCCCAAGGTAAATGACTAAAGGAGTGGCTATAATATTTACTGCTCTGTTAATACACACAATTAAAACACACTACCCATACTGCTTCTCAATAGCATTTTTAGTAACTTAATTAATAGCTTTTAAAAGTAGTCTTTCATTTCCTCCTTTCACTTTTATTTATTTTTAATTTCACATCCCCCCTTTAAGATGACCCTCCCTGGGAAAATTTGACAAACACAGAAGCACAGATCCAATTAGCTGGGAATGTAAGTGTATACAAATGAGCCCAGTGAATACTTCTTAAAGAACACAGAAAGGTGATCTCTTTGAGTTAGGTGTTAGGAGCTAAGTGTGCCTTATTATAGGAACTATGTTTTTTTTTCCTTTGAACTCTGATCTCCACCAGGATATTAAAGTCTGCTAATTAAACTCCATTCACAAACAAAGAGCTGCTCAAAACTTATTCTTGGGGACTAAATAGGGAAAGAAAATATTCGATATTGGAGCAAAGCTTTTCTCCCAAAAATCTCATTTAAAAAATCATGACAAATGACTGGTTTCTCTTATGTAGTCCTCTTCCCTATCTTTAAGTAAACCACCAGCAGTCAACTCGATCACTGAATATTTTGTGCTTGTCTGACTGTTTCAGGGTATAGAACAATCAAATGAATTGTCAATGAAACACACTAAGGTTGAGTAAGTATGATATGCGAACAGACAGTGGTATTCCTGCCTTATTTCCCTTCTCACCCTTCATGGGGAGACCTAGAGATAGAGACAGGACTGATTATTTCATTGGTATATGAATTTCCCTCCTTTTATCAATGCAGGACGGCAATTTCTCTGCAATTTATAGTCTTAGAGAACTGTCTAGAGCCCTAAGAGTTTTAGTGACTTTCCCAGGGTGACACAGACAGAATGTTTCAGAGGCAAGTCTTCTTCATTCTGAGGACAGCTGTCCATGAATTATGCCATACTGCCTCTCTCATCCATAGCTGACAAAATAATCATTTTTGTCACTCCCTTGGGAAAATAACAATAACAACTTTTCATTGTTTGAGTTGCCTACAGGCCAAAATTCAAATTCCTTAGTTTAGCATTTAAGACTCTCACATACACACTAATAGTTCTAGCCTTGGTTTCCAGCTTTATGTTAACCTTCATGTATTCTGCATGCTAACCAGATTGGACTGGTAGCTGTCCCCCAATCTTATGATGAGCTTTTTTTTAACCTCCTTTTGGTCTTTTTTCCTTCCTTAATTTCTTCCTTCTTTCTTTTGTTTCTCTCCCCGCCCCCCCCCAGCCTTTTTTTTTTTTTTTTGGTTTTGCTTTCTCTGGCTTGGAACATAGTAAGCACTTCATAAAAAGTATTTTCATTCATTCATTTCATGAGTCCACAAAGGCTCTCCATACTACAGGATCATTATTTTTGTCTTTTTCTTCAGCGTCCTGGTCTGGGTCCACCACCTCCATGTAAACTTCTCTAACCTAAAACTCAAAGTGACCACAAAGACCATCTTAACTGACCAACTGGGAAGTCCAGTCATACGGAAGTAATCATAAAACACTCCCCCTGGAGTTACATATATCGAGGTTTTGCTCATAGTTAATATAAAGAAGCTCTGTATTTTTAAGGTAGGAAACAATTGGCTCAGTCATGGGATGTAGAATAAGCTTTAAGAGTTCCATCCTAAGAAAAAACAAGTTTTTTTAAACTTAACCAAGAAAACCCCACTCTTCAATGCCCTTATTAACTATAATGCTGTGTTTCTTTCTTTCCTCTGTTCTCCTCTGACTATTTTAAAGCTGCCTAGGGTTACAGCAAATGACCAGCAATTTGCTACATTGACTGGCAAAGATACAAGTGCATGGAATGCAGCATTATTCTCTTGACTCATTTAAAGAAAGCTCATTAGAAACTGAATAATTCATGAATTAAAGCCCATCCATAAGGGGTAATTTGCTCTAATTATACTAAATGAAGTTGATAGCATTCTGCAGGTTTCACAAAAAAGTCTGAATACACCAATGTAAAGAATTTTTCTGAACGACAAGGAAGTCGTTCAGAAGCCAAATGCTAAAAATTCCACTTTCAAGATACACATTCTAGGAGATATATGTTTATCTCCCCCAGAGTAGCTTTGCTATTAGAAACCTGACATGGGAACCAAATCTTTTCTAAAAACAATGACTATGAGATATAGAATTAAAAAAAAAAAACGAAAAAAACATTGGATCAGTGGTTATAGGGGAATCGTGTACCAAGACACTGAGTAGGATCTTCTCTGATTAGCTACTCTTAACAATGTTGTAACTGGTCCTTCATTTCTTTCAAGTATTTCAAAGTGTGTTTTTAAGGGGATAAGGTGAGGGAGAAACAGGAAGGAACATAATAGTTTCTTCCTCCTCCATTCAGTCTTAGAGCAATTAATACTGCAAAACATGAATCCTTATTGCAACTGAACTAAGAAATCAGTTTTTGGTTGCTGACAGAATTGAACCACCTCGGTTAAAAATTAATGTCCCTTAAAGTAGTCCAGCATATCCAATGAGTCCAATTGACATAAAGCTTTTCTTGGAATAAAAAATATATACTATTGTCTCCAATCCTCAGGAAGACCTGGCTAGCAAATCTAGAGACTCTTGCAACAAAGCAGCTAATGACAACTGATGAGACTAAAAGCAGTGGAAAGGTCAGAAGATGGATGAAAAGGCCTTCTATTCCTCTCTTTATCACCTCTCTTTTCTTTTGTTGGTTCCTATAACAGAACAAGTAGCTCTGCTCCTCTTTTCTGATTGACAGAGGGGTACCCTCCTTTTTCTTTTTCTTTAGCAAGCTTAGTCACCTCGTGTCATATCAAGGTACAGATGTTATTTTGTCCTTGGCCCAGGCTTAAGATAGATGTTGGTATGCAGTCTAATTCTATCCTAATATTGTGCGTTTCACATAGGAAGATATTAATAAATGATTGCTGATTGGCTGCTTGACAGATTGATTTTTGTCCCTCTTTGTAGAGGAACTCTATTTTTAGGATTATTGTTAAGAATTATATCATCAATTTATAGATGCCATTTAAATTTTTTTATGTTTGTGCTGAGCTAGGGAATTTCCTAGAAGTCTATGTGGTTTTAGTCCTTAGTAAAAATTTTTCTCCCTCTCTCATGAGAAATCTATCTTTGTTTATTGAGTGAGGATCAGCCCATTACAGCATCCTATAAACTACTGTCCTTTGAGCTGCTGGCTAAGAAGGAAAAACCATGAAACCTCTCTATCTTCCTAGAATCGTGTTATTTGCATGAGTTTAATTCAGGATTGGGTTACACCTACAAAGCAGATCAGACGAATTCCCAGGATTGCAAAAGCAGCAAAGTTCCTCAAGTCGCAAAGCAGATGGGGGCAGTCTAGCCCAGGTTTTATTCTTGATCCATTTAGCAGCCGAACAACTTGTTATCTTCCCAGGTTGCAAGCGAACATCTGTAAAATAAATAATATACACAGCGAAGGGACATCCTGAGGTTTTGTTATGAAACCTGTGGTGCTTGGGCTGATCTCATCAGTTACCAGGCCCTACAGACTGATTACCTTAACTTGACATCTCATCTCTGCAGGGTAACATCAGATATCACCAAAAGTGTAAATGGCAACAACCCACCGTACTTCTTCTGTAGGGAATAACAGAGCTTACATTTCTATAGCACTTTAAGACTTACTACATGGCGGGGAAATAGTGCAAATATCTCCCTTTTTTAGAGATGAGGAAATTGAGCCTCAGAGGGATTAATTGACTTGACCATTACTATGTAACTAGTAATGGTCCGAATTAGTCTCCTAATCAATGTCCAAAGTTGTTCCCACTACAGAGAATATTTTATCTGAACACTAATTTAAGAATTTCATTATCTCTGATCAGCAAATTAGTTCATTATTATCATTCTTATTATAATTATATTATGACAAGCATCATGGCAGAGTGGCTGGAGAGTGGATTTGGAGCTACAAAGACGAGTTCAAATCCTGACTCTGACACATACTATCTCTGTAAACATGAGGAAGTTATTTAACTCTCACTGCTAGAAATAATTCTTCAGAATGATAGGCTATGGAAATGATACTTACCTGCACTGATGGAATGCTTTCCTTTAAATCACAGTGCTTATTATTATGGCCATTGTTTTATTGTTATCATCCCAAGTCAACTCTGAAGTCTTGGGGCAGTTTTTTCCATAGAGGCCAGAATTCGAATGGCATAGTTTGGGGTTCTATTCAGAACTAACTAGGACGTAAGAAAATGTTTTCTCTTCTTACATAGGTTCAACGATACCTCAGTCATCCAGACAACACTGGGAACTAACCTAGAAATGACACCATCATCCAGGATGTTAAAAAAATTAGGATGTGAATCTTTCTGGCAACTGAGAGACCCACAATTGCATTCAAGACTATGAAATGTATCCTATAAACAGAACAACTGTAAATGTGACAGGTGCTAGGGGCTTCAATCCCACCTGCCCTGGTGTTCTCTGAAGCAATGTTGAGTTAATCCAAGCTGAAAATAAAACCCCCAAATGTCCACATCCCCCACCGCCAACCTGTCATCTTTTTTATTACAGCTCAACATAACAGGCACCATGGAGCTTTGGGGAAAGCAGCTGATGAGAAACCTTGGAGATATATAATTTAGAGATGACATTTGGAAGTAAATAAAGACCTTTGGGAAAGTGATTTAATAAAATGTGGGGATTTAGGACTGTCATTTAGGTGAAATAAGTTAAAAGACTTTGTTTCCTCCATCTTGAACAATAACCTGTACCCAATTTTGATTTGTTAAAAAAAAGAAGAAAGAAGGAAAAAAGGAAAGAAAGAAAGAAAGAAAGAAAGAAAGAAAGAAAGAAAGAAAGAAAGAAAGAAAGAAAGAAAGAAAGAAAGAAAGAAAGAAAGGAAGGAAGGAAGGAAAGAAGAAAGGAAGAGAGAGAGAGAGAAAGAGAGGAAGGAAGGAAGGAAGGAAGGAAGGAAGGAAGGAAGG
>CM053624.1:207544932-207562590 GCA_028646595.1 Phalanger gymnotis
TTCAAGTTTTTGCTGCGGTGGGGCCTAAATAAATTTCTTGTTGTTTTCTCCTTAGAGAATCTCATACCTTGCGATTTCAGACCATTCAAACATATACATGATTATATTTGAGATCATAAATTCGGCCTTCCTACTACACCCTTCCCTCTTTCCAGTTCCATAGAAATCCTTGCTCTAGTCTGTGGAAATTTAGTCAGGCTGTAACAAAAAGCCAGCATGGCCACAATCCTCCAGGTGTAGAAACCTGCTGTGGGCTATGACAGACAACCCTTTAACTCCACAGTACCAGCTTGTAGTGCCAATGAGATGCTCACAGCACCTTCGGTGGCTATGAATATACTGGCATAGTTTTGAATCTCAAAATAAAGCAGGCTCTCATCATTGAAGGCAGAACAAAAACATTTATTCAAACACCAGAAAGCCAAATCCATCATAGCAACAAAGAAATCCACACACATTAGCAATGGTGGGGGTACTGCCATCCCCAAGCCTTCCCGTAAACAAACTCCCTTAAGCAAAATCACTCCCTCTCTCTCACTCATGCTAGCTGCTTCTCTGTGTGTCTCTCTCTCCCAGCTCTGACTGCTCTGTCTCACTTCCTCTCAGTTCTGCTCCACCTCTTCCTGCTCTACCCATTCATCAAGCTCCTCCCACCAGAGGATCACATGACTCAGAGTTCCATGTGACTCAAGCAGGTCACATGGGCCTATTAATGGCTGGGAAAGATCTTCCCATTGCATTAACAATACAGAGCTCTACAAATCTCTTAACTGACCATGTCAGGGCAGACAAGCCCGTAGGATCAGAACAGCCACCCTCTGAGATGCCAGAGCTAGAACAGAGAACTGAGAACAGAAGGAGTAGGACAGGATACTATTGAAACTAAACAATATGTGTTAGCTGTGGGGGGTAGAGGAGTCCAGCTGTCTATTGAACCTGTGGGAAAGAACCCAGCATCCAGCTGGGACCATTCCTGACCACCCAAAGTCACTTGGGGCAGATACCTAGGCTGGTAAACCATATTGTCCAGCCTGGGAGATCCAGCCCTCAAGGAAATCACTATTAGAGGTCAGAGAGTCAGAAAATGATCAAGAGAAAGAAATAAGGAATTGGGTGGGGGGCAGGATAAGGGGAAGACTGAAATTACCAAAGATCTCAGGAAGAAGAAAACTGAAAGATTTGAAACATAAGCAGATAAATCAGTGGGGAAAACTTTAACAATGGAAAGAAATATGGCTTCCAGATGTGGTGAATAAGTTATGAATAAATACTAAAAAAATAAGGAAAATGCAACACTTGATGAGACAGAGGACCCCATGGAATGAGAGGAGAACATGGAACTACAACATGCTGTTCCCAAGTGGTTCAAAAAGAAAAATGAAAACTATGAGAACAGAATTTGTGGCCTGCACAGCAAAAATATTGGGCAGAATAGAAAGCCTGGAATCTCCAGTGGCAAATCTCACCAAACAAATAAAAGAGCAAACAATAGATTGGGAATGCAAACACACCAGAGTGAAAGACAATAAAAGAAAATTTGCTCACTAATGCAAGCAAAGCGTACTGATCTCAAACACAGGATGTGTAGAGATCATAAGATGATTATAGGTCTGTCAGAAGAATATGGCTGGGTAAAAAAAAATCTTTAAACCATAATGCAGGAAATAATAGAAGAGAACTTGCCAGGACTTCTGAATATAGAAAAAGATATTTCGTGGAGAGAAATGTGTGATGTGCCCAGGTTATATTGAGAGGTAGCAATTGTGAAAAAGTGACCCCTGTGGTCTCAATGAGAGAAGGATATACAGAGGAGTAAATGAGCAGGAAGGGGAAAGATGGAAAAGTGGGGGAAAGGAAGGAGACTGCTGGAAGGTGGGTCCACCCATGGATGCTCCTATGAGATAACAGAGATGGTAGTGAAGGGGGGGGCAACTGACTTCTGGGGGAATGGGAGATCATACATTCAGGAAGGAGATTTTAAAGCAAATGGAGGAGGGGAAGGTAACCAATTGAGGCAGGATATAGATCAGTGGTGAGCTGCATTCACAACATGTGTTGAAGGAGGGCTCCTACCATGAGGTGGTGTCCTCTCTGACATCTGCAATAATAAGCATTGTTCTGAGAGTGAAGAAAAGAGGAAAAGAGAAATCTATGAGGCAAACTCTACAAGGCAGTGCAGAAACTGCACAGAGGGGAGAGCCTAGAATGAGCACTTTGGAAGTTTTGATTGCATGAAAAATACAGAGAATAGAGAATAGATTGTTGTAAGGGTCATGAATCACAGAATAAGGGTCTTGAGATAGAAAAGATGGATAATACAGAGAGGAAGAGAAATCTTTGTTGCAAAGAGGCCTAAAAAAGAAATCTAAAAAATAATTAACAGGACTAGTTGAAGGGGAGGAGAAGAAGTCGAAATCTACTTGATTGACAGGAAAAGGAGGGAGGGCAAGAATTATATAAATAAAGAAGGAAAGAAGAGAGAACTAATAAGCAAAACCCCAAAACAAAAGGGCTAATAAATGAGAGGTGTTGATCAGGGATGAGGGAAAGGGAGCAAGTGGTAGCAGGGACACCTTTAAAATAGATAAAAGTAAAGTAACTTATAGAATGTAATTTAACACAGTGTTTACAGCAGAAGAGGGCAAAAAATCATAACTTGAATGAAAATCATTGTAAATGGAGGAACATATAAGACTAATTGTCATAATTTTAAATGTGAATGGGTTAAGTAACTCAATTTTTAAAAAAGAATGACAGATTAGACAAAAAACAAAATCCTACAGTCTGTTGCTTACAAGGAACACATTTTAAAATCCAAGATATGCACAAAGTCAAACTGAATGGATGGAAAAAATTTATCATCAAGTGAGTCCAAAAAAGTTATGCTGAAAGGAACCATAGACAACAAACTCATATTCCTAATAAACTTATATGCTCCAAATGCCTTAGCTTCCAAATTCATAAAGGAATCATTTTCTGAGCTACAGGAAGACATAACACAGTAGTAACAGGAGACTTCAATATCCCTCTCTCAGTTTTGTATAAGTCTAATAGAAAGATAAACAAAAGGGAAAATATGGAACTAAACAAATTGCTGGAGAAACTAGAGTTAAAAGAGGAAATGGCATCTTCTAAATGGGACTGCAAAAGAATATTCATATTCTTAGCAGCACAAGGAAGTTTTACAAAAATTGATCATGTACTAAGTCACGGAGCCTTTGCAAAAAAAAATTGTAAAAAAAAAAAGCAGAAATGGTCAATACAACCTTTGGAGAGCATAATATAATTAAAATAACAAGTGGTCCAAGGACTACAAAAAAGATACAGACCCAAATGGAGACAATGAAATCTTTTGAAAAAATGACTAGGTCAAAGAACAAATAGTAGAAGCAATTAATAACTATGTAAAAGAAAATAATGATGAAACAGCATACAAAAATTTCTGGGATGCAGCTAAAGCAACCCTCAAGGGGGAAACCATATCTTTACAAACATACATGAGACAGAGAGAGAGAGAGAAAGAGAGAGAGAGGGAGAGAACAAGAGCTAATGAGATAAATATCCATTTAAAAATTAGAAAACTGGGGCACCTAGGTGACACAGTGAGTAGAGAACCGGCCCTAGAGTCAAGAGGACCTGAGTTCAAATCCGGCCTCAGACACTTGACACACTTACTGGTTGTGTGACCTTGGGCAAGTCACTTAACCCTAATTGCCCTGCCTCTCCCCCCCTCCAAAAATAAATTAGAAAGCCAATAAATAAGCAAACCTAAAACAAGCACAAATGAAGAGATATTAAAAATTGGAGGTGAAATAAATTAAGAACAAAAAGTAGAAACAATAAACTAAATGAAGAGTTGGTGCTTTGAAAAAATAATAAAATAGATAAACTATTAGCTAATATGATTAAAAATAAGAATGCAAAAATCAATAAAATAGCAAATGAGCAAAATGAAATCACAACAGAATCAGAAGAAATAAAAAGAATAATCAGAACATATGCACAATTATATACTAACAAAACCAAGAACACAAAAAAGGAATACTTTGAAAAATGCAAAGTATCTAAAGTATCAGAAGATGAGAGACAGATTTTAAATGATCCAATCTCAGGAAAGGAAGTAGATCTAACTATAAAGGAACTATGAAAGCAGAAAAAAAAAAACTATTGCTCCTGATGAATTCACAGAAAAATTTAATCAACTTCTTAAATAACAGTTACTGCCCCTACTTCAAAATTATTCTCAAAAACTGGGAAAGAAAGCACCTTACTAGAATCTTTTTATGAGACATAGTCCTAACTAAAAGCAGGGAAAGATAAAACACAGAAAGCAAAATATAGGCTAACATCATTAATGAATACAGACTCAAAATTAGTTTTAAAAATTCTGTCAAACAGAATATAGTGATTTATCTAAGGAATTATTCAATATGACCAAGTGGGATTTATACCAAGGATATAAGGATGATTCGACATTAGAAAAACAAGCAACATAATTAACATATTAAAAACCAAAACATCTAAAACCATATGATCCTCTCAATAGAGGCAAAAGAAACCCTTTACAAAGTATAACACTTTTGTGCTAGAAATCCTACAAAGTATAAGCATAGAGGGACCTTTGTTAATATCATAAAAGGCATGTCTAAAACCAAAAGCTAGCATCATATGCGATGCAGGAGACACTAGAATCTTTTTTCCAATAAATATAAGAGTTAAGTAAGGATGCTTACATTTATCTGATAAAGTTCTAAAAATGCTTGCAACAGCATTAAGACAAGAGAAACAAATTAAAGGGATAACAATGAGTGAAAAAGTAAAACTATCCCTATTTACTGATGATATGATATAATGACATACTTGGAAAATCCTAGGAAGTCAGCAAAAATAATAACTTAGACAATGAATTGCTCCAACAATGTTGCAGGTTACAAAGTAATCACTCAAAAATCAACACCATTTCAATAATAACAGCAAGAGGCAATATAATATAAAAGGATATATTATTGCAAAAATAATAAAATACATAAAATATCAAGAAAGTGACCTACAAAAGCACACAATAGACTTGTATTGATTCAATTACAAATTGTTCCTTAAAGAAATAATAACTTAAATAGTTGGAGTAATATTCAGTGCTCATGGCTAAGCCATGTTAAGTATAAGAAAAAATGATAATATTACCAAAATTCGTTTATTTTTAATACTATACCAATCAAATTAACAAGGGGATAACTTGTAGAACTTGATAAAAATTATTTTTAAAAAGTATATGGGAAACAAAACATCTAGAATATTAAGAGAGAATGATTAAAAGAAGTAGAGATGGAGAAATAGTACTTTTATACCTCAAACTACATTATAAAATAGCAGCTATTAATATCATCAAGTTGTTGCTTTTCTTGTTGTTATAGATCTTTGATACCAAACTCTTCTCAGACAATTTTGATACAGACTTCTTCCCATTTGACCACCACCAGAAAGTCTCAAACTATATCCTAAAGTAGCAGTCATCAGTACCATTAAGTACTGGTTTTAAAAAATAGATGTAGAACAATGAAACATACTAGACAAAGAAGAATCAGAAATAGCAGAATTCAATAATCTAGTGTTTGAAAAAATATAAAAAATAATTTACCAAGAAAAAAACTCCTTATTTGATAAAAACTGCTGAGGAAATTAGAAAGCAGTCTGATGGAAATTAGGCTTAGATCAACACCTTACATCATATTCTACAATGCAATATAAATTAAAATTTTATAGTAGGACATAGGATTTCAGGGAGCCAAGATGGTGGAATAAGTAGAAAATTGCTGTAATTCTTCCATACTCACCTCCAAACAACTATAAAATAGAGTGTAAAAACAAATCCTGGGACAGCAGAGCCAGCAAAAGGATGTGGTGAAACAATATTTAGGCCAAGAAACTTGGAAGATCAGCAACAAAAGTGAGTTTCACTTGGGTAAAAGGGGAGCACAGTCTAGGACAGAAACTGTCCCAGCAAGCCAGCAACAAGCCCCATCTCAACAAACCAGTAGGATATACTGAGCCCGCAGTGTGGTGGAGCAGGCAAATGCCAACACCAGAACACCCTACATGCCTTAGCATAGCCAGGGGAACAAACTGACTCCAGCTCTGAGAGCCACCACATACTTCAATGTAGCCCCATTCAAACAGGTATCCTCAAGTGGCCAGACCTCCAAATGCTTCAGCACAGCCCCGGGCAAACAGGTAGACACCAACCCTAAAAGTACTTAAGCAAATAGGCATTCTCCAGAGGCCAGGCTGCATGTGCTTTACTGTAGCCATGGGGAAACACAGAAACACCTCACTGGGCCTCAAGACATGCCAGACACCACAACAAGGATCCCAGCTCAATACCAAGTAAGTTGTCAGACCCCTACAGCTTCCAGCAGTGCCAGCCAACTGCCACTCCATCCCCTCAGTGAAGCACCAGACATGAGGGTCTTCCAAGGACCTCAAGGCAACAACAGTGCAGCACCAGAGAAACAGCCAGGGCCTACAACCACTTGCACAAGAAGCCAGAGACAGTGCCCCTTCCACCCTGGGAGCAGAGCTCAAATTTAAAAGAAGGGAAAGAGGGCAAAAAAAAAGATGAGCAAAAAACAGCAAAAAAAGAAAAAGATAATCTGACCATAAAAAGTTATTATGGTGACAGGGAAGACCAAGACACAAACTCAGAAGAGATCAACAATTTCAAAACACTTATGAGCAAAAGCCTAAAGAAAAATGGGAAGTGGTCTCAAGCCCAGAAAGAACTCATGGAAGAACTCAAATAAAAGCTTAAAAACCATATAAGAGAGGTAGAAGAAAAATTGGAAAAAGAAATGTGAGTGATTCACGAGAATTATGAAAAAGAGTCAACAAGTTAGAAAACTACTTAAAAGTATAATTGGCCAAATGGAAAAGAAAGTACAAAAGACAATTGAGGAAAACAACACCTTAAAATTTAGAATTGGGCAATTGGAAATTAATGACTCTATGAGACATCATGGATCAACCAAACTAATTCAAAGGAATTAAAAAAACAGAAGAAAATGTAAAATACCTCATGAGAAAAACAAAGGGCCTGGAAAATAGATCCAGGAGAGACAATATCAGAATCATTGGACTACCTGAAAGCCATAATGTAAAAGAGGACCTGGACATCATCTTTCAAGAAATTATCAAGGAAAACTGTTTTGATGTCCTAGAAACAGAGGGCAAAATAGGCATTGAAAGAATCCATTGATCTCCTCAGGAAAGAGAAAAATGCCAATAAACATTATAGCCAACTTACAGAACTATCAGGTCAAGAAAAAAAATACCACAAGTGACCAGAAAGAAACAACTCAAATATCAAGGAGCAACAATCAGGATCACACAGGACTTGGCAACTAAAACACTAGTCAGAGGTCATGGAATATGATATTCTGGAGGGCAGTGGAGATAGGAATACAACCAAGAATCACTTACACAGAAAAATTAAGCATAATATATCAATGTGGGGAAATGGTCATTCAGCAAAAGAGAAGGATTTCAAGCCTTCATAATAAGAAGACCAGAACTAAACCAAAAATTTGACATCCAATATCAAGACCTAAGAGAAGCATAAACAGGTAAAAAGGAAAAAGAAAACAAGGAATTCAATAGAGCTAAACTGTTTATATCTCTACACATGAAGATGATACTTGTAACTCTAAAAAATTGTGTCACTAACTCTACAGATAGAAGAAATATACATAGAGAGAGGGTATGGGTATAAGGTGAATTTGAGAGACATAAAAAAATTAAGGGATGAGAAAAAGGAGTACAACAGATGCAGAAGGAAGAGAGAGGTAGAATGGGATAAATTATCTCACATGAAGAGATGAAAAAAGACCTATTATAGTGGAGGGGAAGGTGAAAAGGTGGGTGACGGGCATCACTTCAACCTTACTCTCATCAGTATTGGCTCAAAGAAGGAATAATATACACAATCAGTTGAATATAGAAATCTATCTTGCCTTTCAGGAGGAGAAGAGCTTAGGTAAAGGTAGGGGGTGGAAATGGACAGAAGGGAGGGCAGATCAGGGGAGGTAATAGAAGCAAAACAGTGGTGAGGTGGAAAAGGGTAAAAGGAGAGAGAAGACAAACAGGAGGAAGAATAGGATGGAGGGAAATACACAGGTAGTAATCATAACTGTGAATGTGAATGGGATGAACTCTCCCATAAAATGGAAGCATATAGCAGAGTAGATCAAAAATCAGAATGTTACAATATACTGCTTATAAGAAACACACTTGAAGCAGAGAGAGACACACAGGGTAAAGGTAAGGGGCTGAGGCAGAATTTATTATGCTTCTGGTGAAGTAAAAAAAAAAAACGGGGGGGGGTGGTTAGCAATCCTGATCTTAGACAAAATAAAAGCAAAAATGGACCTAATTAAAATAGATAAGGAGGTACCATGCTAAAAGGTACCATAGACAATGAAGCAATTGAATTAGAAGAGTAAGGAATAGTCTATCTGTCAGATCTATAGGGTGGGGAAGAATTCATGACCAAACAAGAGAGAGAGGGCATTGTGAAATGTAGAATAGATAATTTTTATTATATTAAATTAAAAAGCTTTTGTACAAACAAAACCAATACAACCAAGATTAGAAGGAAAGCAGAAAGCTGGGAAACAATATTTACAGCATGTATCTCTGATAAGGCTTCATTTCTCATATACATATATATATGTATATATATATATGTGTATATATATATATATATATATGTGTATATATATATATATATATATATATATATATATATATATATATATACACATTATATGTGTGTGTGTGTATGTGTGTGTAGTATAAAGAATTGAGTTAAATTTATGAGAATACAAGCCATTCCCCCAATTGACAAAATGATCAAAGTATGTGAACAGGCAGTTTTCAGATGAAGAAATCAGATATCTATAGGCATATGAAGAAGTGCTCTAAATCACTTTTGATCAGAGTAATGCAAATTAAAACAACTCTGAGGTACCACCTCACACCTATCAGATTGGCTAATGTGAAAAAAAAAAGGAAAATGAAAAATGTTGGAGAGAATGTGGGAAAACTAGGACACTAGTTTTGCATCAGCACTGCTGGTAGAATTATCAGCTGATCTAACCATTCTGGAGAAGAATTTGGAGCTATGGCCAAAGAGCAACCAAACTGCACATCCTTTGATCCAGCAATACCACCAGGTTGGTCTCCCAAAGAGATCACAAAAAAAGGGGAAAGTGCTTACATGTGAAAAAAAAATCATTTATAGCAGCCTTATTTGTGGTGGTAAAATATTGGAAATTGAGGAGATGCCCATCAATTGATGAATGGCTCAACAAGCTGTGGTATATGAATGTGATGGAATACTATTGTGCAGTAAGAAATGGTGAACAGGCAGATTTCAGAAAAACCTGGAAAAAATTGTATGAATTGATGCAAAGTGAAATGAGCAGAATCAAGAAAACATTGTATACAGTAGCAGCAATGTCATGTGATGATCAACTATGAATGACTCGGTTCTCCTCAGCAGCACAATGATATAAGACAAGCACAAAGGACTCACAAAGGAAAATGCCATTCATATCCAGATAAAGAACTGATGGACTCTAAATATAGATCAAAGCACATTTTTCACTTACATTATTCTTTCTCATTTTTTTTTCTTTCCATCTGTTTCTTCTTCCACAGCTGTGATGAATACGGAAATGTTTTACATGGTAGCACATGTGTAAACTATATCAAACTGACTACCATTTTCAGAAGAGAAAAATTTCAAACTCAAAATCTTATAAAAATAAATGCTAAAAATTTTCTTGATATGTAATGAGGGGAAATACAATACTATTTAAAACTAAATAAATAAATGCTAGCTTAAAAAATTAAAGATTATACTAAATAAAAATTAGAAGAGAAATAAATTGTGTACATCTTGCATTTATGTGTAGAAGGTCAAGTCTTAACCACACAAAAGATGGAAGCAATTACAAAAGATAAAATAGATAAGTTTGACCACACACACACACACCTGGCAAACTACACAGGCAAAATTAATGCACCTAGGATAAGAAAGGAAATTCTCACATTGGGAAAAAAATCTTTGTATTAAATTTCTCTGATAAGAGTTTGGTATCAAAGATATATAAAAAAATTAGTAAGTATATACTTAAGACTAATAGCCATTCCCTAATAGATAAGTGGCCAAAGGACGTAAACAGTTTTCAAAAAAAGAATTACAAAGTATTCACAATCACAAAAAAGAATGTTTCAAATCATAAATAGTAAGAGAAATGCAAATCAAAACAACCCTATGGTTTTACCTCACACTCTGTAAATTAGTAAAAAAGACAAAAATGGTAATAGTCGGTGATGGAGATGTTGTGGAATGACAGGCACACTGATGCATTATTGGTGGATCTATGAGATAGTACCACCATTTCGGAAAGCAATTTGAAACTATGCAAATAAAGTGACTAAATTGTCAATACCCTTTTAACCTTATATTCCATTACTGGGTTTATACTCCAAGGAATCCATCAATAAGAAAAAAGTCCCCACATACACCAAAACATATAGCAGTACTTTTTGAGATAGCTAAGAATTGGACCACCCCTCCCCTTCCCTCCCTTTCCCTCCAGTGCCCTTCCCTTTTCTTCCCTTCTCTTCATTTTACAGATAAAGAAACTGAAACTGAAAGAGGTTATAAGGGACTTGTCCAAGGTCACACAACTAGTAAGAGTGAGGCAGGATTTGAAATCAGGCTTTCCTCACTGAAGGTACTACACTCTGTGTAACACTTAACTACTCATAACAGGATATTATCTTTAGAGGTTTAAGGGACCCTAGAGGCCAGCTATTTTAAATTCCTCATTTTATAAATGAGGAAAATTAAACCCAAAGTGATAAAATGACTTGACCAAGTTTACAAAAGTTATACAACAAGGGACAAGTTTTGAACCCACGTCATCTGAATCCAAAGCCAATGATCTTTCCACAATATCACAATGCATCATTATAATAATAATTATTACAATTATAAATAATGTAACAACATAATTATAATAATATAATTAATTATGATGTAATGAATGTAATAATAATGAGGGTTAACATTCTCATATCACTTTAAGGGCTCCAAAGTACTTTTATAGCACATATTATCTGATCATATATGTGTGAAGTCTCATGCAAAATGGGTAATCCATAGTTAAGAGAAAAGAGGGAAATTCTAAGAGAGAACAAAACCTAAAAAGAGCACATTCTTTTCACTTAGTAAAAAATGCAACAGGCCACAGTACTATGATACCGCAAAATTTCACTGTCAGCTTGAAAGAATGGTGACCACCTTTGCTTTTAACAACAGAACTCATTACCCACATGAGGCTAAAATAACTGTATCAATTTCTAAAAGCAGAGTAAAATTTTCTAGTTGCTTTGAATATAAAATTCCAAGGAACTTTAAATATCACAGACTTAGTTGATGTTCAAACCTATAAGGCATCATGTATAGCTTGACAGTCTCTCCAGGGTCCAATCTTCAGTAATATGCATGCTTATAGTTATATTAGTATCAAGCTACTAAAGCTGCTTAACTATGGTAAGGTTAATTACAAATGAATGAAATTTTGAAATGCTTTTAAGCTGAATTATATGAGCTCCTAATAACCAGACTTTAAATATCCAATGATTGCTCTAAAAAGCTGGCATATTATGGAATCTAGTATCCATATTACTTTGGTAGGTGACTTTTAAGGGAAAATATCCTGATTAGGTTGCAATGAGGAAATCAGCATCATTATCATCAACAAATATTTACTGAGTATTTATTATTTGTGTGATGCTATACTAGGCACTAAAGATATATAAGGAGGCATGTTAGAAAGAGAAAAGGCATGATGTCAGCCCTGAAAGGCTTGTAGTCTAGTTGAAATCCAAATCAAAATTTAAATAGAAGTGTGCTGTATATTACCAATATGATAGAGAAGTAGACATTCTCTGTGCTACACACAAACTCTCAAAATCTTCAGTATGAGATAAAGTCATTTGCCCAAAAGGTAAAGTAATTGCAGTTATCTCTCCATGCCAAGACACCAAAAAGTCTAATGAAGTATAAACCTGATGAATTAAGAGAAAAATAGGCTAATTCCCCATCCCCAGCATATTCACTCAGCACACGCCTCCTGATGAGCCCCCAAGCTCTGAAAAGGGGGGTGAGGGGGCCACACGCAGGTGTTCTGTGTTTCACTCAGCAATTTTCCTGTGGCACAGCTGTGAACACACCTTGTCCCTGCACTCATTTGGTAGCAACACGCAGCAGAACTCAACTCTACCCACTTACCCCATTTACAAGCCCACGTGGAAGAGGTGGAGGAAGAAGAAAGGAGAAACTCGCTCTGCCTGGGGAAATAGTGCTTAGACAGTCAGTGAATCAATAATCATCTATTAAGCACCTACTATATGCCAAGCACTGTGCTAAGTGCTGGGGATACAAAAAGAGGCAAAAGGAAAACCCTATTCACAAGGAGCTCACAATCTAACAGAAGAGATGAGCAAACACCTATGCACAAACAAGCTATATGAACGATAAATGAGAAATAATTGACAGAGGGAAGACATTAGAATTAAGAGGGGTTGGGAAAGACTTCCTGTAGAGGATGAGATTTTAGTTCATATTTAAAGGAAGCCAGACAAAAAGAACAAACATCAGAGTGAATTGAAGCAGGGGGACCACCTGGGGTGTGGGGATGGGAGGCTACACCAGGAGTAAATGAAAGGGGACAGACATTCATCTAGGATCAGTTTTGAACCCCCTTGAAATCATTTATGGCAAGAACTGAGTGAGGCTAATGAAAAATTGATTCACCAGGGTAGGAGGAGGATGAGACATTTCTGTGGTATAACCCTGGGGGTATACATCATCAAAGGGGAGAGAGTTGAAATGTGAGCAAAGGAAGAATATAAGAAAAAAAGAGACTAAAATTACTAAAGATCACAGGAAGAAGAAGATTCATTTAAAAACTTTTAGTACAAGCAGATAAATCAACAGGAAAGATATTAAAACAGAAGTGGAGATTGCCTACAGGACATATACATGAGTTCAAACATATCTGAATAAATATTGCAAAAGAAAAGAAAGTGAATCAATATCTGATGAGGCTGAAGACCCTGTGGATTCCCAAAAGAGAATAGAATTTAAATGGTTTAAGAGAAATAAGAATCACGAAAGCAGAATTTATAGCCTGTATAGCAGAAACGATTGTCAGAATAGCAAAAAAAATTAATCCAGGTTAGCAAATGAAAATAAATAAAGTAATTAGTAAGACAAATACATAGAAGTGAAGAAAATTCTGGAAGAAGAGAAACAAAAAAATTATATTTGAAGAACAAATGATCTCTATATAAGCAAAACATACTAATCTCAAAGACAAGACATAAAGAGACAACTTACGCATTGTAGGTCCTTAATGAGTAGACATAGACTCCAATTAATAACATAAAAAAGCTGCCTGAAATTTCTGAACATAGATAACAGTGATAATTCACAGAATCCATGGATCATCTCCAGAAAAAAAATCCATGCTATAAACTCTAAGACATATATTGGTTAAATTTACCAGTTCCAATGATGAACAACAAATTCTGCAAGTAATCACAATGAAGGACTTCAAATATAAAGAAAAGGAAATTTGGGTAACATGAAACTATTCTTTCTAAACCTACCAGAACTCACTCACTCACTCTCTCTCTCTCTCTCTCTCTCTCTCTCTCTCTCTCTCTCACACACACACACACACACACACACACACACACAAATGGAATAATGTGTTCTGAAGAGCAGAGGAACTCAAGATATATAGCCAGGCTGATTGTTTCCTGAAGCAGCAAATCTGAGCTAATCATCGATGAAAAAAAAGATAAGATGGATTCTCGATGAAAACAAAATGGCATTTGTGGCATTCCTACAAAAATAAAAGACCAAGTATATTATTTGCTTTGCAAATGTTCTAGACAACAGAATGAAAGAAAGTTAAGTGCAACTACCAAGGAAAGCATGTTGTGAAATAAATTACCTTGAGGAAAAAGCAGAAATAGAAAGATACCTATAAGTTTAAAATTTTGACAACAAAATAACAATACAAGAAGCAGTAACAGATTTTTCTCTAAAAGTACACAAGGAGATAACGATGAAAGTGGATCTTAAGTAGAAGTAATGGATGGAGGAACAGACCTGAAGCATCGCGGGCTAAATCTCACAACACCCTGCCTACAGGTAAATCAATGCTTTTGTTCAACTACAAAAAGAGGGTATATAAAAAGAGACAATGGAGAAGGAAGATATAGAGGAATATCTAATCTACTCTAACCAAGTCAATAAAAACAATGAAGACAAAATAATTTTTGTAGTCTCTCAGGAAGAAGAAATGCTATATGCAAGAAAATGGGGAAAATATCAAAGGGATGCATTGAAATAGAGAGAAAGAAAGGAGGAAACTGATTCAACAGTGAGATGGTCCTACTGAAGAGCACTACCATGGAATAAGAGAAATATTCTGTAATGAGACAAGGAAACTTTTCAATGAAAATAAACTGCAGGAATTTAACAGTCAAAGAGAACACTACCTCTGAAACAATATTGCGACTCCATAAAGAGCACCCTTCTCAGGAAAAGTGGAATTGGAACTCCAAGAGGCAACCAACAACCAGAAGGAAGTGAGAACATAGACCCAGAGATATTCCATGGCATATGGGAAAGAAAATGATCATGCAGAGAGCAGAGTACAGAAATGGACCACAGCCAGAGACATAGGAAAATTTCTACCATAAGGAAGTATTTCTATACTCTCTATTTCTTGAAGTAAGTAATACCTCTAAGAGTGAAGTACAACAACAAAAAAGCAAAGGGAGGAAGAAGGAACAAAAGATACAAGGCAACAATATAAAAATATATTTAGAAGAGGGAACTCAAAATAGTACCTTAGACATTTTAATTTCATGAGGAACACAGACGCTAAAGAAAAAATAAATATGAGGCCCATGAATCAAAGTGTGTATGTTGGGGGGGGGTTAGAATAGACAGGGAAGAGAGTTAATAAGGAGAACGTAGGTAAAAATCCCTTTTTTAGGAAAAGGTATACATTTTTTAAAAAAATCTAAAATGAAGTTGAAGGAAAGGAAGGGAGATTTAGTCTATTTAACTAAAAGGGGAAAAGTTGCATAGAATTAGATACTGGGATAACAGAAAGAAGAAAAGAAAGAAAGAGGAAGAAAATAAGGTAGGAGGGAAGGAAAGTAAAGATAGAGAAGAAAGGAAAAAGGAAAAAAGGATGTAAAGAGAAAAGGAAGGAAGGAGGAAAGGAAACAAGGAAGGAAGGAGAGAAAGAAAGAAAGGAAAGAAGAAAAGAAGGAAGAAAGAAAGCGTTTCAATAATCTGGCTAGCAGCTGTTGTGGGGGTGAAAGACCAACACAAGCCCAACAACAAGCACGCTACAAGCATGCTGCAAAAGCCCAGATTCTTTTGATCTGCTTTACTAAGGAAAGCAATGTTAAGGGGTTAACGAGCTTACTTTAATCTGGCATACAAATACCATTCACTTAGTTTAGAGGAAAAAGCCAGCACCCTGAACTTCAGAGCAAAATACAAACAAATTACAAACATCAACAGACAGATAATTAAAGTGGTATGCTTCAAATCCCATAGCACCAAAGGTAAAAAAGAAAAAACTAACCAAATTAAAAGAAGACAGTAATGCAATAATATCAAGGTATTTTAATGAACCTCTTTTAGATATGGACAAATCTGACAGAAGAGTAAGCAAAAGGGAAAATATAGAATAGAACATGTTGCCGGACTAACTAAATCTAAAATATGTATTAATTTTCTAAATGATACTGGTAAAGAATAAGCATATCCTCAGCATCACAGGCAGCTTTTACAAAAAGGAGCAATATGTGGGTTTTTTTTACTGTCATAAAAGTATCTATCTAAAGCCAAAAGCAAGTGTTATATGCACTAGAAGCTTTTCCAATAAACACAGGAATAAAGCAATGATGCTCCCTCTCTCCAATATTATTTGACTAAGGTCAAGAAGTGCTAGCAATAGCAATTAATCAAGAGAACAAAATTATAGGTGTAAAGAGAAGTGAAGAAGAAATAAAACTACCCCTATTGGTGATGAAATGATCATTTACATAGAAAATCTTAGGAATTCAGCAAAGAAAGTAACACAACAACATCAGCACGTCACTGACTATGAAAGAAACCGTCAAAAATCAACAGCATTTATATAAATAATGACAAAATCCAGAAAGGCAGTAATGAAAAGAGGAGTCCCGTTTAAATTAATCAGAAAACACATAAAATATTTGAGGATCAAACTGCAAAAGCATCACAATGCTTCTCTCAATTCAATTACAAAGAAGTCCTTAAAGAAATAAATAGCTGGATGAATATTCAATGTTCATAGCTGTGCCATTACAATATAAAACTCAGAGAGTTACTTTGATACAGAATTTATTTTTAAAAATAACAAAACCCATTATGAGAAGTAAAAGACATAAAATATTAAGGGAAATAATGGGAAAGGTAGGATTGAAGGGGGATATTACTTTCAGACTTCAAACTATACTAAAGCAGTAGCCACCAAAAACATTTGATATTTGTTTAAAAGTAAAGTAGATCAATGAAACACACTAGAAAAGGAGAATTAGGGTTGGGAAGGGGATGAAACTATATAATCCAGTGTTCAATAAACCAGAAAATACAAATGACTTGGCAAATAACTCTATCTGATAAAAATGCTAGAAAAATTGGAAAGCAGTCTTGTAGAAATTTGGCTTAGATCAACATCTTTTGTTATATTCCACAGTAATTTCAAAATGAATGTTGTCTTAATACTAAAGATAAAAAAATAAAAATATTAGTAGAAAAGCAGATAAATTGTCTTTCATAACTATGGGTGGGTTTGTATTCTTGACCAAAAAAGAAACATAGGCAATACCAAAAAATAAAACAGATAATTTTAATTACATGAATTAAAAGGCTTCTTCACAAACAAAATCACTGCACCTAGATTAAGAAAGGAAGCAATTGAAGGTAAATAATCTTTATGGCAGTTTTTTGGAGGCAATAAGGGTTAAATGACTTGCCCAGAGTCTCACACAGATATTAGGTCCCTGAGGTGGGACTTGAATTCACATCCCCCTAACTCCTGAGCCACCTAGCTGCCCTTTTTTGTGTCAAGTTTTTCAAATAAGGTTCGAGGCATTAGAGATGGGGAAAAGGGAGATTTTTTTTAGATAAAGGAATATTAAAATGATGAAAAATGGAGAAAAATACCTCCTTATGATCCATCTCACATATATCTCATCATTGAAAGTATGTTTTCATCTACTTATATCTGCGACATAGCTCTTGATTATCTTTTGAGTCCACAACATTGATTTTTAGGAGGTTGTAGTGTTCTAAGATTTACAGCATCACTGAGCAAATTTTTTTTTTAAATTTATTTTTAACATGTTTGGTTTTCAGCATTGATTTTCACAGGCGTTTGAATTACAAATTTTCTCCCCATTTCCTTCCCACCCCCACTCCAAGATGGCATACACTCTGGTTGCCCTGTTCCCCAGTCTGCCCTC
>CM053624.1:207563090-207583964 GCA_028646595.1 Phalanger gymnotis
GAGGGCAGACTGGGGAACGGGGCAACCAGAGTGTACGCCATCTTGGAGTGGGGGTGGGGTGGAAATGGGGAGAAAAATCTGTAATTCAAACGCATGCGAAAATTAATGCTGAAAACTAAAGATGTTAATAAAAAAAATTAAAAAAAATAAAAATAAAAAAAAATTAAAAAAAAACTTGTGGAACCGATTGTTGTAAACTAAAAATAAAAAAAAAGAATAAAAAAAGAATTAAAAAGCCCTGGGTTCAAGTACTAGTTCTGATAACACTCTGTATGGAATCTTAGGAAAATCACTTTATCGGGTCTCCAGGCAAATATGCATTTGTAGAAGTAGCTTCTTCACCAGTCATTCCCTGTACTAATGAAACAAGATCTATACTTAAAAAAAAGTATTCATGATCTAGAGGTGTAAGGCTTATGTGCTGTGTACAAGTTTGTGATTTCTATTATTTCTCATACCTGAGCAAAGTTTTCAAATATAGGTTTTATCATCCTCATTCTCTATTGTGTCCATCTCCATGGCACAATGAACTCATTGAATAAAAAAAGGTCATATTGAATAAATATTGGCATGTCTTCATGTTGATCTTTTGGTTTATGCTCTTCAGGAGCACCTCAAGATAAGATAAGAAGAACAAGCATGCTTGACATAACTTTTTGTTACCACTGAACACAAGGAAACAAACTTCTTTGTATTTTCCAAAGAGAACCTGCGTGTCATTCTCCCATTTAATTTAAAATTCCTTATGTCTTTCAATTTGGTTTATTATGTGATTATAAATGAGGATGCAGGTCATTCCTCTCAATGATATAGTTATAAATCATTGGGCAGAAATCTCACATTTAGAGCAACTTTAGTTAATTAAATGTTTATAGAATTCTATTTCTCTTTTTCCACTACTTTGCCTCTTTCAATGTGGAAACAAAAGGGGGTCACACAGAAATGGAGGCCATTTTTCATTTTCTTTTGTCATGGGTTTCCACAGACAAAAAATTTATCAACTAGTAGCAATAAACCTGTCTTTATTCAATTACTGTGGTCCTCAGCGGACTCACTGTATCACTGGCATAAAGCTTACCACCTTTCCAACATGGTATAATTTGCCAGTGTTTATGGCTTACTGGGATCATCTTGGTGAAAACAGGGTTACTTTTAATCCATGATGTGGTATCAAAGTAGGACTTTGTAGAAGGTGATAATTCATAACTGCCAAATGATCTTATAAATCTATTTGCCTTCAGAAATAAAATAAATCAACAAATATTTGTCTAATTTTGTAATGTTAATGCAATGGGAAGATCTTTCCCATCCATTATTAGGCCTATGTGACCTGCTTTGAGCCCCTCAGTCCTAGTCAGCCTGAGTCACATGAGTTTGTGGTGGGAGGAGCTTGCTGAATGGGTGGAGCAGGAAGTTGTGGGGAGTTGGAACTTGGAGAGAGAAAGGGGGCAGAGAGAACAGAGCAGCAGCTAGTGTGAGTGAGAGAGGGAGTGATTTTGCTTAAGGGAGTTTGTTTGTGGGGAAGCCTGATGGAGGGAAGGCTTGGGAACGGTGGTGCTCTCTGCATTGATAATGTGTATAGATTTCTTTGTTGCTATGATGCATTTGGCTTTCTGGTGTTTAAATAAATGCCTTGGTTTTGTGTTCCATGAAGAGAATCTGTTATATCTTGTGATTCAAACCTGTAAATACACCAACATATTCATAGCCACTGTGGGTATCTCATTGGCCACATAAGTATACACACGGAGGATTGAGTTATAAGCTGTGTTTCCTCCCTAACCTCAAAGGACTGCAAAATCTAGTTGGGAATACAACACATGGGTACATAAAAATGAATAGCAATACTTATGAGTAATAATAATTTTAGCAAGGTTGTATCTACTTTAAAATAGATTTCGCCTTCTTGGTCTATTATGTGTAGTGAAAAAAGAAGAAAATAAAACCAATTCAGACAGTCCTGGACATAAGGAAAGAATCTCTCTTGCACCTGTGTTCCCTCTTAAAAAATGTTTTCTTTAAGGGTGATTGGAATCTTCTCCATAGATGGAGGAAAAAAAATGGCGTATTGAATGGATGGTTTAGACACCGAGTTCTACTGAAATTCAGAAAAAAGATAAGGTCATTGTGGCATAGGATACTCAAGGAAAACTTGAAATGTGGTAAGATATGAGCTGAACTTTGAAGAAATAACCATAGATATTTGAAGAGAACAGCGGAGTGTATTCAAAGCATGAAAAATGATTTGGGCCAAGCCAAAATGATGAAAATAAATATTATTTGTCAAGATTTACTCCTCACCCTCTTACAGACATGCCCCACTGGAGGAAAGGTACAAAGCAATTCAGATACATTTTTGGGAGAAGAAAGAATACTGACTCTAGAGGCAAATGACCTTGATTCAAGTTGCATTTCTGATACTTACTACATGTATGGCTTTGAGTAAATCCTCTAACCTCCTAGAGAGTCAGTTTCTTCATCTATAAAATATGAATATTAGAATAGATAGCCTCCGAGCTCCCTTCCTGCTCAATAGCTACGATCCTATCTCATTATGATGTAAACATTAGGTACAGTTTTATTTGCCACTCAGTGTAAGAAGGAGGATCAGTGGACATTACCAAGTCATACTTAACTTTGTTCACCCTTGCAGAGGCCTACATAATAGCAAATATCACCCCCAAAAGCATACACAGTAAATTCTAATCCTTTCATCAATACTGTCATGGCTACCACTCCCCTTCACCTCAGTCTCCACCAGAATCCCCTCACACTTTACCAGAGTCATGGTACCCTAGGTCATTCAGGGCATATTGCTTATACATTATCATCCAATCAATGTATACCACTTACCTAGTGTGTAGTTTCAACATGCTTTCTACAGACAACTTCCCTCCATTTTTCTACCTCCCTGAGTCTCTCAGAACTCCTGACCTGAATTATATTTCAATACTAATGCATCCGAACCAGTCCTAAATCTATCATAATACTATTAAGATAATAGTGTGTAGGATTGGTATTATCAATTTTTAAAGTATTGTAGGATCCAATTGCTAATTTTCAAATGGTTATTTTGACTCAGAAACAGTAATTTTAAAAAGTAATCCCTCAAAGTAGTATGGGATTCTGACCATGTAGCTCCAGAAAACCTTGGTTTAGGAAGGGGAAGGCAATAAGGGAACTATGTTCAACTTACTACAGTCATCAGTCATAGCAGCAGATTACATTTCCTGCTCTTATAACTATATGTCCCATTTGATTCAGACAGAGAATGATAAGAGAGCAGTAGGGGTCCACAAACCTCCACTAATTGAAATAGATAAGGGAGTTCCCAATGGCCCTGAATTGTCCCTTTAAAAAAATAATGTCTCATGTTATTACTACTAATTTACAATGTAAAAAATCCCTCTCTTATGTGTGTGTATGTATATGTGTGTGTTTACATATACACATATCTTAATCCTTAAGAAAACCCTAAAAAGTGGGTAGGGCAAACATTATAATTCCCATTCTTTCAGAAGAAGTAGCTGAAGCTCAGAAAAATTAAGTGTTTTACATAAGGTCAAGGTGCTAATAAGTGGTAGAGTTGGAGCCATGGTCCAGGTCTTGATCTCTGGTCCAATGCTCTTCCCATAACAACACAAGTAAAAAAATTAATTAGGTTGCTGAGGCCTCAAACTTGCACCGAAAATGTCATGTCTCAAGTTTAAAATACAGATATAATAAGAGGAGGAAAAGTTAGCTAAGAGGATGCTACAAGAAATGAAAGTCCAAATATAAGCACTGTCTGGAAGCCTCAGCAGATACGATGCTCAGTGCCCATTTTACAGTGGCATATAAAACCACAAGAAAGTATTTTCCTCTGTAACAATTTAGCAAGATAAAAAATTGTGTTTATAGTTTGCTCTATTGCCTAAAGCTCTTACTGTCTGATAGTTCCTGATTCAATAATTAGTAGGTGGTAAACAAGCCAGATTTAAAGTTGCTTAAAGTGTGCTTATAGCAGATACTAAAAGTATCCAAGCAGCCACAGTTATTTGAGATGGTTCACAAACAGTCTATAAAGCAGGAATATTTGATGTGGTGGGCAAAGATACTGAAGTTCATTGTTTCACAGAAAACTGAAAATCACCCACCTCGTTGCCAATGACAGACCATTGGGAGCCGCCTTTCATCCATTTGATGTCTTCTTGCACCAATGTTAGGTTAAATCTTTCCTGGGCTAATAACTCATTTTTTGAGCCCCTTACATTATTCTTTGGATACAACTGACTTGACAGCTCAAGGGAGTTCTTTATTAGCAAATTTGGAAAAATGCTTCAATGGTGGTACCAGATGGTGTTATCCAGTTTTCATTGTTGTGAGGGATGTGGGTGAATTCAATTTCCCAGGACTTGGATGAGCACTGCTGGTGCTGCTCCCTTCATTTAAACCCAGAAGATAATCAACATTTGCTAAACAAAGCTAGTATGCTGTCCTTTAGGGATCCTCAAACAAAACTTGCTGATTCCTCTCTGTACAATCATGGCTACCTCTCATTAACTTTCATGAGAGCCAGCTTTCCATCTCCCTAGGTACCTTCCTGGGTACTTTCCCCTGTTGCTCAACAAGTATGAACAACTAGTATGTTAATTAAAGTTAACAGCAATTATAGTTAATAGTGGTTAGTAATTAAAGCATAATTATCAAAGGTTAGGTAGGAGGAACACTATGGTATTGTGGATAGCATGTTGGACCTAAAGTCAAGAAGACCTGGGTTCAAGCCCTATCTCTGATACTCACTACCTGTGTGACAATGGACAAGTTGTCATTTAACCTCTCTAAGCCTCAGCTGACTCCTTAAGAATTTAACCCTAAGTTAATGCAAAGAGTTTCCATACCACCAAAATCACTAGTCCTTGACATATGTATATACATTAGTGTACATATAAATAAATATGTGGGGTGCATCTAGGTATGGGTGTGTGTTCTTGTATATCTAATATTTTATATGTATATGTGCGTGTATGAGTGTGTGTGTGTGTGTGTGTGTGTGTGTGTGTGTGTGTGTGTAAGGGGCATCATGGTCTAAAGTGTAATACAATAAGACTGTTTCTTAAATTACCTCCTTCCCCTCCCAACCCCAATCATTTTGCCCTCAGGATAACTGAGGGAAAACTATAGATGTATTGTTTACAAATATTTTAATTTTGCAATTTCTAAAATACCACTTTGAAGTATTAAAAGAAGAGAAACTACTGTAGCAGGTGACTACTTGTGCCCAACCTGTAATAGAGCCTTCCAAGCTTATATTGATCTGATTAGCCAGAGTAAGACACACTGAACATTCACCCCAACATAGTCATGTCATTTTGGTCCTCTTCAAGTATGAAAGACAGCAACCAAGCAACTGCAACCACTATGAAATGCAACAGTTCATTAGTATTAGAGTGAATATCCTTCTTGCCATCCATCCACCCTGTTCTCCTCCCAAAGACTGAACTAGCAGGTGCAATAGAAAGATTTAGTGTCAGAGGCCTTAGGTACAAATCCTGGTTCTCCTGCAAACAACTTATATAAGCTCGAGCAAGTCAACTTCTTGATTTTCTTGGCTTTAGTTGCTTCACATTTAGTTTTAGCTGCTTTAGTTCACTTTTGGTTACTTCAAGGAATCATTGAAATGGAGTTGAGCTTAGATGAGCTCTAAACCCTTTTTCTTTGAATTATATAAACTGCCACCTCTGTTACCGCCTTCCCCCTGTGACAAATATAGACTGAATTGGTTGACCTTCAATGTATGGTCAAAAAAATACCATCTTTATATGTAAGCAAACCCACACTAAAAATCATAGGAATGTAAGCCTTATCTTTTTTTAGTTGTTCAGTACTTTCACTCCTTTTAAAAATAGGACTAAAGCTTTTAGCACCACACAGGCATCTATGTGTTATTTTACATACATTTACATATTGAAATCAAGTGTCACTAACTCCAAGGAATAAAACTAAGTAAAAATCAGTTCAACCTACAGCAGGCGTAGTCATTTTTACTTTGCCTCCTCCACTTCCCTCTATTGGTCCCCTGTTGTAGGAGTTTCAGACTTAAAGAGTTGAGTAACAGTTTTCTGGAAACTGGTTAAAGATTCCTGAGGATATATGGTAGCAAAACTGAGGTGGATGACCACTTGACCTGCTCCAGGTGGAGGGAGAGCTGCTCTTAATATACTGTTTTATTATTTCTATACATGTTTTGGAGGATGGAAAAGTGATTTCCTTGCTAGAGAGAACTCCTGGTGAAAAAAATTCCCTCTATATATGCAGATCAATAGTCTCTTTAATTTAAAGACAAGGAAGGAAGGAAGAAAGGAAGGAAAGAAGGAAGGAAGGAAAGGAAGAAGGAAGGGAGAAAGGGAGGTAGGGAGGAAGGAAGGCAGGAAGGCAAGAAGGGAAGAAGGAAGGAAGGAAGTGAAGGAGGAAGGAGAAAGGGAGGAAGGGAGGGAGGGAGGAAGGAAGGAAGGCAGGAAGGAAGGAAGAAAGAAGGAATAATTTAAGTGGACAACTAGGTGACCCAGTGGATAGAGTGCCAGGCCTGGAGTCAGGAAGACTTGTCTTCCTGAGTTCAAATCTGTCCTCAGACACTTACTTGCTGTGTGATCCTGAGCAAATCAATTAACCCTGTTTGCTTCAGTTTCCTCATCAATAAAATGAGTTACAGAAGGAAATGGCAAACCACTCCAGTATCTTTATCAAGAAAGTCCCAAATGGGGTCATGAATAGTCAGACACAACTGACCAACAACAGCTATGTAACAGGCACTGTACTAAGCATTTTACAAATACGATTTCCTTTGATCATTACAACAATACTGTCAAGGAGAGCTATTATTATCCCCATTTTATAGTTGAGAAAATTGAGATAGACTAAGAGACCTTTCCCAGGGTCACATACTAGTGTCTGAGTGCTTTATCTGAACTCAGCTCTTTTTGACACCAGCCCCAGCACTCTATCCAATGAGCTACACAGTTACCTCTTAGAGAGCTGCCTAAGGCACTTAGAGGCTAAGTGATTGTCCCAAGGCCATACAAATAGTACATATCAGAAACGGGACTTAAACCTAGACCTTCATACCTCTGAGGCACTAAGGTTGGTTCTCTATCCACCACTACACACTTCTTCTGTAGACATACATTCAATGACAAACTTCTCATAGTCTGTATCTCTGCACTATTTTCCCTCTTTGACCGGAATATCTAGACCTTCTTCTTCCCCTCTGCCCTAATGCTTATCAGATATTTTCATGACAAATAACATCTCAGAGCTGTCCCATTTGCTTAGAAATTAATGGGTTACTCCCTGTTATGTTTTGGGGTATGTTATTAAGGAGCTCATGAGTTCTATTTTTTGCATTTTGTGTATGTGGTAGAGTTAGAGGATGAGAAAGATAAGGAGGATCTATAATAATTTTATGTGTCAGCATAGCTAATTGCTTTAATTCCACAATAAAAATAGAGGAAAGAGGAGGAGGTAAAGGTGTCAAGAAGACCACTGGCTGTTGACTAGGAGCTGTTAGTAGTTAGGCAAATAGCACGGGAAGAAGAGTTGACACAAACTGGGAGGTTCTTATTATCAATATGGGGACAAGGTAATAAGGGAGAATGAAGAGACACCCATCATGAAGAAGAGGGGGGATATACACTGCAGAGGGGGCTTGCCTTGTATCAGAGTCTAGAGAAATGTTTAAGTGCTAAATGAAAAAAATTACTTGCCTTAACTAAAAAACTAGAAATAAGGTAGAGATGGAAGCTGAATAGTGCCGTACCTAAAGGCTTTAATTAAATACTTAGATATCCTTTAGTATGGAAACTAGTTTCTTTAATATCTAGTCTATCATTTGTAATCATTGCAGATACATCATAAAAAAAGATAAAGGTAGAGACCATATAGATATTTACTCATTCACACAATAGATTGTGTGTGTGTGTATCTTCTAGGTACAAGGCACTGTGCTGAGCACTTTAGAGAAACAAAGATGAATAAAGTATATTTGGGCCCTCCAGAAGCTTATAATCATACATAAACACACACACACACACACACAAATAATTTGTGGGAATATCGCAGTTCTATATCTAGAATGACCTTTGATGGTCATCTAGTCCATCCCCTTTCCTTAAAAATATAATTATAGTCAATCAACTCTATTTTGAAAAGGAGTGAAGAGGGAGACCCAAAGTATAAACTACCATTTTTTTTAAATCTCAAAATGTGTGGGGAAACACAAAACATAAAAGGAAGCTAGGAAGTTATGCTGCCTAAGTGACACAATGGATAGATTGCTGGGTCTTCCTGAATTCACGTCTGGCCTCAAACCTTTACTAGCTAGCTGTGTGACCCCAGACAAGTCTGTTACCTCTGTTTGCCTCAGTTCCTCATCTATAAAATGAACTGGAGAAGGAAATGGCAAACGACTCTGGTATCCTTGCCAAGAAAACTCCATGAAGAGTTGGTCATGACTGAAAAATGACTCAACAACAACATGCAGCCTAGTAAGAAATGCAGTCAGATGGCTGGATTCCTACCTTAAATGGAGGTTCTGAGAAGAACCACTCAATTAGAGAGAAGTACTGCAGGGGAAAAGGGTAATTCTAAGGTCAGAATTCCAAGGCTGAAATGATCTTTTACAATAAAAAAGTTTCTGGGAGATGATGAAGTAGTCTGGAGTACAGCTTGATGAGAAATGTAACAACTTAAGCCAATTTTCTAGTCCAAGAACTACATACATACATACACATAAAATTCACACAAACATAAAAATGCATCTACACATACACATGTATTTGAAAACATATATATCTATACACATCATATACACACATATACATGTGTTCTGACAGATATATTTCAATATAATCCATTTTCTTTGTAATTCTATGTTTTATTTTATGCATTTAAAAACATTACTCTGAGAAAGGGATCATGGGTTTCACCCAACTGCCAAAGGGGTATATAATACAAAAAGGGTTAAGATCCCCTTATTCCATATGATAATCCTACATATACTTAACATATTACCCCAAAATCCTGGCCACCTCAAAAACATCCTCAGAGGTGGAGTAGAAATTAGCATTCTATTAAAACATTAAAAGCAACTACATTTTTTCCCTAAACTTAAAGCATGTCATACTTTAAGATTCAAAATCATATTAGTAGAAATTTGATATTTTAGTTGCTACTCAAATAATGGTGAACTAATTTACGAAACCATCTATGCTGGCTCAGTACACAGTAGCACTTGGGATCAGTAGCATTCATTTGTATAATGTAAGGCACACTGAACTTTGGGAAAAACTGGTCCCTCTGTTGTGGTTGGGTGCTAGGAGTTCAGGTCTCATGACCCCGTCACCTCCATGTAATCTTCTGTATCTCCTTTTTTATAATAAGGAGGTAAGCAAGAAATAACCCTAGATGATGCATTTACATATTAATGAATAAAGTTATTTAAATAAGATAACCTGGGCTTAATTTTGTTTTGTAGGGAACCCAGTACTGAAGATGTTATATGCTTGAACTGTGTTCCTGAAGAGATATTAAATAATTTTATGTAAAAGACATCATTTTGTAAACATGTATTGGTGACATTATTCATCTACTCAGGAGTAGGAGTTATAAAAAAAAAGTCAGAGCCAGCTATGAGTACATAAAACATTAAAAGTTCAATAATATTAATCCATAAACCATTTTAGGAAATGATTGCCTTTTTCACTCACATGAAGTCACATTCAAATGAGTTCCCTCTGACTCAGTTTCACTGATACCAGCAGAAGTAAGTTTCCTACAGTTCTAAGTGAAAATAACTAAACTGCAGGGAGAGAGAAGTTATTTTACTCCCTTTATGACAGATGATTCCAGATGAATAGTCAAGTCATTTCAAGAAGCCTCTTTTTCCTTGAATACCAGAAAGTCATATTACCTTGAGAACACCAATTTTAATAAAATCCACCCTCTTTTTTTCCAGAAGAAGTACTTTGACTTTAAAATTCTCTGCTCTCACTTAGTAAAAATTTTCAATGAGTACATAGGGATATGGAAAGCACTGAACTGTTGTGGAATCTATACTACAGATTATTAAAATAAAACATGTTAGAGCCAATTAACAATCCTTTTTATATGCTGTCCCTTCCTCAGATCATAGGACCTGGAGCATTAAGAGACTTCAGAGATCATCTAATACAATATCTTATTTTACACAGGAGGAAATAGACACAAAAGAAAGTTAACTTATTTGCCTAAGCTCACATAGCAAGAATAAAAAATTTAAACCTAGAAGGAACCTATCTATTGGGAGTAATATGTACTATAAATATGATAGTCTGTTGTTTTTTTTTTCTTTTTGTTTTTCCCCTTAACACAGAATAAGATTATCCCCAAGACTTAACTGGTCCAAGAGACTAAGGCTTGATACTACTTCCTGATCACCAATGCACAAAAGCAAGTGGGTACAGCAGAGGGGTTTTCTTAGGCTTAACACACACTTCTAAAGAGCACACTACCATGGCAAAAATATGACACATGCCTCTCAACTAATTTTCTGATGACAGGGATGGAAAGAAGGTTTTTAGTTTAAAGGAAAGATAACTTTTACTTCTACTATAGAATTTAAACTGTACCTCTTTCTTACTGAGGCTTCTAGTGAGTGGTGATGAAGGATCCTGGTACAGTGAACTTTAGCAGATTTACCATGGCAGAAATGCCAACTATTCAAACATGCTTGCTAGAATACATGTACTGGACTAGAAAAGGTCTCTGGTCACCTCTTCTACTTTATGTCTTCCTCTGAGTAGTAGGCGAGCAAATAGTGGGAAGTAAAAGAATAAGCATTTATTAAATACTTACTGTATACCAGCCACTATGCTAAGCACTTTTACAAATACTATCTCATTTGATCCTTACAACAACCCTCAGAGGTAGGTATACTCTGTGCCACTGGCTGCCTTTTCCCCAGCCCAAGGAGACAGAGGCAATGCTCTGTCTGACACACGACTGCAATGGAATAGGCAACATCACAGACCCTAGTAATAGTGGAGTGGGAAGCATAGAGAAACTCATCATAGTCCTTAGCTTACTATAATCCATAACTGGCAAGAACCTTCTGCATTGTTGCTGGTACATTACTCAGTGTAATGTGGTCATCTTCATAACTGTCCTCTATCCAAAGACCAATGAGTAGAATTGTTGAGAGGTGACTTGCTTTTGAGGACTAAGGGCTGTAACTGTTGGGAGGTATTTTGCTTTTTAATAATACAGGGGAGAGAAAAAATCTCTACATGACTACCTAGCCTCAGAAGATGGAAGATGTCCCTCAGTAGAGGCCTCTAAAGCAGTTAAGATTTGGGACCTCCTCACTTTCCCCATTAGACTACCAGGGAGAGAGGTCCTGGCCAGGGACAACAGAGTGAATGATGGTACAGATTATGAGTATCGATGCTGGCACTGTGACAACTTGCATGCAAGAGGGTAATGACTTCTTAGCTACCTTACTGAAGATGGCCTTAATCCACAATGAGGACTAGTGACTATGCCAGAAATATCATCTGCCCTATGACCCTGATTCTCCTGGTGCTCCTGCTCATCATCAACGTATTCCATTTAGATCTCAGTGTGAACTACAAAGATATGGCATCACCCATGACCACATGAGATGGATCATTGGAATCCAGGATTCAATCTTTCTGAAGGGGTAAAGTGAAGACTGGGATTTCTGGAATTCTTTCCATTTCATATCCAGTCACTCCTTTGGGGAGGGGGAATGCAGGTGAGTGTATAATATTGATTGTTCTTTTTGCTACATCTCCAATCTAGTTTTTATTTTCCTCCTTCCCTGGTACCTTTGCCAATCTCCTTATATCCTCAGGTCAAGGTTATCCAGTAATAGCCTTAAGGCCATTTACATTATAAAAGATCCTTGAGAAGACCTTTATGACCTTAGTACTCAAGAATGGGATGTTATAGAAGTGACATCTAATCTACACAATTGTGTTGGTAAGCAAAATGGGCTCCTTTGGCTTTTGTTTGCTTTGAGTAATTCAGCTATTTCATTGAATCTTACTAAGTGCTAAGCCCCAGGCCCAAACCCCTATTAGGTGTAAAACCTATGTGGGTGTGGATTGGCAACTAAGGTGGGGCCCAAGGTGGGGCTAACTCCAAGGAGGGCCTAGTTTACATGTCTGGGACAGCAGAGGCTCTTAGACCACTCTTTGTGATGATTTTAGGTCACACGGGTGAGTCGCATGTGCGACTCACCCCTGACACTGACAAAGATATAAATGCCAGGGGTTGGCCTCTTCTTCCTTGGAGCTCTTTGCTGAAGCAGTGGTGGAGCGTGTTGACTCTGGGCCAGCCCTTGTTCTGAGCTCCCAGGCTGAACCTAGATGTTGGTAACTATGAATCTGTATTGGGTCTGTCTGTTGATGTTTGTAATTTGTTTGTAATTTGCTCTGAATTTCAGGGTGCTGTCTTTTTCCCCTGAACTAAGTGAATTATGTTTATGTGCTGAATTAAAGTAAGCATGTCAACCCCTTCCCCCTGCTTTCCTTAGTTAAGCAGATCAAAAGAACCTGTGTTTTTGCAATGTGCTGGCAGCTTTCTGGGTGCTGGCTGTGGGTGGATCTTACACCCCCACAGAAGCTGCTAGCCAGATTGTGGAAACAACAATCTAGATTAATTTTTCCTTAAGAAGTAATAAAACCATTCTAGAGACTTGAGTCCAGGAAAACTAAGGACCAAACCACCAACATAGTTTCCTGATTGCCTAAGTATAAAAAACAGCAAAGGCTACCATATGTAGAGTCTGAGAGGGGTAGAGGGGTTCCTCAGGCTTGAAGTTATAGTGAGCCAAATCAATGTGACATTTTGATTCCCCACAAACTTTGACTTGTAATAGTTGACACACTTTGACAAATCTACTGCCGTGAAGTTGTCAAATATTTCTGTAGTAGCTCCTATGGGCATGTCACTGCTTTATACATTCATAAAACTAAGAGTTGAAAGAGACCACAAAGACCATCTAGCCCAACTTCTTTAATTTGCAGAGAAGGAGGCTAAAGCCCAGAGGTAAAATGACTAGCTTGCCCAAGGCCAAACTGGTAGCAAGCAGCAAAGCTGATTCAAACCCAGGCCTTCCAGAGTGCCACTTCTGCTACAATATACTGCCAGAATGAGGGTAAGGAAATGAAGAAACATTTATAGAATACCTACTAAGTGTATTGGAGAAGGAAATGGTAAACTACTCCAGTATTTTTGCCCCCCAAAAATCCCAACAGGGGCGTAAAGAGTCAGATACAACTGAAAATCAACCAAACAACAAAAAACCATGTGTATTCTAAGCACTTTTAACAAATGTCTCATTTGATCCTCACAACAACCCTAGGTGATAGGTACCATCAGTACGACATTTTACAATTAAGGAAATTGACTTGTCCGGGGTCAAGTAGCTAGTTTGTGTCTGAACTTCCCTCTGTTAAATATTTAAATGAGTGTTTTCATGTAAATCCTATCTCAATGTAATAAAGTTATCACTTAAGCTTTTTTAAAAAATTGGTAGATACTATAACTACCCCCGTTTTACAGTTAAGGAAACTGAAGCAAACAGGTAAAGTGTCCAAAGCTAGATTTGAACTCAGGTTTTCCTGACTTCCAGGCTCAGCAGTTCTATCACTGTACCTACCACCAGCTGCCTGGTGGTAAATAAATAAATAAATACGTTTTTTTAAAAAAGGAGTTCTTAGACTAAAGAGACATTTCTGGAAATCAAGGACTGATTGCCTTAAAAATAGCAGCCATTTCCTTATGTTTTGGTCTGAGAAGAGTTGGACCCATGAATAACTTTGCGAGATCTAAGCCATCAATTATATACATTCCTTAGCAGCCATAAGACATACATACATATGCATATATATAAATATATTTATATATTCATAATCTTCAAAATACTTCACACCTGCAAAAACAATATATTTTCTTATTGAAAACCACTGCTTTGACATAATTAAGGCAGTGTTTTTACCACCTACTCTCATGGAGGGTGCAAGTCTGAAGAATTTTCTAGATAAGTGGTTATTCATCTGAAAGTTATCTTCCTCCTGCCTGTTCCTTTACTAATTCATTGATTCAAAAATATTGTACAAAACATTATTCCAGACTTGGAGGGGAGACCCAAAGACGAACAAGAAATAGACTCTGATACAAAAGACCTTATGGGAAGAGGACCTAATCTAATAAAGGAAATAAGGCAAGTACATAATCATTGTAATTATGACAGTAATACTAGTAGGGTATAATAATTAATCAACAAGTATTTATTAGATGTCTCCTATATACCAGACTCTGTGCTACATTCCTGAGATACAAAGAATTTCAAAAAACAGTCCCTGATCTTAAAGAACTCAAAGGCTAATATAGGGAGACAAAAAGCAAAGGGCTATGCACAAACAAGATAAACTAGAGATAATTAACTGAGGAATGCACTAATATTAAGGGAAATTGGAAAAAGCTTCTTGTAGAAGGTAGGATCTTAGCTGGGACTTGAAGGAAGATAGGGAGGGCAGGAGATAGAGATAATAAGTACATAAAAGAGGTACTCAATGTTACCAAAGTTCAGAGGAGAGAATGAAAGATAATTTTCAGCTAGAAAAATATGGGAAGCTTTGTAAGTCCCAAGACTTTCTACCCTCCAATTTCAGCCTCTTCATAGGATTTTCTAAATATTAAGCTTTGTTAAATCCAAGGCTGCCCAAAAATTTCTGCATTTTCCTCAGGAGGAAATTTTGCAATGTCAATTACAAGGAATCCAGGAGATTGTTAAAGAAGGCTCCCCTGAGCCTTTAGTGTGGGATTTGAGAATGAATTCTCTTTCAATGTAAATAAACAAAATAAACAAAAACCGAGAGATTTCATTGAAGGAGCAAATGTGTGGCCATTGAAAGCATCCCATGAGAAAAGGTGAACTCTGAGAAAGTGGGAGTCCTATACTCGACTAGTCAAGATCTATGAGGTGAAGGATGGAATATGCAGAAAAAAATAAAGTTTGTGAACTTGAGGTGTCAGGGGAAAAGGAGGGAGGAGGGGCAGAAAAAGAAGGAAAAGTTGTCCCAGTCCAGGACTTTGTAGGAAGACCTTCTGGGGTTAAGAAAAGAAAAAGGATAATAGACACTTTGGCAAAATGGAAAATGTATTCAGACATACTTTTCCCAGACCTACTGAGTTTGTTTCCTTTGACCTCTAGGTGCATTCTGATCTTCTATCCATATAAAACTCAGCAAGAAAAAGATGTAAATATAATTTACTAAAGATTTGTATCCCATGTGGCAGATTCAGAGTTTTAAGGTCTGAGCAAGCCTGATGAAGATATCAACAGCTGTTCTTCTGCATAATGAAAATCAACTCTTATCTGCTCAGAAAATTTTCTTGTACATTCTAGTTCTGCTAAAGCCTCATGGTATGATCTTGAAAGCAAACATTTATACTTCTTTCATTTCTGAATTTCTAATATAAGGTTCACAAAATATCCCAAGCAGCAACTCTAAGGGCTGGATGGATTCTTCTATTCATATTTACAAGGCTTTTTTAAGGAAGTAAAAGTTAGTTGTTTGCATTGGTATAAATACAGAATTAATAAAATCAAGGGATTTCCCCAGGTCTGCAAGTTCAGGCCTCCTGAGCAGATTCAGATTTTAAATTTTAAAACTGCCTTGCATATACCTTTTTTTGAAAATACATCAAAAACAGCCTAAGGAATATGATTAGAACAAAACATTTGACCATGCTTAGTCTATAATGAAACCACTCAAGGTAGCTGATGCAAGAAGCAAAACCTAAGGAAAGATGTTAACAATTCAATGCTTTTGTTGAATTCAGGATTATGGGTTCTATTTACCTAAAACAAAATTATTGATGGATTCAGAATAAAATATCAATACCCCTGCAGAAGGAGGATAGGCATTTAAATTGAATGGGTATTGAATTTATTATTTACTCTCACTGTCTCTCTGTTTCTTTCCATTCCCAACATTACCATCCCAATTCAGATCCACTTTACTCCTTTCCTACTGCAAAAGCCCCCCTAACCAGTTTCCCCACCTGTGTCTCCTCTCTACAATCCATCCTTCACACTATGGAAGACAAACCTTTCCAAATATGGCTATAATCATGTCACTTTCCTGGCCTCTAATGAAGAAAGTACAAATTCCTTAATACAGCTCCCAATATCCCGGCCCCATCCTACCTTTCTGGCCTTATCTAGTCACTTTCAATCTTCACTATATTTGAGCCAAATCAGACTATTTTGTATTCCCCAAACCTGGTCTTCCATTTTTTTGCCTTTGGGCTTTTAATTTCACTGTTTACCCTGCCTAGAATTCTCTTCCCTTCCTTCTTACCTACGCAAATCTTTTTTCCATTTGTTTGTTGTCCTGTTGTTTCAGTTGTGTTTGACTCTTCCTGAAACCATTTGGGATTTTCTTGGCAAAGATACTGGAGTGGTTTGCCATTTTCTTCTCCAGTTCATTTTACAGATAAGGAAGCTGAGGCAAATAGGGTTAATTGATTTGCCCAGAGTCACATAGCTAGTAAGTTGAGGAGGGTAGATTTGAACTCAGATCTCCCTGCCTCCAGGCCCAACAATCTAATCACTGTGCCACCCAGATGCCCTTATGCAAATCTTTATTGCCTTTTAAGACCTAGTTCAAATACCACATCCTCCATTATATATCCTTTGATTACTTGAATCAGAAATCACATTTTCCTTCCTCTGAGTTTCCCATGCCACTTTGTATCCTTTAATGCACATATATTATGGTATAATGGAAAGAATGCAAGGCTAAATCATAAAAGATCTGGGTCCAAATTCCATCTCAGATGATAGCTGGGTGATTTAATCTCTATAAGCCTTAGGTTGCTTATATTTTAAATGTTAACAATAGTGCTGTTGTACTGCTAACCCCACAGAAAAAAAACTGTTGGTTATTCTCTAAGGACATCTAACTCTAACCCCACAGAAAAAACTGTTGGTTATTCTCTAAGCACATCTAACTCATCATAGGCAAAACAGTTTGCTATCTTTTCTTTGTAAACCTGTCCTTTCTCCAAACTTCCTGTTCTTACTGAGAGTACCACCATCCTCCCAAGTCATTTAGATAGATAACCTGAGTCATCCTTGATGTTTCACTCTCTTAGATGCCCCTCATTCAGTCAATTGCTATCTTGCCTTCTTTTAATAATTCAACAGTTGGCTCATTTAATTCTCAAGAAGATAACAAACAAATAAATCTAGAACTATGCCCCCCCAAATCACCACATTTTATATACATCTTGACCCAGTGGTAAAACTATTAGGGCTATTCCCCAAGATGTAGAAAGAGGAAAAGGGACCCAAGTATATAAAAATATTAATCTCAGCTATTTTCCTAACAGCCCCAAATTGGAAATTACAAGTTGCCCTTGGGGCAGCTAGGAGGTGCAGTGAGTAGAGCGCTGCAGTGAACAGAGTCGAGGACCTGAGTTCAAATCCAGTCTCAAACACTTGACACAACTTACTTGCTGTGTGACCTGGGGCAAGTCACTTAACCCCAATTGTCCTACCTTCCCCCCTCCAACAAACAAAAAATAAAGAGTTGCCCACATTTTGGAGAATTGCTAAACAAGTCATGCTTTATAAAAATAATGGAATGTTATTCCATCATAAAAAAATTATAAAATGGACGGTTTCAGAGGAAGCATATCAGTTCTTCTCCTAATAGACAAAAACTGGAAACTAAATGGGTGTCCACATTTTGGAGAATTGCTAAGCAAATTATAATATATATATATATATAATGGAACATGTATATAATGGAACATTTATGATGGAAAATTACAAAATGGAAAGCTTCAGAGGAAACTGTGAAGACCCCTATGAAGTGATGCAGAGTGAACTGAGCAGAACCAAGAGAAAAATTTCATAATAATATTATAAGGAAAAACAACCTTGAAAGATTTTAGAACCCTTACTATTTCAAAGATAAACCACAGGTCCAGAGCACTGAATATAAAACACATCACCTAACTCCTGCCAGAGAAATAATGCACTTAAAATGCAGAATAAGATATGTTTTTGGATACAGCAAATGTGCGGATTTGTTTGTCTGGATCATACATATTCATTACTAGGGTTTAATTTTTTTTAATTGATCAAGTGATGGGCAAAAGGTGGGAGAGATAACATGTTCATGAAAATAACTAAATACATTTTTACAGGAACAAAATGCTTAATCATGTTAATGGTAAGTCAAATCATTCACACAAAAGTTTAGGCACATAATCCCCAAAGTTCTTAGAAGAAGGTCCATTCAAATGACAGGTGAGTCTAGAAAGGAGACATAGAGCTTTCCGGTGAGAGTCAACAAACCCATTCCATGCTATCCTATAAGTAAGATTTCACATTATAGGCTCCACATGCCTTTGTCGTGTAGACTTTTGCACCTTTACCTGAGCAAAGCCTGAATACAAATCAACTTTTTTTAATCACAATGTCTTGATAAATAACATTTGTCCAATGTAGTAACTCACATTGCTCACATTGACATAATACTCTCCAGTTTTCAAAGTATTTTTCTCATAACAACCCTGTGAGACTTACAGCTAGCATTTTTGTATCACCTTAAGGTTTGAAAGCACTTTTCCAACACTCATCTCATTTGAGCGTCACAACAATTTTTTAAAGTAGGTGCTATTATTTATGGCCAGTTCACAGATGAGGCAACTAAGGCTGAGAAAGGTTAAATGACTTTGCTCAGGAGCGTACAGCTAGGGTCTAAAGCAGGACTTGAAGTCCAGCACTCTGTTGCCATCTAGAGTTTTTGGTGAAAGCATTCATACCTCCATTTTAAAGCAGAGGAAACTGAGGCTCAGAGAGATTAAGTAATTTGGCCACAGTCACACAGCTATTCAATCATAGAACAGATTCTGTGTTCTTTATTTCTTTCATTCTATCACAATGACAATCATAAACATAAGATAATTTTTTTAATGTTTAGATGTGATATGTTAACCTCTAATTACTTTCCCTTTATTGTGGTGCCTAGATTAGCCAAGATAGTTCTTTGAGGAGCACACAACTTACAATAAAGGTAGTATCCTTTGGGTTAGTGTCTGTTTACTGCCGTCCTGCTAAGCTTGATTTACGCATTCATTCACTCACAAAACATTTATGAAGGGCCTGCTAAGAAATGAAGTGAGCCTAAGTTTTCCTGAATCACAGCATGAGCCTTAACAGAAGCTAATTAGCTCTTGTTCATCAAACCGCACTGCTCTTCTCCAGCCTGAGAAATAACAGCAGATTTCTTTTGTCCCTTTTCTCAGTCTGTGAGCTTCAACAAAATAACACTGCAAAATGTGGTCATTCTCCTGACTTCTTTTTTGTCCATCTTACTGTTTTGTCCAATCAAAAGAAATTTTGAACCACAAAGAACTTTGATATTTGCATTTTAAAAGAGGATGCCTAGGGAAAGCCTTGATTATGACTAAGGAATTTATCCCTAAGGGTCACGATTCAGGTATGAGTTAGGAAAAGATTTTTTTTTGCTCAAGGGAAGAATGTCCTTCAAATATAGCCATCCATAAAAGATAGGAATAATTTTCTCATAAAAGCATTCACATATTCTAAATTGTGGAAAGAATGCTGGTCCTAGAATCACACTATCTAGGTTCGAAGTCCTGCAGTGACACTTGCTAGCTGCATGAACATAGATAAATCATTTAACTTTGAACTTCAGTTTCCCCATCTGTATAATGGAGCAGATACTTTCGTTACCTGGTTGTTATAGGGGAAAAGTGCTTTGTAAACCCTAAAGCACTATGTAAATGTGATAGAGTAATTTAACCAGTTAGTTTAGAGTAGTTGAAGATGATTCTATTTAAAAAAAATGATAAAACAAGGAGAATAACAACAGCTTCTAAAATCTACTTTTATTCACCAAGCAAACATCGTCACCTATACCTAGGCCTGACCCAGCACAATAGGTAGGTATTTTCTGATGTAATTTCAACACACCACCAGCTCTGCTTATTCAAAAAGATTTGTCAATTTCTTCTATCATGATGCCTGGGGGAATCACATTATTCAGTCTTTGAAGGCACTCTTACTAAAAAAATCAAATATTGCATGGGAGGAGAATCCATTAATTATCCATCAACACTATAGTTTAAGAGAGACAATCTGGTATAGTAGAGGCCTGTCCTTCACATCAGAAAGAGAGCAAGCAGTTCCACCTCTGACACACACTAGCTGTTGTGAATATGGGCAAGTCACTTAATCTCTCCATATCTCTAAGATTGCTATAACTTATAGGTGAACAGTTCTACAGTAATAGAAAGATTTACCACACTGGGTACATTGCTACAGCAATGAAATCATGGCATCCAGATTTCCTCCCCCAGCCCATTCCCCAAAAACCTTGCTTAAATCAGTTTATCACAGTAACCCTAGCAGGGACCTACCTGCTAGAAAAAAATGTAAGGTTAGCTTGATAGAGTAGTAGATAGGGAAAGGTTTCAAATCCAGCTGTCTCCTAATTCCTCATTACTTACTTTCCTGCCATATTCTAAATATTACTTTTAAAATCACTTTGTGTCTCCTGATGACAGATATGGATCCTAGCACTTACTAGCTGTGTGACTTTGAGCAAGTCACTTGACATCTGTGAAACCTCATTTCCTCATCTGCATTTTTGAATCTCTTTTAGCAAGTCATTGACTTGTTTTTCATGGTTTTCTCTCATCCTTCTCATTTCTCTTCCCAATTTTTCCTCTACTTCTCTTACTTGCTTTTCTAAATCCTTTTTGAGTTCTTCCATGGCCTGAGACCAG
>CM053624.1:207584464-207626112 GCA_028646595.1 Phalanger gymnotis
GGTTTCACACTTGATAGGGCTTTGGGCCTGGGGCTTAGCATTTAACAGGTGAAAGTACTTTCACCGTAAACAAAAACCAAACTCCTCAAGGGCACCTGTTAAACTAAGCCCATTTTGCCTTACTGGCACACCTTCCAACTACTGATTGACTCTCTCCATACACACACATACACACACACACATACACATACATATATACATGTATATATTGTGGTGGATGTTTCATCTGCATAAAGAATGTTAACTCCTTGGGGGAAGGAAATGATTATTTTTCCTTTCCTTTCCTTTCCTTTTTTTTTGGTGTGCCCATTACTTAGCACAGATCCTGGCACATAGCAAATACTTAATATGTGTTTGCAGAACTTTGATAGATTTAGAATTCTCATCAATACAATGACCAACCACAATTCCAGAAGACTCATGAAGAAACATGCAACCTACCTCTTGAGAAAGATGTGATAAGACTCAGAGTGCAAATTGAAATCTTTTTTTTTTTGATGTGACCAATTCAGTTTTACTTGTTTTATTTTTGTTTTTTTGGGTTTTTTTGTCAGGGCATTTGGGGTTAAGTGGCTTGCCCAAGACCACACAGCTAGTACGTGTGTCAAGTGTCTGAGGCTGGATTTGAACTCAGGTCCTCCTGACTCCAGGGCCAGTACTCTACTTACTGCATCACCTAGCTGCCCTATTTATTTTACTTGTATACATGCTGTAACCGTGGTTTTCTTTTTCTTGCTTTCTCAGTGGAGAAAGGGAAGAGGAGATCTGTAAATAAAATAAAATAGAATTTTAAATAAAATTTTAAATAAAGACATAAAATAAATTAAATGCTTTTTGATTGCTTGCTTTCAAGTTCAATAAATTCATTCACATCTTCACCACAAGAAATGATCTTCTCCTCCCTATAAGTAGAGGATTTTTAAAAGTACACAGATTCTTTCAAATTACAATAGTCATTTCCCTAGTAACTCATTAATTATAGATCATTGCCCAAATTACTGGATTGCAACTGATGACTTTCTATTAACAAAATATATTACAAGAGGTTGGTAGAAAAAAAGCATTTCTGAATACTTTAAGATTCATTTCAGTAGGTCATCTCCGCCATCACATCTACAAACAGACATGGCCATAAAAATCATAAAAAATATTCAGAAGAAGACTTCCAGGAAAGGAGTCAAGATAGTAGAGTAGAGAAAGCACTACAGAAAATAACACCTTAAAAACATAATTGGTCAAATGGAAAAAAGAAGTACAAAATTTGACTGATGAAAATAACTACTTAAAAAGCAGAATCAGTCAAATGGAAAAGATATTAAAAAAACTCACTGAAGAAAAGAACTCCTTAAAAATCAGAATGAAACAAATGGAAGTTAATGACTCCATGATGCATAAAGAAAAACAAATTCAAAAGAATGAAAAATGGAAGAAAAGAGGAAATATTTCATCAGAAAAATAACTGATGTAGAAAACAGACATAAGAGAGAAAATTTTTAAAGTATTGAGCTATCTGAAAACCATGATGAAAAAAAGAGCCTAGACACCATATTTCAAGAAGTTATAAAGGAAACCTGCCCCAGTATCTTAGAAGAAGAGGGTAAAATGGAAATCGAAAAAATCCACCAATTACTTCCTGAAAGAGATCCTAAAATGAAAACTCCCAGAAACATTATAGCCAACTTCCAGGGCTCCTGTATCAAGAGAAAATACCTCAAGCAGCTAGAAAGAAACCATTAATATTCCACAGAGACACAGTCAGGATCACACAAGATTTAGCAGCAATCACCTTAAAGGAGCAAAGAGCATAGAATATCATATTCTGGAAGGAAAAAGCTAGGATTATAACCAAGTGTAACCTATTCAGGAAAACTGAGTTATTATCCTTCAGGGGGAAAAATGGATATTTAATGAAATAGAGGACTTTCAAGCATTCTTTATGAAAGGACCAGAGATGAATAGAAAATTTGATTTTCAAATAAAAAGACTCAAGAGAAGCACAAAAAGGTAAACATGAAGGAGAAATCATAAAGGATTCAATAAAGGTAAACTGTTCACATTTGTATATGGAAAAAATAATGTTGACGTGTAAGAACTTTATCATAATTAGCATGGTTAGAAGCACTTATATAGACATAGAACACAGTTCTATATTGATTATGTTGGGATGATCAAAGAAAATGGATGAATGAGAAAGAGAAATGCACTGAGAGGAGAGGTAAAATGGGAAAGTTTTTCTCACATAAAAGAAGCATGCAAGAAAGAGCTTTTAATATAGAGAAAGAAATGGGGGCAAGCAATTCTTGAACCTTACTCTCAACTGAATTGGTTCAAAGAAGGAAGAATGTGTGTGTGTGTGTGTGTGTGTGTGTGTGTGTGTGTGTGTACTTGTATGCATGTCCAACAATCAGTTGAGTATAGATATCTATCTTACCCAACAGGGAAGTTGGAGTGGAAGAAGATAAGATAAAAGGAGACAGCGATAAAAGGGAAGACAGATTGAATGAGGCAGTGATCAGAAGCAAAACAGACTTTTGAGAATGGACAAGATAAAAATAGAGAAAGAAGGATAAATAGAAGAAAATAAAATGGAGGGAAATGAAAGTTGGAATCATTACTGTTAGCATGAATGGGATGAACTCACCTATAGAACAGAAGCAGAGAGCAGAATGCATTAGAAACTATAATATTCATTTATAAGAAACACATGTGAAACAGAAACACACACTCACACGCACACATAAACACACAGTTACAATAAAAGGCTGGAGTATAATCTATTATACTTCAGATGAAATAAAAAAGTTGGGGGTAGCAATGATAATCTCAGACAAAGCAAAACTAAAGATAGACCTAATTATAAGAGGTAATCAGGGGAACTGCATCTTGCTAAAGGCTACCATAGACAATGAAGTGATATCACTACTAAATGTATATACAGCAAATGCATAGCATCCAAATTCTTAAAGGAAAAGTTAAATGAGTTACAAGAGGAATAGAATAGAATTATACTGGGGGGGGGACCTCAAACTGAAAGTTAAAAAAAAGAATGTTTAAATAACCATATACTAGCAAGAGAAAATGAACCACCCATCAATAAGTTCCATAAGAGTATCTACCTAAATCCAAGAACATTATATGTAGTTGGGATAAACTAGAAGCCTTCCTAATAAGATCAGGGATGAAACAAGGATATTCATTATCACCACTGTTATTCAATACTGTATTAGAAAAGCTACCCATAGCAGTAAGACAGGAAAAAGAAATTCAAAGAATAAATGTAGGCAATAAGGAAATAAAACTATCACTCTGTACAGATGATATGATGGTATAATTACAGAACCTTTGAGAACCAGCTAAAAAAACTAGTTGAAACAATTAAAGACCTTAGCAAAGTTGCAGGATATAAAATAAACCCATATAAATCATCATTTTTATATATTACCAATAAAACCCAACAGGAAGAGATTGAAAGAGCAATTACATTTAAAATGACCACAGACATTATAAAATACTTGCGAGTCTGTATGACAGGACAGACCCAGGGACTAAAGAAACACAATACAAAATACTTTTCATACAAAGACAGATCTAAACAATTAGATAAATAACAATTGCTCATGGGTAGTCCAAGCCATTATAATAAAAATAACAATTCTACCTAAGTTAGTTTATTTATTCAATGTCGTTTTAGTCAAACTAACAAACAACTATTGTATAGAGCTAGAAAAAATAATAACAAAAATCACTGAAAGAACAAAATGTCAAGAATACCAAGAGACTGAATGAAAAATGTAAAGGAAGGCAGCCTAGCAGTACCATATTTCAAACTATATTGCACAGTGGTAATTATCAAAACCATCTAGTACTGGCTAAGAAATAAAATGACTGGACCAGTGAAATAAACTAGCCACACCATAGACAGCAGTAAATGACTGTAGTGATTTAGTATTCGATAAACCCTAAGATCCAAGTTTCGGGGTCAAGAACTCACCATCTGACAAAAATTACTAGGAAAATTGGAAAGCGGTTCTATGGAAACAAGTCATAGACCAAGATCTCACACCATATACTAAAATAAGGTCAAAACGGGTTCATGATCAAGACATAAATGGTAATATAAGTAAATTAGGAGAGCATGGAAAAGTTGGCTCTCAGATCTACAGATAAGAGAAGAATTTATAACCAAATAAGAGATGGGGAGGATCCCAGGAAGTAAAATGAATAATTTTGATTGCATGAAATTAAAAAGGTTTTACATGAAAAAACCCATGTAGCCAAAATTAGAAGGAGAGTAAGAAACTGGGAGAAGGGAATTTTATACCATTTCTCTGATAAAGGTCTCATTTCTCAAATATTTAGGGAACTTAGCCAAATTTATAAAAAATAAGACCCATTCCCCAATTGATAAACTCAGTATTTTACCACATAATCTTTGCATATTTTATGCCATTTTTTTTTGCAAAAAAATGGGGTACAACCATTATGTGAAGCTTTTAAAAATTTGCTGATTTTACTTAAAAATCATTTATTACTAAATTGTCTTTGGTGCAATATTAGGATGCATGGAATGCTCATGAATATATATTAAAATTTAATACTGTCAAGGCACATCCACTGAGAATTCTAGGCTCCTGGCTTACAATGCACAAAAGATAAATGCCTATCCACATGCCACTGGTGAATACATTGGTGCTTTGCTTACCTTTTAAGCAGCATGACTGACAGAATTATACCATTTGACGATTATGCAATGAAGGTTATAAACCAATTTTTGGACTGTAAAAAACCGGGTGTGACAATTACGCAGTGGCGAAGATTATGTAGTAAAATATGGTAATTAAAGATATTAAAGGGCAATTTTCAGAAAAACAAATCAAAGTTATTAATAGTCACATAAAAACTGTCATTATTGATTAGAGAAATACACATAAAAACAGCTTTGAAGTACCACCTTACAGCTATCAGATTGGCTAACATGACAGAAAAGAAAATTATAAATGCTGGAGCAGATGTGGAAAAATTGGGACACTAATGCACTGATGATGGAGCTGTGAACTGGTCCAATCATTCTGGAGAACAATTTGGAACTATGCCCAGTGGGCTATAAAACTGTGCATACCCTTTGACCCAAAAATACCACTACTGGGTCTCTATCCAAAAGAGATAAAAGGAAAAGGACTTACATGTAAAGTGGCTCTTTTTGTGGTGGCAAAAAAATTGAAAATTGAAGAGATCCATCAATTAGGGAATAGATGATCAAGTAGTGGAATTTTTTGTGATGGAATACTACTGTGCTATGAGAAATGACAAGTAGGATGGTTTCAGAAAAAAAAAACTGGGAAGACATTAACTGATATAAAGTGAAGTGGGAAGAACCAGGAGAAGATTATGCACAGTAACAACAATATTATAATGATCTACTGTGAAAGACTTAACTACTCTTATCAAGACAATGATTCAAGAAAATTCCAAAGGACTCGTGATGAAAAATGCTATCTATCTTCAGAGACAGAAATGATGAACTCTTGAATGCACAGAGAAGCACACTTTTTTTGCTTTGTGTTTCTTGCTTTTTATTTTTGCAAAATGAGTAATGTGAAAATATGTTTGTATGACTTGACATGTATAATTAGTATCATAGTGTTTGCCTTATCAATGAGTAGGGTAGGGGTGGGGGAGAGGGAAATAACTTTGACCTCAAATTTTTAAGAAATGAATGTTTAAAATAATTTTTTTAAACAGAAAAAATATTCAGAAGACCGTGGTTGGTCCTCTGGAGATAAACTGCACTGAATTTAGCCAAGCTGATCTTCAGATGGCAATAACATTTTTACTCATTCATTCATTCATTCACTTACATATATTCACTCAGTCATTCATTCATTACCACCAGGCTTATACCTGAAAGCCTTTCAAGCTTGGTAGAACCTAGCAGAGCTTATGCTTCACTGTGGATGAGACATTGGAGTAGGGAGGTCTTTATTGACATTATCTAGAATCATTAAGGACTAAGCTTGTGATTGCTTTAGGATAAGAAACTCCCTCTACTAAGGCAGATTGTCACTCAATCTATAATACATAGTCTTAGAATAAAAGAAAAGGTTCTCCCCCTTCAGGGAAATATTTTCCCTTCTTTAAGCTGCCTCTTGGAATCCATGGCTAACCAACAGACTTTGCTAAGGTGGTGCCTCCTATACCAGGCTTTTCCTCCATCACTTTGTCAGTTGTTACTGCTTTATTCTCCATCCTGCTCACTCCTTCAGAAATTACTTTGAATTTACTTTATATATAGTTTGTATTAAGTTATCAATGTCCATGTCCTGACTCCCTAGTAAGAATGTAAGTTCCTTGAGGAAAAGGACTCTCATTTTTATTTTTCTCATGCCGTGAATGTAAGGATAAAGAGAGAAAATGGATTTATCACTTCATTGATGTAGTGAGTTCCCATTAAGGGTCTTTCCACCAATACAAGTCTGATCCTTCTCTTCAGTCTATCATCTCATAGAGCTGCCTAGAGTACTGAGAGGCTAAGTGACTTGCCATAGGTGTTCAGCCAGTATATGTCAGAGGCAAGACTCAAACCCAGGTTTTCCTGGCTATGATGTTAGTTCTCTACCCCACATAGTCCACTGCTCACTTTTAACATCATAAGAGATTTAATAAATGTTGAATTATTGAATTGAATTTATTACAGAAAGAATCTAAGTTAATACTCCAGGTGCTTTTGCCCCCCCTAAAATTTTTCTTGCATTAACTTTTCATACATACATATATTTTAATATGCTCATATATATGTCATATATGTTGTATCCTCACATGGAACATAAGCACACTGAAGGTTTCATTCTAGCTGAAGCAGCTAGGCATCCTAGAATGAAGATATGTGGTAGCTTATGCTAGGTTAGTCAAACCATCACCACCACCACCTACTGTCAGAACAGAGTTGGAAACACTCCAAGACCCCAAACCCAAATGTTTTCAGAGTAACAATGTCCCTTGGACCACAAATCTTGTTTGCAGCCCAGACATCATGTGGGGGAACTCGATGTCTGTGGAAATATGAACAGGCAACTGCTCTTTTTGACTATATATTTGTTACAAGAGCTTTTTTTTAGTTTTTCTTTTCTCTTCACCAATGGTGAAAAGAGAGACGTAAAGGGAGAGAAAATCAATTATTGTTAAGAGCATAAAAGAAAATTTAATTTAAATAAAATTCCTCGGCCATATCAAATAGTTCAGAATCAGAAAATTATATAGTTTTATCAATGGAAAGATATTTTTTTAAATTGCCATCTGTTTTGTCACTATACCCTAGGAAATTTGAAGCTTTTCCATCTGATCCAAAGCTGAAAATTTTATGTGTTGTTTCTCCCATTACATTATAAACACCTTGAAATCAGGGACGTTCTTGTTTTTCTATTTGTATCTCTAGTATTTAGCATAGTGCTTTACATATTATATGACATTAATAAATGCTTTTTTGCTCCTTAATTCAATGAAAACCAAGGAATTGTTTTGTGAAAGTGTCAAAGTGGATCCATTATTCATTATAAAAATATTTTTGTCACTTTAAATCACTTTTCACAAATAATGGTTTAGAAAGAATAACCAATAAGTTTACTCCTAACGTCCTTCAATCCATGGTAGGCTGACATATTTTGCTATTTAAAATATTTTTGTTGACAACCAAGCTTTTTTGGGAGACCACAAATGTTTCAGGGCCTTAAATGGGGTTGTGTTACCTAGGATGTCAAAGAATATTAGATATTTCTCCCTAAGCTATTCCAAATTTTATTTTTCAACTAAAAACCCATAGATGTCATTATTTAAATTAATTATTTAAGTTCATAAACCTTGAGAAATTGGTTATCAGAAGCAGTTAATGATGAAGACTTTGACTTAATGGAGGGTAATATTCTAATAAACCATTTGTTAACTACAGTAATTGGCCATTTGTAAGAGAATTATAGCTATTACAACTGTACTTAATGAGAGCTATTGAGAAAAATGTACAATGGGATCAAAATGTCATACAAAAGTGCAGTCAAAATTTTAATATGTGGAAAATGATTGCTACCTATCACTTGAAGGCTCATATTTTTTGACCAATGAAAGGTGGAATTGGTTCTACTAAAATTTAGTTGATAAAGGTAAGGATTGCTCTATAAGTATGTGGAGGAAAAGTGCGGAAAATATTTCAAGTGGAACTACTTAAAGACCTTACAACTGTTCCCACTTTAAGGACTTTCAAATTTTTTAAGTTCTCAGCAAAATTTATTTATTGTAATAAAATACTGGCATATGTTTAAGTTTAAGAATTTGATGTTTCATTAACTTTAACCTGACATGCAATATCAGACAAAGTTTGAATGATACTTTAAAAATAAATTTTGAAATATTTTTGTGGTCCCAAGCCCTTCAAGGGGATGTAACAAAGATGTGCTACCTTTCTTCCCAATCCTTCTTGGTCTGCTTAGTAGTATTGTGATTCATGTCCAATGTTCAATGCTTAATGTATTCCAAGGCTTTCAACTGGTCCCTTCCTTCTCCTCTCTCTTCACTTGCCTAGTAACCTCTCATGGGTTCAACTAGCATCTCCATTTAGATAATTCCCAAATCTACCTATTCAGCTCTCATTTTCCTTTCAATCTCCAGTTGCTTATGTCTAAATGACTGCTTAATCTGAAGATGTCCCACAGGCATCTCAAACTCAATATGTATGAAGCAGAACTTATTTTTGTATCTCTAAATTGATCACTCCAATTTGCCCTATTTATTTAGAAGGGATCATTGTCCTTTAAATCCCTCACTATTGCAAGTATTGCAACTCTTAACTTTTGTTTATTACCTATATACAGTCAATTACCATCTTGTAGACTCAACCGCCCCCACAGCTCTCACATCTGTCCTCTTATTTGCAATCACATCACAACCATCCAAATTCAGAACATCATAACCTTTTGCCTGGACTATTGAAATATCCAATTATCCCTCCTAATCATATATAGAGCTAATAAATTGTTATCATTAATGCACATGTCTGAATATGTCACTTCTCTGCTCAAGAAGCTATGGTGGCTCACTATTACCTCCAGGAAAAATACAAACCTTTCTGTTTATCAACTAAAGCATTTCATCATCTGGCTCCAGCCTGCTTTTGTGGAAAGTTCTATGAAAACTGGTCTACTTGCTCCTCTTGATACTAGGCATTCCATTTCTCATCTTCATACCTCAACACAGGCTGTCCTCTATGTCTGGAATGCCCTTCATTCGCACTTCTGCCTTTTGTAACCCCTGAATCTCTTCAAGGCTCACCTGAGGATCCAGTTTCTACAAGAAGCCTTTCCTGATTCCCTCAGCTGTTAGTTTTCCCTTCCTAATAAAATCATTTGGTATCTATTATGTACATAGGGTTTTCCAAAACTCTCAATGCAGTTTTAAGTTATTAAAATTTTGAGACCTTCTACACATTATATTGGAAAATCAATGTGGCCTGGTAGATGAAGAGCTAGCTTTGGTGCCATGAAAGCCTAGGTTTAATTCCCTCCTAAATACTGACTATTTGACCCTGGTAAATTTTTAATTGATAGGGGTGTTTGATGGAGGAAAGATCATTGACATCCTTATCAAAAGAAATCACATACCCCCAATATATGTGCATTTGCTTATTGTAGGTATTTTGCACTATGATAATAATAATGTATATCATGGAACTTAAAATAGAGATTTAAAAGAGATGAAATCAATATGAACTAATACATTGTCTTTGAGTGAATAAATAGGGGATCACAGTTGTCGCTTAAAGAAGAGACTGACATGGTTACACCTGTGCTTTGGGAGAATCATTTGGCAGCTATACATAGCATGACATAGAGTAGAGAGAGACTCTATTCAGGGAGACCAATTGGGATGGGGGAGTCATTGCAAAAGTCCAGACAGAGGTAACCAAGGCCTAAAATAGGGTGGTGACTGAGTAGAGCAAAAGATAAGAAATGATAATGAAATATTGTGGAGATGAAAATGACAAGATCTGGCAATTGCTTAGACCTGTTATATGTGGAAGAGTTTAGACTTGAAGGATCACGTTACCTTTGATAGAAGCAGAGAAGTTTAGAAGAGGGATAGGTTAGGGAGGGAGCAAAATAAACTAATGTAATAAGAACCGCGATTCATATTATAATCCATTCATGCCAGCTTATTCTATGCCATTCATTCTATCTCACCCAAAATAAAAAGGAGTAGGGCAGGCGGGCTCTCTTTTTAACAGTCTGAAATATCTGAACACATTAAAAAGGCCAATGAAAAGAGTCCAGATTGCTTCCAGGAAAAAAACAAAAAACAAAAGTAAGTTCCAGACTGTAAGACACATAGTGGCCAAATTGAACAATTCTCATAACAACAAATTCTTTTTTTTTTGGAGGGGGGAAGGCAGGGCAATTGGGGTTAAGTGACTTGCCCAAGGTCACACGGCTAGTGTGTCAAGTGTCTGAGGCTGGATTTGAACTCAGGTCCTCCTGACTCCAGGACTGGTGCTCTACTCACTGTACCACCTAGATGCCCCATAACAACAAATTCTGTAAGTGACCAGAAGAAAGACATCATTTCAAGTATAAAGGAAAAGAAATTTAAATAACACAAGATAATTCTGCACCTACTAGAAACCACAAGAAAGAATGGAATAATATATTCTGAAGAGTACAGGACTCCAAGATCAAACCCAAGGAGGTATACCAGACAAACCTAAGCCTAAAAAAAGATGGGACATCCAATAAAATACTGGTTTTTGAGTCATTATTCACAAAAGAAATTATCCTGGAGGGAAATAAAAAACTAAAAAGAAAAAGAAACCTATGGGGTTGAAAAGTGACAATTAAAAACACCCAAAGAACAGGAGACAAGGGTGAAAACAAAGAAATGATGGTAGTAGAACAGGCCTGAAATATGGCAAACTAAAAGTCACAACATCTTGCCTTCAAGTTAATCAATGTTTCATGTGGAACTCAGTTAAAAAATAGAAAGGCTCGTAAAAGAAGAGGAAAAAAGGAGAATGTGAGATATTCACTAATTTGGTCAATGGCAAACAATGAAGGGATAATTCCTGTATGAGACTCTCAGGAAAAAGAGGGGCTGTGGGAGAATAGGTGGCAAAGGGAGAGGACTAAAACAAGGGGAAAGAAGAGGAAGGTTTTAATTCAGTAGTAGGACAAAGTCCCACTGAAGAACATTCCCATAGGGTGAGATAAATATTCTGTAATAGGAGATGGGAATCTTAAATAAATATAAACTGCAAGAATTTTGGTACTATCTCTGAGTGTTGTGCTTCTTAGAAGACCATGCTACTTAAGGAGAAGGGAAATCAGAGCTCCCAGGGGCAATTGAAATCCAGAAAGGTAGGAAGACATGGTCCCAGAGAAGCTATTTCATGGCAAAAAGGAAAAAAAAAATTAACATAGGGAAGGCAGGGAGTAGAATGGACCACACAATCAGAAATACAGGAAAATTTCTACCATTGTACAATGCTTCTAACACCTCTCTCCCTTTCAGGAATCTACACTTCTGAAAGTGGGACACAAACAGAAAAAGATAGAGGAAGTAAGTGCTACAAAGCAATAAATAATCTAGAAATTGCTTTGAAAGGGGAACTCAAAATGAATACTTTAAAAGCTTGATTTCTACAAAGAACACAAAGACTAAAGAAAGAATAAGTAAGTATAAGAACCATGAATAAAAGAACAAAACAGAAAAGGAAGAAAATTAAGAGAACAGAGTAAAAATTGATTTTTAGAAAAAGGCACTAAAATTAAGATAACACAAACTAAGAAGTTAAAGAAGAGCAGGGGGGATTGTAATTAACTATCTAATGAAGAGGAAAGAAGAGCTTTTTTTGTTCTTCAGTCACATCTGACTCTTCATGACCCCATTTGGGGTTTTTTTTAGCAAAGATACTAGTTTTCGAGTTCCTTTTCCAGCTTATTTTTAAAATGAGGAAACTGAGGCAAATAGGGTTAAGTGACTTGCCCAAAGTCACACAGCTAGTAAGAGTCTGAGGCCAAATCTGAAGTCAGATGTTCCTGACTCCATGCCCGGTGCTCTATCCACTGCACCACCTAACTGCTACATAAATGCCAGGTCTTTTATTGTTATTATTTTTATTGTTCTCCAGCTATGAGGCCTACGATCTGATATGGCTTTATTCCCTAAGCACCTATTTCATTGCTGATGGGCTCAAGTAATGTTTATAGAACAAAATAAGGGAGTGCTGTTGTATGTTTAACAACTGTGTTCTCTGTGGGGAAAAAATATACACATGACACATCTTTTAGTTTAATCTGCATTATTACCATTTTCTATCACTTTCTTAAGTCTAGACAATCATCAAAACAATAAATCAATTCCTAATTTGTAGCTATTATCTTTTTCTGGGGTATTAATGTTCACACTGAAAACAACAATCTACTCTTGCAAGCTGGTTAAAGCTGGCACCAGATGGTATTTTCCAGATGGAAAAGTACTAGTAGCATCCTCATTGCACTGACTGTGGATTTAACCAGCTTCATATACTGATTTCTCCCCCTGGTTGACTTTCTAAAGGGTGTCTTTGGGGGAAGGAGGAGCTCTGGATCAATCATATTCACATAATGCACCTAGTCTAACTCTGGATGGAGTAAGGTACTAACTAAGGACAAACGTTATATACCAATAGCCTCTGCTATTTTCTTTGGTCAAGTAACTTCTCTGGTCCTCAGTTTCCTCATCAGTAAAATGGTGGAAAGCAAGTAGAGTATATCTTTTATAAATCTCCCTCTCTGTTTGTCTCTCTGTCTCTGTGTCTCTCTCTCTGTCTCTCTCTGTCTCTCTCCCTGTCTCTGTTTCTCTCTGTCTGTCTCTGCCTCTCTCTCTGTTTCTGTCTCTCTCTGTTTCTGTCTCTCTCTGTTTCTGTCTCTCTGTCTCTCTCTGTCTCTCTGTCTCTCTGTCTCTCTCTGTCTGTCTCTCCCTTCCACCCCCAGGTACAATAAAGTAAAGGGAAAATAGCTTTTAGAAGTGGAGGAAAATATATATATATATATATATATATATATATATATATATATATATAGAGAGAGAGAGAGAGAGAGAGAGAGAGAGAGAGAGAGAGAGAGAGAGAGAGAGAGAGAGAGAGAGCTTCCAGATATAAGGCAGACATGCCTGTTTAGCAGGACAGAGTTTGAGCAAACTCTTTTTTAGGACCTAGATAATACAGGGGAGAATATATCACTAGTTTAGTGTAGGATATTTTTATACTTCTGTATTTTCTATTTTTACTGATACCTATATCGGTCTATGTATTTATTATATATGTATATGTCAAATATACATATGTTCATAAATATGCATATATGTATATACATACATATGTATAAATAATATACAATATATTATATACATGTGTGTGTGTTTGTGTTATTGGGAAAACACACCAGAATGGGCTCAAGCCAATAGCATTAGAAAGAAACCTCATAGCCCCAAAGTGACAAAGAAACCTGAAAGGAAAAGCTAGCTTTGCTCTTTGGAAATTGACCTATTATTCTGAATGGAGGTTGGCTATGGATTCTGTAGAGTTTATATGGCTACATCTACTTAATACTAACCTGAATTAAGGTTGTACAACTCTTTAACAGTTGATTGTAAGTTCCTCAAGGGAAATGGCAGTCATGGGTTGTTGGGTTTTTTTTTCCTTTTTCCTTTCCTAAGCACCTAACATTGTACTTCAAAAATTCTAGGCAATATGTTTATTGAATTTAACTGAATGTATATGAAGATAACACTACTAAGGTATGTACCTTATCACTTTTAGTATGTTTCATATTACAGAACATTGTAAATAAGTATACGGAATATTAAAGGAGTAGGTTACCCTCATATGCACCAGAAAAGTATCTAAAGTTTCTTTTTTTCCTGAATTCCTCTGTGTGTCTCACTAGTATCCAAATTATAAAATGGTTTGCCTCACTTTGAGTTAGTTGAAAAAACTATAAATGTTTGGGATATACAGCAGAGATTTTATTTCTGTTGCTTTGTTATTCATTCCTGTTCAGATGAAATGTTTTTTTCTTTCAGTACTGTTCCTTGCCAAGGTCTGTTAAATGAGGAGAAACTGAATAATCAGACCTATCCAAACCAACAGTAGAGATGTGAGTTAATCACTTTTTGTTTTTTCAGGCGCAATCTAAAGTATAAATTCTATTTAAGTGTTCTTTTCCCCAAAAACCCCAGGAAGGAAGCATTAATGATAGAGACAGAAAGAAAGAGATAGAGAAACAGAGAGACTCAATCTAATTAGTTAAAAGCTAAAAAATTAGTCAGACCAAGATTTTTTAAGCTATATCCATATACATATATAAGAACACACACATATATGAATATATACATATAATATATGTATGTATAATATATATATGTACATATGAACATCAATTGATTAACAAGCATTTATTGTCAACTATACACCAAGCACTAGACTAGGTACTGGGTATACATAAACCAAAAACAAACAAACAAACAAAAATCAGCCTCTGTCCTATTCTCTGGGGGAGACAACACATAGAAATAAGTATGTGCAAAATAACACATATGCAAATACATATATACACCATGATTAAGGTAATTGGGGGTAGAAACACTAGCAAGTGGGAAACCAAGAAAACCTTCATGAAGGAAATGGCACTTGAGCTGAGTTTTAAAGAAAATAAGGGACCCTAAGAGGCAGAGGTGAGGCAGGAGAACATTCCAAACAAGGAGGAAGAGCCAATGCAAAGGCGAAGAGATAAAGAAATGAAGAAACACCAAGACCAGTTTGACTGGATTGTAGAATACAGGAAGAGCAGCTAGATGACTCAGTAGATAGTGTGCTAGGCCTGGAGTCAAGAAGATTTATGTGAGCCTGAGCAAGTCTCTTAGCCCTGTTTGCCTCAGTTTCCTCATCTGTAAAAAGGCAAACTATTCCAGTATCTTTGCCGAGAAAATCCCAAATAAGGTCGTGAAGAGTCAGACACAACTGAAAATGACTGAAAAGCAACAACAGAGTGTGAGAACGGGAATAAATATGATAGGATCTAAAAGACAATTTGTGGACAAGGTTGGAGAAGGTTTTAACAGTCAAAAAGAATTGATTTTTGATCATACAGGCAATAGGGAGCCCTTCAAGTTTGTTGAAGAGGAAACTGACATGGTCTAACCTAGAAAAAAATCACATTAGCACCTGTGCGAAGAATGGATTAGAATGGGGGAGAAACAAGGCAGAGACACTAAAGAGGAGGATATATCTAAATTTTTGCTAATATTATTGCACAAATTTTGTATTTGTTATCGTGTACATATAACCTGAATTAAGATTTAAAATTTACGCTTCAAACATTTTAGTAAAATCATAAAAATTTAAGGCTTTAAGAAACCTTAGCAACTACCTAGCTCATCTATTCATATTATAGATATGGATATTAAGGACCAGAGAGAAGTAAGATTTACCTAATAATAGGATAAGGACCAGACCTATAATTTCATTAATATGAGGAACTCCCAGGTGAGGAAACTCTATACCAATGCAGGCTGACACTTTCCCTGGAATGTATACACTTAGAATATTACCTAGAACCCTGAGAGAATAAGTGGTTTACCCAGGGTCACAGCCAGTACATGTCGGAGGAAGGAGTTGAAGCTGAGTCTCCCTGGCTTTGAGACTGGTGTGTTATCCACCACTCTAGGCTGCCTTTCTCTAATGATAATAGCGGACATTTACATAGTCCTTTTAGGCTTTGCCAATGTCATACAGCTAGAATATGTTTGAGAAGAGATTATAGCCCTAGACTTCTCCAAAACCCTCATATTCTAAATTCTGGGCTTTTCATTCTAATATTCTGCTTCTCTTGCCCAAAATCATATGAACTAAAAACAACAATAGTAATAAATAATATCACCTATAGCCCAAGCAAAGCACCTGTTCCTACAAGTGGGACCTAATTCGACTCAAACAGAGTTCAGTCTCACAGGAGCACAACACCATCTCTCTCTCTCTCTCCCTCTCCCTCTCCACCCCCCTCTGTCCTGTCTCTCTATCTCTGCATGTGTCTGTCTCTTTCTGTCTCTGTCTCTCTGTCTCTCTGTCTCTGTCCCTCTCTGTCTGTCTCTCTCTCTCTCGTTAAGGACTCCTCCCTGAGGTTTTTGGGGAAAAGATCGCTTAAATAAAATCAGGTATTGCTGATGTTTATGATCTCCCCAAAAGGGATTAACAGGGTCCCTTCTATAAAAAAGTTACTCAGTATACAAGGTAGTACATATCAGACATAGGACAGCTATTTATTTCCTCTCAAATACTCAAATGGGTTTGTAATATTATCAATTTAAGAATTACTGCCAATGATAAGGATCCCAACCCATTCATGCCTGCCTCACCATCCATTGTGAGATTATCCATGTCCTACCTGAACTTTGCCATAGGTTCAATGTCTTCTTCATTGGGGTATCAAGGTGCTTTCTGGCCATCCATCTGTCATCTTTAACTCTTATCATGTGACCATTTTCTCTCTCTGTCATAATATTCTTTGATGCCAGTCTTTATTGCTGTTTTTCATAGTTCCTTGCTGGCTATATTTTGTAGCATGCTCACATCCACCATACAGCTCTCCACTGCCCTCTGTGAGATACTTGTCTTTAGTTCTTCAGAGGCAATAACACTATAGGTCTTGCAGCAATGTTGATAAAAATGTCTGCATTGCAAAGATGTGCTTTTTGCTTTTTTGGAAAGCTTTAGGACTATAAAAACACTTTTCAATTTTCCCAAAGCATGCTGGCCTCTTCTCCTCCTCCTTTTCAACTCTAGGTCCAGTTAATTGCCTGTATGTATTGTCTGTCTTGGACATACTGCTGAACAAGCTCTGCAGGGTATCCATTCAGATGGCTGTTTTAATATGGGCAACAGAGGGATGGGTAAAAAAGAGCAGTCATGTATTAAAATGCCTACTATGTGCCAGCACTGTGCTAATTGCTTTACAAGTATTATTTCATTTGATCCTCACACCAACTCAGAGAGAGATAAACCCTGCATTTATTATTCCCATTTTATAGTTGAGGAAACTGAAGCAGGCAGATAGATATTAAATGACTTGCCCACAATCAGACAGCCAATAAATGTCTGAGGCTACACTTGAAGTCAGATCTTCTTGACTCCAGGCCCAGAACTCTATCCGCTATGTCACCTATCTGATAAGCTGACAGACTTCATCCATTTGTTATTTCCTGTGTGGGTGGACAGGCCAAAACCTCTGAGAGATGACAGATCTCTTCTCGGACACTTCTGTGGCTTTGGATATGATGCAATCAGCACAAAATCATCCTCAACCAGAAGCATCTAGAGGACTTCGATATCTAGAAAGAACCTTCATCCTCAAGATGCTCTTTGTGCTGAATCTCCTCCATGATGAGGATGAATACTTCTGGAGAGAGAATATCTCCCTGTTTTATGCCTTCTCATGAAATAAATGTTAAAAATACAAATGATTCAAAAATGTACATTGATAAATACTTAAAACATGGGTTCCTGCTATTATACTCCTTTGGGAAGTAGGAAAGAATCCCTTAGACTTTTGGAACCGCTAAACAGACTACATTTGCCTCTCTCTGCAGGGTCTGAGCTGCATGTCAAAGATCAGATCTTTTTGCCAGCTAGTGCACAGCTTACACTTTCAAATTCCAAGATAATGCTATTACTGTCATCTTCTGCTTAGAGAATTATCACAGTTGCAACAAGCTTGTTCTCAAGCCAGTCAATATCAAGAAACCCGTGAACCCTTGAGCTCACAAATTATCCCCCATAGCTAACAACATAGGTATCTCAGGATCAATCACCCAATTCGAGGGAAAGGAACATAAAGGAAAAGAGATAATTGAGGACTTGATGTCTGTCCTGGAGGTCACCTAGGCAAATAAAGCTCTCATTGCCATGTGGTCATATCACATAATGGGTAGGGGATGGGAAAAGAAGGGAAAGGGAAAGAAATCAACCTTCTCCTCCCAAAGCTGATGTCCCAATAAAGAGGTTTTTTCAAAGAAGAAGGAGCCTTTCTCCTTTCTTATTACTCCCACTAATGGGGCAGTTATTTTGGGCTTAATCAACAACCCTGTTCAACATAACCCCTGGTCACAGGGACCAGGGAGAACTAGCCAGGAGTTGTTGGAGGCTCAGTCCTTTAGCAAGAAATAAGAAAATGTGTTCTTCCTCATGGAGCCAAAAGACACATATTCTTTAGAACAAATCCAGAGATTCCTCAGATTATATCTGTTCCACTAATATCTGACAATCCTCTAAGGCTTCCAAAGCTCTTTGTCAAGGTCGTATAAGTAATAAGTGTCAAAGGTCAGATTCAATCTCAGTACTCTCCTATTGCCAAATCCTGTTTTTCATTCCACCATGTTGCCTATTTTGCCCATATTACAAAATGATAATTATAATTCACATTTATATATTTGCTTTAAGGTTTGCAAAACAATTTATATGCATTAGAACATTTGACATCCTGCGAGGTAGGTGCTATGATTAATTCCTTTTACAGAAGAGGAAATTGAGACTTGGGTAGGTCATATAACACGATGAATACTAACCAAAGTAGGAAGTATCAGAGGTAGAATTTGAATACAGGTCCTGCTGATTCCAAGTCTAGCATTCCTTCCACTCAATTAGAGAGCCAAGACTAGATGCCAAATCTGCTGGCTTCTATTTCATTTATTTTCCCATCCACTCCAGGTAAACTGTCCCAAAGCATTAAGCGCCCCACAGAGTTCTTCAATCCATGACCCTGTCCATGACTAATGTTCTATTACCCGAATATGTGGTTTTAATTTTTAAATGGACAAAGATGTCTTGAGTAAGCAGGTTATAATGTCAGTCAATGACAAAACCAGGGTTAGAATATACTCTTTTAAGACTACAATTAGCTTAAAGTAAGTCGACTTTGGCAAAATGAAAGGAAAAGAACAATTCCAGACTTCAATGTTTTCCCACCAGCAGGAAGGCTTTAATAGGGGGTTTGGGGTTGGCAAGCTGAGGCCTAAGAATCACTTCGAAGTGAGTGAAATCTTAAAGTCCATAGCACTACTCCTTCCCTATTCTGCTCCCTTTTTCTCTTTTCAGAATCTTTTCAGAACCTTCAAGAATCTCTTCAGAATCTTCCCTTTTCAAAATCTTCCTCAGGATCCCGTTTAGTCTTCTACAGGTGAATGAAAACACTTGTTTAAAAATATGTTCATTTTAATATATTTGTAGATTTTCATTTTTAGTCTTTGTATTCCCCAGTATCTAGCACAGTGCTTGGCACTTAGTAAATGCTGGTTGATTGATAGCTATCTAATCCCTCTTCCTCTCTCTCTCCTATTGGACCATCTATCCCTTCTCCCCACCCTACCCATCCCCCCCCCCCAGTTCCAGGTCCTAGCCATGGGTGGGGAACCCGTGGCCACAAGGCTACATGTGGCCTTCTAGGTATTGGGTATGGCCTTTTGACTGAGTCCAAGTTTTACAGAACAAATCTTTTTATTAAGGAGATTTGTTCTGTAAAGTTGGGACTCAAAAGGCCACACTTGAGGACCTAGAGGGCCATTTATGGCCTGAAGGTGGCAGGTTCCATACTCCTATCCTAGATTATGACAGTAGCTGCCTGATTTGTCTCCCTGCTTCTATTTTATCCCTTCTCCAATCAATTCTCCATATAGCTGCCAAACATAATATTCCTAATGCAGAAGTCTGAATATATCACTCTCCACCTAAAACAACAACTAAATAAAAAAATTACTTCAGTGGCTCAGAGGCAGCTAGGTAGCATAGTTGATAGAGTGCTGTTCCTAGATTCAGGAAGATGAATTCAAATCTGGCCACAGATGCTTTTTAGTTTTTGTGACCCAGAGCAAGTCATATAACCACTATCAGCCTCAGTTTCTCAACTATAAAATATAAAACTATAAAAACAGCAACACTTACCTTGCATGGGTTATCATAAGGATCAAACGAGATAATACCTGTAAAGCATTTAGCACAGTGCCTGGCACAGAGTAGGCAAATACTAAGTTCTTATTTCCTTCCTTCCTTTATTTCTAAATTGACAAAACTTCAATAGTTTCTGCTGTTTCTTTTGCAAAGTCATGTCCCATTCTGCATTCAATGTTAGATGTATCATAGCATTTCTCATATGCAAAATGGCAATGATTTCAATAATTTATAAAATGCCTAAAAATCCCCACCCTCAGATCTTTAGAGTTAGATGCAACAAGAATAAATCTATCAATGGCAAAAGAAAATAATTCCTATAATCTCTCTATGGTCCTGAACTTGTTTGTAGGCAATGAAAAGTTCAAGGTTTGAATTTCTGAGTGTTCTGCTGCGATGTGTGCTTTTACAAAATTTGTAATTTCCTAGCACAATGACACAAATTACAACATTTGGCTCCAATTTCTTTTTCCTATTAGATTCACAAGGATTGTTTTGTGCCTCTTGGATATCAAATCTTCATTCTGCATATCCTTTTGCTTCCACTTTTTAAAGTTGAAAAGTTGAAAGTTGAAAGTCATGAGCCTTGTGACCTAATTATCTCCTTTAGCTCAGGATCTCCTTGGTTTCTCTGAGTGGAGCCAATTGCACTCTCAGTGATCACTATGACTTTGCAAAGCCTTGAACTAGCGGTCAAGACATCAGCTGCCTAGTGCAATCGCTCAAATGTACAGCTGAAAGCAGGGAGAGAGAAGGGATAAATATGTTCAATATAATTAAAAACAACAACCAGCAAAGCTTCTTCCTTGGTTTAATGCTGAAATGTATCAGTTCAAACTAATTAGTTTTGGAGGGACTACTAATAAATCCTAATATTTCTCAAAGAGAAATGGCTTGTAATTTAATTTTTATTAAGCTGTTACTAAAGTTTATGCTAATTAAATTTGGACTTCAATAGCAATTAATCCAGAGTACAATTTAAAAGTGTAAATAACACAATAAAGTAAATAATGCTGGGTTTCTCCCATAGAAGCTTTAGGCAGGGTAGGAACGGGAGACAAGTGCATGTGTGCATCCATATGTGGAAGAATGTGTGTAAAAGAATGAGGAATAGTGAGGCAAAAAACATACCCATCTCTAAATCTTGCTGGAGGACAGGGTATTTAATATTTTATGAGCATAGCTATGTTCTGAATGTATTTCCTCCAGAGAATGATTCCTCCATTGGAAATGTTGAAGGTTAGCTCTTGAGGTGTCTTCTATGAACAAATGACTTGTCAAGGCCTGCCCCTGGGAACAAGATGAAATAAACAGCATGAAGGAGCAGGAGAATCTGCAAGGACGACGCTGGTACTGTTGAAGGACATGTTAGCTTTGTATGCTCCTGGAGTTGCCTTAACCAATTTACTTTCTCATTTCTCTCTCACACGTAAAAACACACAAGCTCACAAATGTATATACTCTTCCAGGGAGAAGAGTCTGGCTGTCTATCGGCCGATTCCTTTCGAGTCTGTCTATGGCCCATGTAAACATTTTAAAGCTTTGTTACACAGGTATAAAAAGTCTTTCCAGGTAAAAACTCATACAGGTAACAATAGGGGGCTAAAATTTTTAAAGGCAGGGCTGAATAGACTGTACCTGCCAAAGTAAGTAGGTTTTGTAGCCTATCTATGGAATCCTACAGCAGATGATTAGCTTAAGAGGCAGTCTTTATATTGCTTTGGTATATAACTCCCAATTGCACAGAATTCATGTAAGATAGTTATAGCATTAACCATATCTCCTCAAGGACAAAATGAAAAAAGTCTCAAATATTCACTGAGGTTCCTATCAACCCCAAGATTCCCACTGTTGTTTTTTAGTCATTTCATTCATGTCTGACTCTTCATGACCTCATTTTGGGACTTTCTTGACAAAGATACTAGAGTGGTTTGCCATTTCCTTCTCCAGCTCATTCTGCAGGTAAGGAAGCTGAGGTCAGATTTGAACTCAGGAAGATGAGTCTTTCTGACTCCAGGCCTTGCATCTACTGCGCCCCCTACTTGCCTCATACAAATGAGTTAACATATGGAAAGCTCTTTGCAAACCATTAGGTGCTATATAATTGCTAGTTATTTTTATTATTGTTATGCGCCCATGTCTTTTGTTGAATTTCCCATTTTTAAAATATAACAGGAAATGGAGAAATAGTTTTCCAAAATGGGTGTACTGTTTTGAGAGAATTTCATAGCAGAGAAGTGATGGCTTTTAGATGTCCAATGTCTTGCTATTTTAATGAATCTGTGATTTCATCAATAAGTACTCTCTCCAGTGATGAAGAGTACAACCAATTCATGCCTATAAATCCTATTCAATTCTATTTGTCAAATACAAGATCTAGATACGAAGGCCTGTCTTGGACCCAGAAGATCCAAATTTGAATCCTGGCTCTGACATTTTTTAGCTGTATGACCCTGAGCAATTCACTTTTTTTTTCTTTGAACTTAGTGTCTTCTGACATAATATAGTGATAATAATCTTCTCATTCTCTTCTCAAAAGAGTGTTCTGAGGAAAACATATTGTAAACCTTAAAGTGCTATATAAGTGGGAATTATTATTGGAGAGCCAAATAATGTATCTACAAATTGAACATATTCTTGGAGGAACCTATAATGGCTACCACCACTAGTCCAGCAATGGCCCCCAAGGATCTGAAAGCAATAACTGGCCTGTTAAGCCACTTACCAAGCTCAGCCTTCCCTCCACCTGCCCAAATCCTATGAGATCCATTAAATGTAGTTTTCTTTCATGAACCCTTACCCAACAATTCTTGTTCAATTCTGTCATGTCAGTCAGATTTCCTGTGTCAAAAAGAGGCCAGGCCCTGGCAAATCACGTCACTCAACACCTTAAATTCATCATGAACTAACTTCATGTAATTTTATACAGCTTCCCTAAGTTTTGATCCCTAAATTCTCATATTGAGTTTTCCCAGTTTATCTGTCCTTTTTGGAGTGGCCTATTCCTCCAGTTTCCCTAGAGTAGGGAAGGAACAAGCATTTATTAAGCACCTACTATGTGCTAGGGATTAAGGGCTTTACAAATATTATCTCATTTGATAGGGCAGGTAGGGGCCAGTGTGAATATTGTACTAGGCTTGAAGTAGGAAAACCCAAGACGGATTTCTGCCTCAGAACCTCAATTTTCTCATGTATAGAATGGGAAGATAATAGCATCTATCTTACAGCATTGTTGTAAGGATTAAATTACATGACATTAATATATGTATACTGCTATAAGAAATGGGGAAGATACAGACTTCATAATAACCTGGAAAGACCTACACGATCTGATGCTGAGTGAGAGGAGCAGTACCAGGAGAACATTGTACATAATCACAGACATATTGATTCTGTGATGACTAACTTTGATAGACTTGGTTCTCCTCAGCAATACAGGGCTCAAACACAGCTCCAAAAGGACTCATGATAGAAAAGCTAGCTACATCCAGAGAAAGAACTGTGGAGACCAAACGCAGATTGAGGCAAACTATTTGCTCTCTTTTTTTTAGTTTTGTTTCTTCTCTCTCATGATTCCTTCCATTGATCATAATTCTTCTTTGCGACTTGACTATTGTGTAAATAAGTTCAATGCAAAGGTTTATGTAGAATCTATATAGGAGTGCAAGCCATCTTGTGGGGGACTGGGGAGGGGAGGGAAGGGAAGAAACTTTGAAACTCAAGAACATGTAAAACTAAGTGTTGTAAACTAAAAATAAAAAAATCTAATTATGAACATGTACACTGCTTTGTAAACTTTAAAACACCACAGCTATTAATTCAGCCTCCGCGCAGCTGTCAAACTGATACTCCTAAAGCACAGATCAAGCCGAGCATGACTTTCCCCAACTTGAAGCTCCAATAGTTCCCACCAGGATAAAACCCAAACCCCTCTGTTTGACATTAAAAGCCCTTCACAATCTAACTCCAACATATCTTTCAAGGCTTACACCATATTATTCCTCTTCATACATTCTACATGCATGAAAGTGGACTAGTTCTTTTCCATCTATTACATTCTAATAAAATATAAGTTCTTGAGGAAAGGGACTGTTGATTTTTTGGTTTTAGATTCATAGTCTCTAGCAGAGTATCTGAAAATTTTACAAATGCCAATTGAATGGAAGAATGAGTGAGTGAATGGAAAAATTTGGTTACTCTGTGATAGGCATTTTACTAAGGAATGGAAATACAAATACAAAAGTGAGACAGTCCTTGATCTCAAGGAGCTTGTATTCTAACTGGAGATGACAACACATTTAGTGGAGTGGCGGCCAAAGAAGGGAGTTTTGGTATAAGGAGTCACAAGGATGGTGCCTGCATGTACTGGCCAGCCAACTGATATGGCTTATCTATAAACAATATTTGTATGTTTACTCTTCTAGATCAAGAACTAAAAAGCAGTGGAAGAGTGTGTGCAAGAGGTAAAGGCAATAGCAAGATAGCCCAGGTAAACAGCTGGATAGAGGGTGAAACATGATCTACTCTGGGCCTAACTACTAGGTCAAATTGGTTTGTGCTCACTCACGAATCAAAACTGCTCAGCTCCAAGGTGGGAGTTCCAAAGCTTAATTAATTAACTCTTTCCAAGGTGCCAGTGGTATAATTTATGGAGTTCTAGACTAGAGGGTAGGTAAATTTGCCAGTTGGGAAGAAATGGGCCAGTAGCAGGGCAAAAGTCAAGAGGCGCTAGGTAGCTGGCTATATGGGATATGAAGCATGGTCTGAACTGGGGCCAACTCGGTAAGAGTGGGTTAGGTGAATAAATGTATTAAATGAGTGCTGCTTTCAATTTGCCATCTCTCTCTCTTATTTCCGATAGATAGATAGATAGATAGATAGATAGATAGATAGATAGATAGATAGATAGACAGACAGACAGGTAGAAAGATGTATCTCTATCTCCTTACCTAATATGCCTGATGTTGAGGACATTCACACACTGATACCTTCTCAGAGAGATATCCTTAAAGTCCCAAACCTTAGCCTGGCTTGCATATGTCTACCTCTGGTAGAACTTGTTCTATGTACCACTCCTTCTAATATTTAATCATGTCTTATCTCCCAAGATTATTTAAATATTTTGTTTACATATGTCCTGTGTTCTTAACAAAACTTCAAATTCCTTAGACTGTTTTTTACTTCATTTTATGTAGTGCTATCAGGCCCAGAGAAACAATAAGCCTCAAGCTGAAAGAAAAGCAGCTGAACCTAAGACAATGAATGTGGATTGATAGTACAGCCCCACTGAGCCCAAAGCTGCTTCATTTATAGTATCCAAGATCAAGAAACAGGTGAATGATGAGTGGTCAGAGATAAGAATAGGCTTGTCAAAGGCATAGTTAAAAGGTCGGTAACTGCTTAGCCAAAAAAAAAAAAAAAAAAAAAAAAAGAGTCTGAGAGGCCAAAAGCAAAAGATATGTCTGTGTAACATAACAAAAGATCAAGGAATCAGACCAACAAACTGTATCTGGAGGGCAAAGACAAATTCAAGATTAAAGTCAAAAGAGCAACTCAGTCACTAGGAGACAAAGCAAATCAAAGGCAAGGATCCAAAGCAGTACCCTAATCTAGAGGGTGGGGTGCAATTTGCTCCACTCAAATGGTGGGAGCATCTGCTGCTTTTAAGCTAGGGGGTATGGAGCTAGTCTTACTTCTCCAATCTAATTGATGGACCACTGCTGCCTTTGGTATACATTTGCCTGTGTAGTCTACTAAATGGGAAGCAGCTGTGTTAGGACCAGCTCCAGATACTTTTATTTCCCTCCTAGCACCTAGAATAGTACTGGCATACACCAGATGGTGAATAAATATTTGTTGTTGCTGTTAAATGCTGCAGAAAGCCATAAAATGAAAGGTTCCCAGAAGGAGCCCCTGACCTTATAGTCCCACTTCTTGGGTCTATACTTCTCATGGAATTTGGGCAAGTTATTTTCACATTGTTAAATGAGACCCCCTCATGCCAAATCTGTTAAGGACTGATTATCTCAAGATCTTGCAAGACGTCTTATAGATAACTCTACTAATTGAACAAACACAGAGTTTTTCCCATGTGTGCAAACACATAAAAAGACAGACCCAACAGGGACCATCAAGCATGTGAAATATCAGAGAAAATTCCTAGCACAACACAAACATAAACACATAAAAATATTATTTTTGTTGGTTTTGATCAGATGTGATTTTCTTCCCAGATTCTACTCCTGATTGTCTGGACTTTTTTTCCCACTGTGTCCAACAGCTTTATCACCTAGGAAGAAGCGTCTGCCAACATATCTAGCAGCCTTCTCATCCTGGAAGATCTCTCTACCTCTCAGACCCTTCCTCTCATTGGTCAGTTCTTCCCAGAACCTCCATTTTAAGGGAATGCCCTAGCCAGCCATGTTCACTTTTTCATTCTTCTCCAGGCTCCACTCCTGACTCTCCAGATTTATTTCTCCACCATGTTCCAACACAAATGCCTTCTTTCCCCCACATATTTCAGTTTCCTTTTATGTGTTGTTTTGCCTCATTTGAATATTAAGGACAGGGAATGTCTTTCTTTTTGCTTAATACTTGTATTGCTAGTATTTAGCACACTGCCTGGCACATAGCACTCACTTAATAAAGGTTTATTGACTTGACATAGACAGACATCTTCCCTGAAACCTAATAGTGTTAGAGAGTTGTCTGAGGCATTGTGAGGTTCAGTTATGTATCCAGGATTATACAGTCAGTATAGGTCAAAAGCCAGACTTGAACCCAAGTCTGCCTGACTCAAAGGCTAGGTCTCTATCATTATAATGAATTTTTATTTATTCACGAAAATCTTTTTTTAATGAGACACAAATTTCTAAAACAGAGATGATAAGGGATCTGATCTATGTCTAGATGGGCCTACCTTGACACAAGGTCAAGTGGAATTACCAATAATATATCACAGAGAGTAAGGAAAAGAAAGAAAAGGCAGGTTGGATTGCCTCTCTGACCACCAAAAGAGCAGACATCTATATCCTGCTGAGCTCAAAGAAAGTAAGGAACTGTGGTGCTTCCACAGAATTCAGAGTTAGAATTAAACTCAATTCAAGAAAATGACCTTTTAAAATGTCTTCCTTGACAAGTCAACCATTTATTACCACCTGTCTATTATTATCCTCACTTGAGCATGACTACATAGTTAGAGTAAGCACCTGAGGTTGGATTTGAACTCAGGTCTTCCTGATTTCAGGCCCAGTGCTTTACCCACTCCGCCACCAACTGCCTTACTATGTGATTCTGTGTCCATATCAGGAGTGTTGTGTTCAGATCTATCTGCAAGGTCCACTTGGAGTTTTAAGGAAAACAGTTACTTTGGCTCAGAGTTGTGAAAAATCGATTGCTAATTTCTAAATATAACAAGCCATAGTAAACTACAGCAAATGGAGATACACTATATGCTTCAGTGATACATATAGATGAAGACTTGAACTGACTTTTAGGTTAATAACTGGGGAAATATGGACACTGGAACTCTCTTATAATTACAGAACAAAATGAAATTTGTCTGATCAGAGACAGAAGATGAGAATTTGGTTACCAACCACAAACTTGTCTACTTAGAAGCAGAAAATCAGAGAGGTCACCCAACATATTAGTTTGATGGAGACACTGTGCCCACTGAGTTGTTAGTCAAGCACAGTATGAATCAATTCAGCTTAGCAGTGGAAGCATCTGTTCAATACAGAAGCCACATTCATCATGAAACTTTTATGTACAAATCCTGAGACAGAAAAAAAAAGACAATGAAGTTTTCAGTTTCAGAGTTGTGAATTAGCCTGAGTGCATGGGGTTTCTTCATTTATACACTTCCTCAAAATATCTTTAAATGGGTGCCCACTGGGGAGCAGAACCAGGAGAACATTGTACACACAGCCACATTGTGCAATCACTAGCTTTAATAGATTTGGCTCTTCCTAGCATTGCGAGGTTCTAAGACAACTCTAAAAGGCTCATGATGGAAAATGCTCTCCACATCTGGAGAAAGAATTATGGAGTCTGAATGCAGATCAAAACATACTATTTGTTCTCTCTCTTTTTTGTTTTGTTTTGTGTCTTCTTTCTCATGGTTCATCCCATTGGTTATTATTCTTCTTTGCAACACGACTGATGTGAAAATAATGTTAAATGTGAATGTATATGTACAGCCTATATCAAATTTCACGATGCCTTGGGGAGGGGGGAGGGGAGGGAGAGGGAGAGAGAGAAAATTTGGAATTTAAAAGCTTGTGGAACTGAATGTTGTAAACTAAAAATAAATATTTTAATAAAGTAAATAATAAGAAAAAAAGAATTGCAGCAAGAACAGTGGTGCTTAGATTCACCCATATTTTTAGCTTTGAAACAAAGGAGAATGTTACACAGTCCCAATTTAAAGGGAAGTCATTTTGATGAAAATTGTCCCACCCCAATAGAAAAATCTTTCCTCAATTCTTTTTATTGTTATGCACAGATGTAAATGAATATACATCCATTTATAAAGCTAATGCATACTTATTGGTTACCTCTATCTATAGATCATTAATAAAATCTGGCATTCATTTAAAAAATCAATAAATGTGTGCCCACTCTTCCCCACAGAGACTAAGTGCATTGGAGGGAAAGGATGACCCAGATTTATATATGAATTGTAATATACTTATTATTTCTGCATTTCCTTTAACGAGTACTTGTAATATTTTTTCACCTTATTGTTAAGTATATTATGTTTAAGATCTACAAGTGTAATTATTGTGAGTGACTGGTTTGCATAGATAAAACCACCTTGCTGAGGGTTCAGAAGTTAAAATGGTAAATAAAGGGAGTGGAGAATGATTTGGAGGGGGGAAGTTTGGGGGCAGTGAGATCAACCAGAAGGCTATTTCAATAGTCCAAAAGAGAGATAATGAGGTCCTGCACCAAGGTGGACTGGAAATAAAAATAAGGGGACTATGCAAGAGATTCTGTAAGGGCAAAAATAGCAAGATTTGGCTGTAAATTGGATATGCAAGGTTGAATGAGAGTGAAGAGCTGATATTGAAGGAGATTGTTTCTTCTGATGTAAGAGATAAATTGATAACTCCAAGTTTGTAAGCCTGGGCACTTAGGAAAATGGAGGTATCCTCAACACTAATAGAAAAACTGAGATGAAAGAACAACTTGAGGGTAAAGACAATGAATTATGTTTTGGACATGTTGAGTTTGAGACATACAAAAGGTGGTGCGAGACTGGGATTTAAGAGAGATAGGTTACAAGTTCTTTTAACCCATCTTCAAATAGCATCAACTAGAGAAACTTCTCTATCTTTAGTGAGCTTCTCTGGATGTTTTCCCAGTTAACAATGCCCTTCTTAATATATTGTCTTCAGAACTGTACATAGCTGGGGCAGATAGGTGGTGCAGTGAATAGAGCACTGGCCCTGGAGTCAGGAGAACCTGAGTTCAAATCTGGCCTCAGACACTTGACACTTACTAGCTGTGTGACCTTGGGAAAGTCATGTCACTTAACCCCAATTGCCTACCTTCCCCCCCTCCAAAATTAAAAAAAAAGAACTGTACACAGCACTCCAGCTATAGATAAAGAATCACATAATAAGGCAGTTGGTGGTGCAGTGGATAAAGTGCTGGGCCTGGAGTCAGAGGGACTTGAGTTCAAATCCAGTCTCAGGAACTTACTTATAACTGTGTGGCCATAGACAAGTCACTTAACTTCTGTTTGTCTATTACTTCATCTGGAAAATGAACATAATAATAACACCTACTATATTGGTAAGGCAAAATGGGCTCCTTAGCACTTCGGGAGTTTGGCTTTTGTTTACTTTGAGTGATTCAGCTGTTTCATTTAATCTTGCTAAGTACTAAGCCCCAGGCCCAAAGCCCTATCAGGTGTGAAACCTGTGTCGGTGTAGATTGATGACTTAAGAGGGGCCAACTCAGGAACCAATTGCCTCTGGTCATTCAGGCAGGGCTTGAGGACAATAGAGGCTCAGCTGAGAGGAAAGGCAGGCCAAGAGACAGCTACAGCTGAAGCTGAAAAAAAAGCTGAAGCCAAAGCAGGAAGCTGCGGAAACAGAGCCGACCGGTGTGTGGACCCAGGAGTGCGAGCAAGGACTTGAGGCCAGTGAATATAATTTGGTTAAATGCCATCATGCTTCTCTGTGGCCTCCTGGTTACTATTGTGAGGCAGTCTTATTGGGCCTGGAAGCTTATGATCGCACTATTGGAATGGGGAGGATGGTTCATGGGTCTGTCACTGTGGGGCCTAAATAGATGTTTTGATGCCTTCTACTTGGAGAGTTCTTCATATCCAACGATTTCGAACCATTCAGATATATATATGATTCTCTTCGAGATCATAAATTTGGCCTTCCTACTATACCTACCTCCCAAGGTTCTTGTGAAGATTGAATTAAATATTAATTGTAAAGCACTTAGCACAGTGCCCGGCACATGGTAAGCACTGTACAATTTTTACTTATTATAATTATTAATTACAGGATTTGCCATTTGGAAAGGACCTTATAGCCATCTCATCTACTGTACACTGAAGGAATGCCCATTATAACATATTTGACAATTGCTTATCCAGTCTCTGCCTGACTACTGCCAATGAGGGAGAACCTATCATCTCTTGAATCACTCCATTCTGCTTTCTGACAAATCTACGTATTAGGTGGTAGTGGTTTTTTTTCCCTTAACAAATCTAAATTTTCCTCTTTGCAATTTCCATCTGTTTCTCCTAATTCTTCTATCTGGAATTAAACAGAAGAAGTGTAATTCTAATCCGTCTTTCCTATGACAGTCCTTCAAATACTTGAAAACATATTCTTTCTTCCAAAGTCATCTTTTCTTTGGCTCCTTCAATCAGTCCTCATATGACATGGACTCAAGGCCCTTCTCTATTTTAGTTGCCCTCCTTTTTGAATACTGTCCATTTTATCAGCATCCTTCTTAAATTGAAGTGCCTGGAATTGAACACCATACTGAAAACATCATCTGACTAACATGGTCCAGAGGGAATATAGCCTCTTCATTCCTGGAAGCTATGCCTCCCTTAATGAAATCTAAGATAAAAAAGTTTCTTTGGCTTCCATATTACATTGCTGACTCATATTAAGTTTGTTATAAGCTCTCATACCTTATTCATATAAACTATTGTCTCCTGGTCCATCTCACCTGCTCCGTCTACCATTCCCTCCTCCCACTCCCAACCTGAAACTGAGCTCTAGAGGATGAAATCTTTTTATGCTCTGAAATCCCACCCTGGACTCCCATGTTCCTCATTGGTGGTTTCAAGGCCTGGACACCAGCCATGCTTCACTTTATTCCCCATTCATCTCACCAGCTTTTGTGTTACTATATGCATGCCCCTTCTCCCCACACAAACCTCTGGAACCATAAGCAGCCTATCAATAAGCATTCATCAAGCACCTACCACATACCAGGTACTATATACTAAGTGAAGATACAAAGAAAATCAAAAGACAGTCCTTGCTTTCAAGAAGCTCACAACAGGCAACTAATTACATGCAAGCAAGATACGATGTAAATTGGAAATGATCAACAGAGAGAAGGCACTAGAACTAAAAGGCATGAAGAAAGATGCTCTGTGGAAGGTAGAATTTTAACTGGAACTCAAAGGAAACCAAGAGGAAGAGGAGGAGGGAAAGCATTTCACGCATGGGAAAAAATCAAGTGAAAATGCCTAGAGTCAGGGGACGGGGTGTCATAACTGAGGAGCACCAAGGAAGATAGTGTCATTAGATCACATGTATATTTGGGGGATGAGACGGAAATATAAGAAGACTGGAAAGGTAGGGGTGGAACAGTTTATGGAAGACTTTGAACACTAAACAGAGGATTTTATATTTGGTCTTTGAGTTGAAAGAGAGCCTCTCCTAGAGTTTATTGAATAGGAGGGTGACATGATCAGACATGTACTTTAGGAAGATCATTTTGAGAGCTGAGTGGCAGATGGATTGGAATGGCATGAGACTTGTGGTAATAAGACCAACCAAGCAGGCTATTCCAATAATACAGGCTTATAAGGTGATGAGGCATTGCACCAAGGTGGTAGCAGTATCAGAGGAGAGAAGGGAACGTAGTTGAGAGATGTTACAAAGGCAAAATCAATATGCCTTGGCAACAGATTGGATATGGAGGGTGGGAGAGAGTGAGAAATCAAGGATGACACCTAGGTTGCCAATTCTGTCACTGCTCCTGGAAAGGATGTGTAAATCCATTCCCTAAAGTCCCATTCACCATCCCTATAAGTTTCCAAATCAAAATATCCCTCCCTGGCCACCACTTCCCTATAACTACAGTTGTCTTCTCCAAATAAAATGTAAGCTTCTTGAAGGCAGGAACTCTATTCATGTTTATATTTTACCAGTAGTTAGCATAATTCTTGGCACACAATAAACACTTAATATATACTGACATATGGAAGAGATATTAGATTTATTCTTTTGGGCTTGAAGACAGAACTAGGATCAAGAGATTAAAGTTAGAAAGAGGAAAAATTCTACTCAATATAAGAAGGAAATTTCTAGAAATATATATATCTAAATTTCATATATAGATACACATACATATACCTATACCTATACATGTGTATATGTGTGTGTATATGCATATGTATGTCTGTATGTATATATAAATATATACATATATATGTATATATATATACATATACATATACATATACCCATACACACATATGCATAAGTGTTCAAACAGATGCTGGATCAAGAATGTTATAGAATGTAATTGATAAAATGAAATTATTATTTAAAATATCTAAAAAAGGAATGAAGGATTAACAACAACACAATATCCAGAACTTAGATTTTCCAAATTTTGTTTTGCATTTACCTTCAGTTTTATGGGTTGTTTGTTGTTTTGTTGTTGCCGTTTTTGCTTTCTTGTTATTTTTAATTGAATACTGAATTCATCACTCTGTTGTTGGCAAAATGTTTAGAAACAGACATTTTCCCAAAAGGATTTATTTGATTGTATTCCAAAAAAATATGGTATGGAGTGTAAAACTGCATGCCATAGGAAGGTAGACTAGATGACCTCTAAATTCTTCTATCTCTCTGACACCATAAGAATCAAGGAGGCAGACATACTTCATCCTTATTAATTACAGTAACTGGAAAAAACTTGGGAAATAACTTCTAGAAACCCTAACTTTGGGGTCCTGGATCCATATCTAACTTTCTTCCCTCCCCACTAAGTGTCCTATTAAAAAGAGTATAGCTAAATAATTCTAAATAAACAAGTCAGATAATTCTTCCATATATTAATTTTCTTTTGTCTAACCCTTTTCTATTAATGATAGTTCTGCTTTCAATGTAAGCTCAAGACCTCTTCCGCATGATCAAACTTCACATGTCTGAAAACCATTAATATCCACCATCCTTCACTCCCAAGTTTTGACTTTGCCAGGTTAAATATCCCTTCCTGATATTCCCTGGTTTCCACACTTTTCCTTATGTTGGACATGTTCCAGTTTACCAATGTCCCAAAGTATGTCACCCAGAACAAAATGCAGAATTCCAGATGGGCTCTATTACCCAACCTTGTATAAATACATAAAGGATCCATGCATCAGAAACATTGCCAAATGCTTTGGGGTATAGAAATGCCTACTTTATTCTTTTAACTCATGTAGTTCAAAGTTTCTTCTAGACAGAATGCTTTCCATTTACCTACATAGACCATTTAATCTAAATTGGTAAGGTCTAAAGCAAAAAGAAAAGAAAGAAAAGAAAAGAAAACTTAATTGAAGTCTTTGAATCCAAATTTGGTTCCAGTTTTCATTTTTTAAATGTCTAGACATTTGGGATTCAATGAACTGAGCTCTTCCTAACTAGTTTTAACTGTGCATTCAGAGGATTTATGTTATAACAAGGTGGTTGAGTTGATTTTTTTTAAAACACCCATATTTAGCATCATTAGGTTTTATAGTCTCTACAAGTTCTATACTTATGAAACTTTGACTCTGATATTATCGTGTGTATTAAAATATCTTCTAATTAGAGTTCAGCCTACTAACAGCCATATTAAAGCTCTGTGGTATTTACCTAATGAGAAGAACATATTTTCTAACACTGACCCATCACTTAATACCTTTTCATCACACTTTGTGTTCCAAGAGGAAAATCTGGTCTGTGTTTTCAAAAGCCACATTCCTTGAAAATGGCAGAACATATCCCAGATACATATCAAAATGAAAACATACTCAACTAGCCATTTAAGGGAGTTTTCTAGGTTTCATTCTGCAGGACTCTTCAACATACAGAAGGGTAAAGGATAAAAATTATGAGACCATACACAATTAAATCAGGGAAAGAAGATGTCCAAAGATGTAAACATTGTAAAAGCATATCAATGGAACAAGAGAAATAAATTTTTGTATGACATTTATGTTTTTATAGTACTGTTTGGAAGTTAACAAAAGTCAACCAGATGTATATTGGGGGTTGATGGGGATTTTTAACTACTAAAATATTCCATTTTTCCCTCTCATATTTCTCATTTCTCAGAAATAATTATACAAACTGTACTGCAAAGCCCAAAAGGGAAATTCAACTTTATGAAGAAAACATGAAAATCTTACACAAGAAAAATATATTCAAATGTCTTTCTCTGCTTTCCTGTTTCTCATTTATTTTAATTAAAGCCCTCTATTTGGGGGAGAAATGGCTTCACAGACTGTGAAATATAAACAAAAATTTATCCTTTCACTGGTTTTGTTTTTTTCCAAATCTTCATTGAATTATTTCTAGCAGGTCAAAAAAGCCTTTTACAAAGAAAGGCAATTTAGAAAAAAATAAAACAAACCACATACTTTAAGGACAAACATTTTTCAGTCCTGAAATACATTTTTCTCTATATATTACTTATGCTCCTGTGCTTCCATGAATATAGACAGTACCTATGATTTCTTTCAGCAATATTCCTCAAATTACCCAATGGCAGATTGGTCCAAAGGACAAACAACATTTTTTTTTAAATCTTACTGACAACTTTCTTCACAATTCTCTCTCTCTCTCTCTCTCTCTCTCTCTCTCTCTCTCTCTCTCTCTCTCTCTCTCTCTCTCTCTCTCCCTCTCTCACACACACACACACACACACACACACACACACACACTGGGTCTGTGGGTCTCTCTGAATTCTGTGTGTGTGTGTGTGTGTGTGTGTGTGATATTCTGTCTCTCTGTCCCTCTCTTTCCTGAGTCCTTTTATACAGATTCTCATTGGTGGTACCATCAGTTCCCAGTGGTTTAACCAACATCCCTATGCAAATGACTCTTTCCTTAGCCTCAGTCTCTTTCCTGAGCTTCATTTGGGCATTTGCATATCGGCCATCTTAAGCTGCATTTTCTGTAAGAATCCCAAAACAGAGCAGAACCATTTTTCCCAAAAATAATACACCATTTTCCAAACTTCACAATTTCTATCAGGAGCACTACCATCCTTCCAGTTACCTAGACTCACAACTTTGGAATTATCTTCCCCTTCTCAATCTCCTTGTTCCCACTTATCCAATCAGTTGTTACTGTTTGTCATTTATACCTCCACTCTCTCTCTACTTAGTCACCACCTGAATCCAGGTGTCACCTCTTACCTGTAGTCTCCTACTGGTCTCCTGGTCTCAACTACCTCCTGTCTTCAATCCATCCTCCATTCAGCTGCTAAAGTCATTTTTCTAATATGCAGGTCTGACCAGGTCATTCTCTTACCTAATAAACTCTAGTACTTCCCTATTGACTCTTGAATTGAATACAAAGTTCTTTCCTTGGCATTTAAAATTCTTCACAATCTGATACTAACACTTTTCCACTCTTATCATACATTACTGTCCTTCCTAAACCCTATGGCCTAGCCATGTTGGTGTTTTTGCTCCTACCCACACATGGTACTCCATAGCCCACTTCCATATCTTTGCTCTTCTCTCCACCTAGCATGAATTCTCTGTTCATTTCTGCTGCTTAGAATTCTTCATTTTCTTCATAACTCAGGTCAAACTCCACTTTCTACATGACACCTTTCCTCATCCTCTCAGCTGCTAGTGTCCTTGCCCCTCTCACAAAAAAACTGCTATGTTTACCTTTGTATAAAATTAAATGTGTACATGTCTCCCTTGATAAAATTAGGATCCTGAAGGGTGAGGACTGTTGGTTTTTATCTTTGTATTTCAAACACCAAGCCCAATTTCTGGCACATAGTTGGTACGTAATAAATGCCTATTGATTAACTAATTTTCCTTCCTATATTTCCCAGTCTCAGTAAAAAGCCCTCACTTTATTAGCTGTTACTACCCTCTCCCTCTCTACATTCTACTATTGTTCCATTTCACGTGGAATATGCAAGCCTATCAGGGTGGATAGGCAGCAAAGTGGATAGAGCACCAGTTCTGGAGTCAGGAGGATCTACGTTCAAATTTGTCTCAGGTACTTCCCAGCTGTGTGACTCCAGAAGAGTCACTTAACCTTGTTTGCCTCAGTTTCCTCATCTGTAAAATGAGCTAGAGAAAAAAATGGCAAACCACTCCAGTATCTTTTCCAAGAAAACCCAAAATGGGGTCATGGAGAGTTGGACATAACTGAAATGACTCAACAAAACAACAACAATGATGCATGCCTATCACTTTTTTAAATCAATGAGCATTCATTAAGCATCCAGTATATCCCAGACATCATGCTATCCCATGAGCCAGGAAGAACTAACCTCTAGTTCCATCTATGTCATATTGGCTATGTGACCCTGAGCAAATCATTTAATGTCTCATTGTCCTAAGCAACTCTATCAGACTGTAAATTACAGGGGAGATACTGATCTACATTGATAGAAGATGAGTTTCTCAGTAGAGGAATTCTCATTACCAAATAAATCACAAGCTTAGTTCTTATTTCTTGTTTGTTTGTTTTAAAATGTTTTGTTGATGTTCTTTCCTGTTTAAAATTTATTAATTTTTAACATTCTTTTCTTTTTAAATTTTGAATTCTAGATTCTCTCCCCTCCCTCACCCACTGAGAAGGCAGGTAGAATGATATCATTTAATTATACATAGGGAACAGAGCCAAGATGGAAGATTAGAGGCAGCAACACAGCTGAAATCCCTCAACATTCCTCTCTAAACAACTTAAAAACAACACCTCAAATCAAATATTGAAGTGGCAGAGCCAACAAAAGGTTAGGGTGAGAAATTTTTATGGTGTAAGAAAAGTTAGGAGGTTCACAGGAGAGTTCTGTGACACCAGAGTGGAAACCTATCCAGAGTGTATACAAATGGTGGTAGCAACAGTGGCCTCAGGAGCTTCAGAAACTCTCAGCCCAGACACAATAAGGGGGTCAGACAACTGGTCAGAAAAAGGTTCCAGGGGACCTGTTGCTGGCACTAGGTACTTCTGGCACTGATTGGCAACTCTATTGTCCATACACAGTTTGGGTCACAGTTCCAAAACAAAGATGACCGACCACTTGTGGTAAGTCATAAGACAGCAGGGGCCCTAGTCTCACTTCCAGGGCTAAAAGGAATGCTAGTGCTCATAGCAGCAGGGAACAGGGGACCTGGTAACAGTTCCTGGGCCAAGTGGAGCACTAATACTTGTGACTAGAGGGGAATAGGAACCCTTCCTGAGTAAAGACTAGAACAAAGGCAAGAATAGCAGTGACCACACCTCTCACCAGATCATACCACCGTGGAGGCACAAAAAATCTGTAGACTCACAGAACTAGCTCCGAAAATAGCAGCATGAAAAATCTGAAGCTTGAGACAGTGCCTCCCTCACTAAGATGAGCAGAGCCAAACTTTAACGTAAAGATCAAAGTCAAGAAATAGGCTATAAAAATGAACCAAAAACAACAACAACAAAAACAACCTTAAAAAAGCAACAAGCGGGGCAAAGAAGACCAAGATGAAATTCTAAAGAATACAATAATGTGAAAACAGCTATAACCAAAACCTCAAAGAAAAAAATTAATTAGACCCCAGCCCAGCAAGAATTCATGGAAAAGTTAAAGAAAAAAAATAAGACCGGGAGAGGAAAATTTGAGAAAAGAAATGAGAGTGACAGAAGAAAATTATGAAAAGAGAATTAATATCTTGGTAAAAGAGGCACAAAAATTCACTTGAAGAAAAGAAATCCTTATAAAGCAGAATAGACCAAATGGAAAAGGAGGTACAAAAGCCCACTGAAGAAAAGAATTCCTTAAAAATTAGAATTGGGCAAGTAGGAGCACTCTACCTACTGTGCCACCTAACGGCACAAAATAATACTGAAGAAAATAACACCTTAAAAAACAAAATTGGCACAATAGTGAAAGAGACAGAAAAATTCACTGAAGAAAAAAATCCTTAAAAATTAGAATTGGGGAAGTGAAAGTTAATGACTCCATGAGACATCAAGAAACAATAAAATGAAGTCGAAAGAATGAAAAAAATAGAAGAAAATATAAAATAGCCCACTGGAAAAACAACCGACTTAGAAAATAAATCAAGGAGAGATCATTTAAAAATTATTGGAGTACCTGAAAGCCATGATAAAAAGAAGTGCCTAGACATCCTCTTTCAAGAAATTACCAAGGAAAACTGCCCAATATCTTAAATCCAGCAAGTAAAACAGAAATGAAAAAAAAAGCTACTGATCACCTCCTGAAAGAGATCCTAGAACAAAAACTCTCATGAAAATCATAGACAAATTCCTGAGCTCCAAGATCAAAGAGAAAATATTGCATACAAGCAGAAAAGAAAGCATTCAAGTTTCATGGAGTCACAGTCAGGATCACACAAGACTTAGTGTCTTCCACCTTAAAAGAGCCAAGGGCTTGGAATATGATATTCCAGAAAGAGCTAGAATTAGAACCAAGAATAATCTACCCAGAAAAACCGAATATAATCTTTTGCAGGGAGGGGAGAATAAGGTATCTAGGGGACTTTCCTGATGAAAATACCAGAACTGAAGAGAAAATTTGGCATTCAAACATAAGACACACAAGAAGTAGAAGGTAAACAAGAAAGAGTAATTATAGGGGACTCAATAAAGGTAAGCTATTTACAATCCTATATGAGAAGATGATTCATGTTAGGTCAGTTAAAAGGAATTTAAATAGACATAGGGCAATGGGTGTAAGTCAAATATGCTGACATGATCTCAAAAAAAATGAAGGGATGAAAGAGAGGGATGCACTGGGAGAAAGGAGAAGGAAGAGGTAGACTAGGAAAATGTTTCTCACACAAAAGAGGTAAATGAGGAAGAGCTTTCATAGTGGAGAGGAATACAGTGGTGTGGCAGGCAATGCTTGAACCTCACTGTCACTGGAAATGGTTCAAAGAAGAAGAAATATATGCGCATGCGTGTGTGTGTGTGTGAGCATGTGTGTGTGTGTGTGTGTATACACACACGTACTATCATATCATATATCATATGATACTATACTATATTACACTATACTATATTATATATCATATCATATTAATCATATCATATATCATATCATTTTATTTTATTTTATTATCACACACTCAATTGTGTAGAGAAAATCTGTCTTACCCAATAAAGAAATAAGAGGGAAAGGGGATAAGAAATAGGATGGGGAGTGATCAAAAAAAAGGGCAGTGTATTAAGGGAGGCAGTGGTTAGAAGAAAAATAGACTTCTGAGGAGGGACAAGATAAAAGAGAGAGAATAAAAAAAAACAGAAGAAAATGGGATGGAGGGAAATGCACAATTAGCAATCATATAACTGTGCATGTGAATGGAATAAGCTCACCCATAAAAAAGAAGTAAATAGCATAATGTTTTAGAAATTGGAATCCAACATGTTGTTTACAAGAGACACACTTGAAACAGAAAGACAAACACAGAATTAAAATGAAGGACTGGAGCAGAATCTATTAGGCTTCAGCTAAAGTAAAAGGCAGGGGGTTGGGGGGATAGCAATCATGATCTCAGACAAAGCAAAAGCAAAAATAGACCTAATTAAAAAAGATAGGAAAACTACACTTTGCTAAAAGGCACCATAGACAATGAAGTAATATTTTTTAAAAATTACAGCAACTTTCTCACTTTTTTCTGCTTTTTTTGCTATGTTTTACATGATTTCGTGTGCATAATTGATATTAGTAGTTTGCTTTCTTAGTGGGTAGAGGAGATTATGAGAGGGAGGAAAAGAAATTTGGAACTCAAAAGTTTTAAAAAATGTTAAAAAAATAAATCATTTTTTTATTATATGTGTGAAATTATTCTAAACATTTTAATATTAGACAGGCAGCCAAAAAAAGCCAAAAATAAAGTGAGAAAATTCTACTTTAATTTACCCTGAAAATCCATCAGTTCTTTCTCTGGAGGTGGGTAGCATTTTTTCATCATCGATCATTGGGAATTATCTTGGATCATTGCCTTGATGAGAGTAGCTTAGTCTTCCATGGTTGATCATTATTACAATATTGCTGTTGTCATGCACAATGATCTCTTATTCTCCTTCCTTCACTTTGAATCAGTTAATATTAGTTAATAATAAATGTTTTCTTTTTTCTGAAAATACTCATCATTATTGAGTCATTCCCCAATTGATGAGCATCCCCTCAATTTCCAATTCTTTTCTGACACAGAAAGAGCTACTATAAATATTTTTGTACATGTAGGTCATTTTCCTTTTTTAAAATCACTTTGGGGGACAGAATTAGTAATGGTATTTCTGGATCAAAGGGAACGCACAGTTTTATAGCCCTTTGGGCCGAGTCCCAAATTGTTCTCCAGAATGGATCGACTAGTTCACAACTCTATCAACAGTTTATAAATATGCCTATTTTCCTCATCTCTTCTAGCATTGCCATTTGTAATAGGGGTATTGTAGTATCTCAGAGTTGTTTTAATTTGCATTTCTTTATTAAATAGTTATTTAGAGCATTTTTTCAAATGAGGTTAAATAGTTTTGATTTCTACTTGTGAAAACTGCCTGTTTATGTCTTTTGACAATTTATCCATTGGAAAATTGTTCTTATTTTTATAGTTTTGACTACATTCCATATATATTTGAGAAATGAGGCCTTTATCAGAAAAAAAAAACTTGCCGTAAAAATTTTTGATATTACTTCATTGTCTATGGTACCTTTTGGCAAAATGTAGTTTCATTCATTACCTCTTTTAATTAGGCTATTTTTCTTTTGCTTTGTCTGAGGATATTATTGCTATTCTTGCCTTATTTACTTCGATTGAAAACTAACAGATTCTGCCCTTTATTTTAACTCTGCTTCTTTCTGTTCCACATGTATATCTTATAAATAATAAATTGTTGAACTCTGATTTCTAATCCATTTTGCTATTAACTCCCACTTTATGAGTGAACTCATCCCATTTACATTCACTGTTATAATTGTTAATTGTGTATTACCCTCCATCCAATTTTTTTTTTCTGTTTCTTCTTCTTCTCTCTCTTTTTGTCTTGTCCTTCCTCAAAAGTCTGTTTCGCTTCAGACCACTGTCTCCCTTAATCTGCCCTCCCTTTTATCATCCCCCACCTCATGTCACTTATCTCCCTCCTCTCTTATTTTCCTATTGGGTATGATAGATTTCTATACACAACTGAGTGTG